>CM043114.1:8175582-8655582 GCA_023701765.1 Hylyphantes graminicola
TTTCAAAAGTAATTTTTTGTCAGATTCTTTAGTGTAATTTTTTACTCAAACATGTAGTGTTTATTCAGAAACGATGGTTATGCAATATAAAGCAAAGTTTTAGCTATAAAACAATGTGCTTGAAATTATGTTAAGTCTAACCTTAACTTGGTGATTAACTATTTTGTTTTTAATATCCAAGTGGTGTACCTCGAACCTAATACCAGTGGTGTACCTTGGACTGGTCCAAGGTACACTACTATAGGTCTTATATGCTTCAGATTGTTGAAAACCCTTTTTAAAATTCAAGTAAATTCTTTCCTTTGAAAAATTAAGTATTTTAAGCTATTAATATGCAACCCTGATTTGCGAAATCTAGAAAAATGGAAATTTGTAAGAAATTTTGATATGATGTGTTAAAGAATTTTTTTGTAGTTAATTATTTAGATTTATGGAAGCCTATAAAATTTTAACCATATTGATATAGAAAATAATTATTGCATGCTCATCTAAAAAGATATTTTTTATAATAAATATCTAAGCAGAACATCCTTTTTACGTTTGGGCCTAACTGAATAAACATAGGGGGAAATATTTGAGTTGTTTTTTTTCAAATTTAAAACAGAAAGATAACCAAATGTTTTTCTATGGCATGAAATAACAGTTTAATTTATGCTGCATTTTAACGAATACACCCGAGAAAGATTGCATTGCAGCTGAAAAAGCCAAAAGGGCACTAAAAAAAACTAAGGCAATAAAACTCTTTACTGAGCCAATTGACCTAACATAACCAATTACTGCAATCTTGGCTGAAATAAGAGTAGGTTGTAAAATGTATTTTTGAATTTTCTGTGGCTAATAAATATTGGTTTTCGGACTGTAAATCGAGTCTCTCTACCTGTTAATAATTGGTCCAAGGTACACTACCGGATGGACCAAGGTACACCGCCGGTGGTGTACCTTGGTCCTAATAACAATTTTCTGTATTTATTTTTTTAATAGTTGAAATCATTTAAATAGCGTGTTAAAATAAATATATGTTGTATATAACAACAAAAAGTATTCAGTAAAAATATTTTTATTCACTTTTTGCAAGTAATTAAGAAAATAAAAATTGAAAAGTCAAAATAGGTCCAAGGTAACCCACCTTCCCCTACTTTTTTTTATTTCCGCAGCTGTACCTGTTGATCGGCAGGAAGACAGGCGTGAAGCTGAATACAGCCGCGTAGATCCACACGAATGCCACGATGCACAGAGCCCTGGGCGCCGTCATCCTGGAGCTCGGCTGTAGGGGGCGCGACACGCACATGTAGCGCTCCAGCGAGATGAAGGTGATGGTGCCGATCGCGGCTGTGCCCGACAGGCCGCCCATTAGGCCGTAGTACACGCAGACTGAAAGTTGCAAACGGTTATATAGGGGATATATTATATATTGTGCAAAAAATAAATGAAGAGTACAGGGGAAGAACAACTTCATTGCATGGGGATCGGTCTGCGTCAGATCTGATTGGCGGAGATGGCGAGTCATCGCCTATACTGGTGTGGAAGAAACCAGTTTTGCCTTGGTTGTTAACTCTATGGGTTGTTATCGCTTGGCACGCGCGTGTGGAAGAATAACGGTTTCTTATCACCACTAATAGCCGAGCCAAAATCCGATGCTTGACTCAAAGAATGGAAAAATAATGTACCTTCAAATATTCAAATAACATATTTTTATCACGTTAAAAGTAATTAATCTACGCTATTCTACTTACAGGTGGTTATAAAATAGCGCTCCGCTATCGGGTGGTCTAGCTTCAATGAATCATAGGAATGCATCAAAAATAGAGACCCTAACTAATCAAGAAGGGGGGAAAAGAATGGAATCATAAAAAAGAAACCCGTCTCTTGACCAAGGTTCCAAATTACGAGGCATAGCCAATTATGGCTAATTACACCCAACACATCCAATTACGCCTCGTAATTTAAAACCCTGATCAAGTGACGAGTTTGTTTTTTATGATTCCATTCTTTTCCCCAATTCTTGATTAGTAAGTGTCTCAAAGTTTTTTGCATTTGGATTATTCATTAAAGCTACAGACCACTCCGAATAGCGAGCGTTATTTTATAACCACCCTGTAGAATATATATTGTGCAAAAAATAAATGAAGAGTACAGAGGATGAACAACTTCACTGCATGGGGATCGGTCTGCGTCAGATCTGCTGGAGATAGCGAGTCATCGCCTAAACTGGTGTGGAAGAAACCAGTTTTGCCTTGGTTGTTACCTAGAGTTAGGAAGGAGATGTAGAGGGGTCTATCAGTTCAAATGGTTTGAAGCTGGGCTGTCAGGTTTTTCGAGCTACTGCGCATACTGAGGTATCCAAAGGTGCACCGCTTTAGCAGTTTTTTGAGCTACTGCGCATAACTTTCAGTTCAAATGGTTTGCTGTCAGTTTTTTTTTCAGCTACTGCGCATACTGAGGTAATCCCAAGGTGCACCGACGTTTAGGCAGTTTTTTTGAGCTACTGCTCCATAACTTTCAGTCAAATGTTTGTCAGGTTTTTCGAGCTACTGCGCATACTGAGGTATCCCAAGGTGCACCGCTTTAGCAGTTTTTTGAGCTACTGCGCATAACTTTGTACCCGAAACTATGGAAACTGGCACTGAGGTATCCCAAAATGCACAGGCTCTAACCTTCTTCTTTTGTGCGATGCTGCGCACATTTGCATGGGCCGCTCTATTCTCTTTCCTATTTCTGTGGGTTGTTATCGCTGGGCACGCGTGTTTACTATCTCTATGATCAAGCTTCACTTCAGAAATAGTCTGATGCTTGAACATCAGCGAAAGAGTAATTAACGGTTTTCCTATCACCACTACTAGCCGAGCCAACGCCAATACGGAAGGGTTCCTTGTCAATGAAGTGGTTTTCCCACTGTACCCTTCAAATGTTTCAAAAAACATATTTTATCAGAACAGTACTATTAGTTAATCTACGCTATTAGCTTACATATATAAAAAAGTAAATAAAGTAAAGAATGAAGTTTCATCTATCGATGGCGGCCGTCCCCACAGACCACTCAATCGGGATGTATAGTAAACGCAGACTGTGTGAAAGTTGTTATGGGGGAAGGGTTAAGGGGACATATTGTATTTTTAAATGTCTCAAATATCATTTCATTGGAAGAGGAAGGGTGCTAGAAAAAAAGGGGTTTCACATGGGATGTATTTTGAATTTTCTGAAAATAATGTCTAGGATAAGGTTTTATCGAAAGATTATTTTTGAGTTATAAGCAGGCCCTGATCTAAGAATGCACAGATTATCGGCACAATAGATTTTGTGAGCCCCTTAAGACCATTTTTTGTATGATTGTTCTTAATAATAGTGTTAGATGGCTGAAATATTATATTTATTCTATCCTTATTATACAGGGTGAGGCAAACAAAAGTGGCCCCGGTCGAGAGATAGGAATACGTTGAAATGCTTGGCGAGAAAATCTCTTGAAGCAGCCTGAAACCTGTTTCTGCATTGGTTGAATTGGATGAGCTTCACATTAGAGCTACTCATAGACTAGTGGCGAGTTCAGATCTTAGTTAAAATAGAATGAAGACGTCCCATAATGCAAATGTTGTGTCTTGCAATCAATTTAGAATGTTTTGTATTACCAAAAACAAAAAGGTTCTCTAGGATAAATAGCGACTGAAACAATCAAATAATCACTAATGGGAACTTTTCTTAATCAGCTCTACAAACCTTGTTTATGTTTCATTTCAACTAGCTTCGAAAACCATAGCGTAGTTACCGGCAAATAAGTCGCCAAGCGTTTGTTTGGGCTTAATATTGAAGCGACCAATAGCTTCAATATTAAGTTAGCAAACCTGTTTTTGTATTGGTTTTAGACTTGGCAACATTTCTGTTGTATTCTTATCTCTAGACCGTTGCCACTTTTGTTTGCCTCACCCTGTACATTGGTCAGACCAATCACGATGTGTCAAAGTCAAGCTAAGAACAAAGTGACCTAAAATAATAAAACACGAAATTTTGAAGCTCTACAACGTTTAGCATAAAAGGAACTGAAATTTAGGAGTTCTAGGACCGGTGCTTAAGGGAAGATCTGGCCCACTTTATAAGTTAACTTGCTATTGTAGCTTACACATAAAATAGTAATTTAATAATTTAAATGTAAATCTTACAGTAGGGCCCAGCCAGGGGACCTCCTTGGAAGGAATTAAAGATGAAAATGGCCATCTTATGCAGCATCAACATATCGCAGAAGGCCAAATTAACGATCAAGTAATTGGACGGTTTCCTCAAGCGACGGGTCCTGAAAAAAAAAAGAGCGAAATAATAATAACAAGCTAGAGACACAATATTGTGTTGAAGTATTTTAAGTCATTAGGAAATCTCTAGGCTATTTGTGTTTGTTGCAAATATGGCGGCATAAAGAGTTAGAGGCCGTTTACTTCGGCTCACTAATCTTTTATGTTGCTTTAATGAGTTTGCCCCGAATTCTAAATTTCCACTTTGAGCTTAATGCCTCCGTTTGCCCGCACTGACTGATTGAATAGTATTGTGGAGATTGTTAAAGGTTTAAATCCAACTTCCAAGTCAACTAGCCGAAAGTTAGTTTAAAGTCTGACTGTGAGTAAATACAGAGAATGGTGGAATTGTATACATGCAGGGAAAACTTCATTTTTGGTAACTTTAATAGTACAGTAGAGTTATATCTTATCCGAAAGGTACGGGACCAAAATTACGGCATAGTTTGAGAAATAAATCGAACTTTGTATAAGTACGTATTTATTTTTTTGTGTATTTATTTATGCGTATACATTTCTTATTTTAACCGAAAGGCTCGGGATTTTTTTTGATAAACCGATTCTCGGATAACCGAGATTCGGATAAACGGGACTCTACTGTAATAATACTCGGTACAACTTTGGTGTAACGTTTCTCTAGCTTCATGGCGTAACTTTTCACCAATTTATGGAGTAATATTACACCACACAAAATAGAAGTAAATTTTTCCTCTTACGCGTTTTATGTTACTTCACTAAACTGAAGCTAGCTAGGCTACCGTCAGTTTTATGGAGTAACTTTACATTGTTTTATACAGCAATAACGAATATTATACTGATAATATTGTGATTGAATCTGTTGTTGATAATAATAAAATTAAAAATGTCACATTTATTAAAGGAATCTGCATGAAAATGTACTGCATAGGCAACAAAGTTAAAAAATTTGTGCTGGATTTTACCATAGTAGTGGTTTCTAGAAACTGCAACGGCTTTTTGGAGAAATGTTTTACTATAGTTTAAGTATTCCGTGGAACCATTCCTCAGGCTCTTGTTTCCAAAACCTAAAAAATGGTTCAACCGAAATATGGTGAAACAATTCACCATATTTCGGTGAGAATTTAATTATTTTCAATAATTATCTTACTTTACTACTTTATCTATTTTCCTTCACATTTTAAAGCAGTTTTAGTATTGAGCGAAAAAGGTTTGTCATTCTCATAGAGCTAATGCATTACACATTACATTATCGAATCCCAACTTTTGCAAAAGAAAGAACTTTGCCATGTCATCCCATTTTTCAACAGGTGCGGTAATCCTCATAACATCAATTTAAGACAGCAAATACAGGGTGTTTCAAAATTGACCGGAAATGTATAGGGTGCAATTCCTAACTATTTACCCTGCCCCGCCAATAAAAACGGCTAAATAATTGGCTGCACTTTCGGTCGTGCAAGAAAGCTTGTACTTGTGCTACACAAGAATGTAGTACTATTAGTTTGGTTTGGTTGAATTTACATCTGATTAAAATTACAGGTTCAACTAGTTTTCAACACATCTTTTTTAGGAGGCTGTTCATTTTGATAGGTTGTTGCATTATTCCAGTATTATTTCAGCACAGCCCCTACTACGAACCACAATTCTAGTGAAACCAAGCACAAAATTTTTAACAATGTTAGCAGCTCTCCCACTCTTTTATATTTTTATGGATTCCTAAATTGATATACGTTGTGCCTCCTGTTTTTAATGGAGGAAAATAAATAATATTTAACTGGATCGATAAGAAAGACGGATTCTCTGGGTAACTGAGGCTGATATATAGTTTCTGCTATTAACTAGCTGACGGTTCTAAAGAGCCAACTTTCGGAAGATCTATTTAGCATAATCTTTTTCTCGTCATATTGTGGGGTGGCTAAAAACGGAATTATTTTAAAAGGGAGCACTTAAAAGAGAAACTGCAGGTCCCTTAGAGCTAACGCATTAGTTTTGAATTCACAACTTTTGCAAAGAAATTGCTTTACCATGTTATGGAGAAAACATTTATTTTCTCCACATTTTCCTCTTTTTTACCCGGATAACTCTTTAATAATGCACCGAAACACTAAATGTTGGCCCTAGAGTGGTAGAGAATTTAGCTTTTTCAAATATTATATCTTTCCTTACTACTTTATCTATTTTCCCTCACATTTTAAAGCAGTTTCAGTATTGAGCGAAAAGGGTTTGTCAGTCTCATAGAGCTAATGCATTAGGTTATTGAAATCCCAACTTTTGCAAAAGAACTACTTTTTCATGTTATCCCATTTTTCACCAGGTTCGGGAATCATCATAACATCAATTTAAGACAGAGCAAATAGCATCCGGTTATTTAATTATTAATTGATAAAGTTCCAAGCACTTTAACTCTCTAATGCATGAATTTTTATTTTCTTCCAAAAAAATATATATGTATCTATAATACTCACACATTATGGAAAAATACTAAAAAAAAATTAGCTGCATTAGAATTTAAATAATTTCAATTTTTAAATTTTTTTCCATGTGACAAAAACCAACTGCAAAATTCCAATTTAGATAATAATCACTAGAAAACTGCTAAAAATATTTCAAAATAACCCTTTTTAACTATGATTAATTTTTCAAAACAATTTATTAGTATTTAGTACTAATATTATTATTCTTTGAATATTGCCAAAAACGTAATTTCACAAAAGTTAATAACCTCATTCTTTAATTTTGAATACACTTTTACTACTGTCATCTATGAGGATTATTAGTAAGTAAAACTTTAAAATGAAATGTAATAGATGAAAAAAAAAAACACAGATTTGTCTAGGAGGAGCTCTAATGTAATAGAATTAAGTGGATTATTTTACTTGTTACCAAGCGGTAACAGTATGCATTAGAGGGTTAACCAAGCTCCAATGTTGTAACAGTGTAGCAGCTCTCAACATCTTTTAGATTTTTATGGAGTCATAAATGGATGTGCGTTGTGCCCCCTTTCATTTACTGAAGGAAAATAAGTAATATTTCGCCTAGATCGATACGAGAGACTGATTCCCATCGTAAATGAGGTTGATATAGAGCATCTGCTATTAAGGTAGGTGCGTACCCAAAATTCTAAAATTTTTATTATTGCTTTAATATTTTCAAAATTTGGCATAGTGATATCAAACATAATGAACAATGCTTTTGGGGCAATTTTTTTAATTTAAATATAATTGATTTAATGTAAACGGTGTTTTTTTAACTAAAAAACGGGGTTTGCGCTAACACTTCTAGCATAAAAAGTTTTACATTAATTTTACCTGAAATTTTTCACAGATGCTATTTCAATACATATCTGTGACATGAACCTCTAATATCTGGTGTAAATATATAAGTTTTTTTTTTAAATGTTGAAGTGTAAATTAATCGAAAAAAAATCTTTTTTGTGTGGTTAATTTATAACAACGAAGAATTTAACACATAATTAATGTTTATAGGATGAAAACTCAATGTGGTAGACTTGTTAGCGTAAACCTCTTTTTTTAGAAGAAAAACACCGTTTAAAATAAATAAATTATATTTAAATAAAAAAATGCTTAAATAGCATTATTGATTATATTTGAAATCGCTATGAAAAATTTGGAAAAGATTAAAGTAATAGTAAAAATTTTAGAATTTCGGGGAATTTAGGGTATTCGCCTACCTTAACCAAGCTCCAATGTTGTAACATTGTAGCAGCTCTCCCCATGTTTTATATTTTTATGGATTCATACATGGATGTGCGTTGTGTCCAATTTCATTTACTGAAGGAAAATAAGTAGTATTTCGCCTAGATCGATACGAAAGACTGATTCCCATCGTAAATGAGGTTGATATACACTGAGAAAAAAAAATACTGTAAACATACAGAATTTTTTTTAGTAATGTTACAGAAATAACCAATTTTACAAAAAAAGTTCTTGTAATTCTGAACAGAAATCTTCATTTCTGAAGTTACAAAATAATTTCTAGTATTTTAGCCTCGATCTTGATTTGGATAGCCCTCGTGTAGCTCTAGTGCGAGGATAATTAAAACCTAACCTAATCTAATCGATCGTGATTCAATTAGCAAATCGCCAATTTAAATTTATACTTTAGTTGGTTGTTTCAAATGAATTTAAGTTCTAATTTCCTAGCGATGTATGTGCCGAAATGGCACAGTTGGGAAAGCGTCAGACTGATCATCTAAAGGTTCCTGGTTCGATCCCGGGTTTCGGCCGTCTGCTATTCCTCGGTGTTATAGTGGTCAGTACCCCCGCCTGTCATGCGGGAGACCGGGGTTCGATCCCACGTGGTAGAAAAGTAGACATTTTGTTTTTCATTGCAATTGCACGGAAAATGTGGTATCCATAAAATTTTCTTGTATAGTTACTGAAACATTACTTGTGTGGGATACATAAAATAGTCCTGTAAATCTACATGATATATACATGTTAGTAATGCTAACAAAAATATATTATTTGTTTTTACAGCACTATTTTTAGTAATTATTTACTAGAAATTTTCTAGGAAAAGTTTTTTACAAAAAAATGTTTTGTAATGGTTACAGATTTTTTTCACAGTGTAGAGCATCTGCTATTAACTCGCTGATGGTTTTATAGAACCAACTTTTGAAAGATCTGTTTTGCATAATATTGTTCTCGTCATATTGTGGGGTGGCTAAAACGGGGTTATTTTGAAAGGGAGAACTTTTAAGAGAAGCTGCCGGTCCCATAGAGCTAAAGCATTAGTTTTGAATTCACAACTTTTGCAAAGAAATTGCTTTGCCATGCTATCACATTTTCACCAGGTGCTGGAATCATCATAACATCAATTTAAACCGAAATTGAAAGGCAAATAACATACACTTATTTAATCATTAATTGATGAAGTTCCAAGCACTTTAACCGAGCTCCAAAGTTGTAACAGTGTAGCAGCTCTCAACTTCTTCTAGATGTTTATGGAGTCATAAATGGATGTGCGTTGAGCCCCCCTTTTATTTACTGAAGGAAAATAAGTAATATTTCGCCTAGATCGATACGAAAGACTGATTCTCATCGTAAATGAGGTTGATATAGAGCATCTGCTATTAACTCGCTGATGGGTGTAGGAGCGTATTTTTGGCAGATCTGCTTTGCATAATCTTTTACTTGCCATACAGTGGGGATGCAAGAAACGAGATTATTTTAAACGAGAGAGCTTTTAAGTGCGCGAAAAAAACGGATCCCCTTCTTTTTTTATTGGGAAAAAGTTCGAAAATATATTTAAATTTGAACTTATTTAAGTCGATAGATACACACTCTTAAAAATGAATGCTCAAAAACGACGTTAGTTAATTTTCACGATTCCATTACTGGCAAATGCTCCGAGTTTTCGTTTCCTCAAAGTGTGGAAATTTGAATCGTCATTTTTATGAGGATTTGAATGTCGTCTAATCTAAATATTTCGTCATTTTTGAGCATGTGAGTACAACAATGAGATTCAGTTTCCTCTAAATCAAGATACATAATCGTCAAATCACGTTCGTAAAAGTGAGGATTCGCGTTTACTCAAAAGTCACGTAATAGTTTGACGAAACAATACTCAAAATTAACGAAATGAGGTTTGAGTATTCATGAATCGTCAAAAATGAAAGTGCTACTTTTTACAGTGCAAGAAAAAAATAGTTTTGCATTTGAAGTGTGTACATAATAAATTTTTATCCCGACCTGGGAGACAGGATTATTTTAAACGTAGCACTGGCTTTTGAAAGCATCAAAAAATAGATCTCTCTAGTGCATTTTTTTTTAAAGTCTGCAACTATATATTTTTTCAAATGTAATTTTTTTACAAACTCTGTACAAGAGAAAATAATTTGTTTTGTATTTAAAGTACTTTGTTTCAATTTTAGATCCTGATCCCTTAACTAATTTAAAAACAGGCCGATGTTAGAGGGATTTTGTTGAAATCCCTTTCTGTCGTCCAAGCTACAATTATCACAAACTAGTGACTACAATTATCTACAACTATCACTTTTAGTGTTAAAAACTCTTACTTTGCATGACTCTAACAATGCATGAATGGTATTAATTAATTACTGTCGGTTTGCTTGTTGTTCAAAAGTATAAGCATTTTTACACCACTTTTATCTACACTCCTTGCCAACCTAAGTGGGTAAATAGATATATGCTATGGAGAAGATCCTTCCGCGCATGTAAACAGTTCGGTAAATTATTTGTGATTCCATCCAGAAAACATGTTTAAAACATCAATTTCATTTAAAGTCTAACAGATTTGAATATTATTTGAGAAAATGTATCAATTTTACCTGAATGAAAAGTGTATTTTGGTTAAATTGTATTAAGATCATTTTGTATGTAAATATTACTTTACAAGACTTTCTAACTAACCGACCAATCGCGCTTCTCCCACCCCCTTTCACCCTTTGTATGTGCCCATGAGTTAGATTGGCATGGAGTGTAAAACTCTTCAGCAATTCTTAAACTGTACAATCTTTCTAACATTTTGCACATTTGACGAAAACTTTGAGGAGAAAAAAAGTTATATTAATATTGCAAACTATGTCTAATTAGGATCACATTATCAGTGATTGCTACGGTTGCACTAAATAGACAATTATATATTAGGGTGGGCCGAAAAAAACTTTTTATTTTATTTCGGATCACTATAGTGCGGAAAAGTTGCCATTGGTAAAGACATGAAAAATGCACTAATTATTATTTTTTTATTACCATATCTTCCGTTCGCGCAATGCCTTCAAAGTTGGCGAAAAATTGTTAAAAACCGTAATTTTTAATATTTTTTTTAATAAGGCAGATGCTTTTAATTACGTTCCTATATCATGAATTAACTACTAAAAGTATGTAAAAACCAAATATTATAGCACTTATTAATAATAAATGCTATAATATATAGTATAATAAGTTATAATACATTTGTGTCAGATCTTCCGACCACTCAGCGTAGTATAAAATTAGGAAAATTCGCATTTTTCGCTAAATTTCAAAGTTTTAACTTTTTGTAAATTTCAATCATACAACATGATATAGGAAAGCAATTAAAATCATATAACGGGTTTAAAAAAATTATGAAAAATACCGGTTTTTGACAATTTTCGCCAACTTTCATGGCATTGCGCGAACGGAAGATATACTCATAAAAAAAATAATAATTAGTGCATTTTTCATGTCTTTACCAATGGCAACTTTTCCGCACTATAGCGATCCGAAATAAAATAAAAAGTTTTTTTCGGCCCGCCCTATTATATATATAAAATACGTATTGATTTTCTGTGAAGATAAACGTTGTTTCCAGTCATATAAATCTTTCGATTTCATTTTAAGTAACGTTTGTTGTTTCGAAAAATATCTATTAAGATCCAGTGTTTTTTAAAAACCGGGAAAAACAGGCCGGCTTGGATAGTTGACATTTTTAATTTTGCTGAAAATTTCAGAATATGTTCTTTGTGAAAAACTATTAGACACATATTTTTGTTTTTGCTCAAAATTTTTGTTGTTGAATTTTTTGGGGGTCAAAGTTGGAGATCGTCCGTTTTTTGAAGAAAAATGAACCAACTTCCATCTGGCAATACTTTTTGTGTCAAGAGTTAAAAATTGCAGTGGCAATTTTTTCGTGTTCTACTAGTTCATGTTAGGACATAAAAACTTATGGTTGACAATTGGCACAAAGGTCCAAGGCCATTCAAAGTTATTCGAAAAAATTTATTTTTTTCTGAACTTTTCACCTTTAATATTTTCTTTTGCCAACAGTGAACCAAAAGTGTATTTGATCTAATGAATACATACTAAAGAGAAGTACAAAAAAAAGCAAGTGATGGGTGGTGGCACTTTTGGTTGCAGAAATAATTGACCTTAAACTTGCCGAAAATCCAAAATTGCACGACTTTCGAGGTCATTTATTCCTTGTGTGTGCCAACATTGGAAAATATTGTGCATAAAATTAGCTGGAAAATAATCCGTATGTATTGCAGAAAAAAAATTAATTCACTAACCTATGGGTATTTGCTTCAATTTAATTTAACGAGGCTTTAAACTTTGAAAAAAAACAATTTTGAGTTTTCAGCAACGTTTAGAGCTGTTTTAACTCCTTCTATCAAAAGTAACTAGTAATAAAATGAGCTGGAAAATAATATTTTTGTATTGTAGAAATAAAATAAACTCACAGAATTATGGTTATTTGCTACAATTTTATTTAATAAGGCTCTAACTCCCCAGATTTAACGAGCACGTCTGTCCCAGTGTACTTGGTTCCATCCGTGATAAATTGAGGACTTTTCTACTATTTACAGCACAGATCCGATTCATAGGATGACTGGCAGTAGGTGGGAATCGAACCCCGCACTCCTAAGAAGGTTGAATCTCTTGTCTGATGACATTTCCACTCGGCCACGGAGGAGCCCATAGATTTGAAGTGCGGTAATTTATATAAAAAGAGCTGTAATGGGTGCGGGTTCGATTACCGCCTTCGCCATGGGTGTAAGGTAGGGGGGTATTTTACATATATATTCCGACTTGTGTGCTTGCTCAGTGAGCCGCTTATAAGTCTTCGTCATGTAAGACAGACACAGAAAGATTTTTTACTGTCACAAAGAGAGGAAATACACCCAGGGCGAAGGCGGGAATCGAACCCGCGCCCGTTACAGCACGCAGACTGCTGGCCTGCGATGCTTACCACTCGGCCATCCGGGCCCCACGCCATGGGTGTACTTTCCTTTATTTGTGACAATAAAAACTCTTTCTGTGTCTGTCTTACATGACGGATGGCTTATAATAAGCGGGTCTCTGATCAAGCACACATGCCGGAGTATACATGTATCCACCCTACCCTATATAAAAAAAACCATTTAAAGTTCACTTCATTTCAAAACTCTTATTTAAACAATGTATAATTGAAATTTGTTAATTACTCACGATTTTTGTTAGTTAATTATCTCTTTGTCCAAGCAGATCTTTATAAAGTATAATGGTTGCAAATATTTCGCATGTTTTCCAGAGAAAGAGAAAGTTACGCTAATTACCTAAACTATGCCTAATTAAGATCACATTAACAATGGTTGCGACTCGACGTTTGAACAAGTATAAAATTTCTATTTTCTGAGAGAGATAAACGTTGTTTCCCAGATAAACCTTTAAATTGTATTTTAAGTAATGTTTGCTGTTTCGAAATGTAATTGGTATTTAAAGAGCTTTTAAAAAGTATGCCGTCACATTCCATAAAAAACGATTCAAAACTAAGGATGTGAAACACTACACGACTTAAATTACCATTTAATAGTAATATACAGGGTGTCCGTAAAAGAATGTCCAAGTTTCAAATTGTAATATTATCAGCTGTAATCGTTCGGCAGTTGTGGTTGAAGGTGACGAATAAAGAATTACTCCAACAGTTTCAGATAAGTGCATGCGTTTACATCGTTTCACAGTTGCAGCGTATTCTATTCATTATTTGCTTCCATTACTCCAGACTTGCTGCAGACAGTATGAGAAGGATTTCGAGAAAGTCTTGCACTCACAACGAGTTATAGCTATCTAAATTTTTTATGTTTTAAAGGAACTGCTGTTAAGGTAGGCTAATACCCCAAATTCTAAAAATTTTACTTTTACTTTAATCTTTTTTAAATTTGGTATAATGATTTCAAATACAATAAATAATACTATTTAGAATTTTTTTTAAAATTTAAATATAATTTATTTATTTTAAACGGTGTTTTTCAACTAAAAAAAGAGGTTTACACTAACAAGTCTACCAGATTGAATTTTCCTCCTATAAACATTGATTGTGTGTTAAATTCTTCGTTTTGAACTGATACATGCAATGACCCTCTAGAGTTACAAGTTACAAGAAAAGAAGTTATTAAGAAAAATGTTATGAAATAACCAAAAAAAAAAGAGATTTTTTTCGATTAATTTACTCTTGGAAATTAAAAAAAAACTACTATATTTACACCAGATGTTAGACGCTTATAGCACAGATATAATATTGTAATAGCATCTATAAAAGATTTCAGGTAAATTAATGTAAAACTTTTTATGCTAGAAGTGTTGGCGTAACCCCCCTTTTTTAGTTGAAAATCACCGCTTAAAATAAATCAATAATATTTAAATAAAAAAAATTGCATAAAAAGCATTGCTCATTATATTTGAAATCACTATGCCAAATTTGGAAAAGTTTAAAGTAATAGTAAAAATTTTAAAATTTTGGGTACTCGCCGTCCTTAAACGAGAAACTTATTTTACGAATCTTTAAACTGAATTCTAGAGTATGAAACATCTATTATTGAGTGATATTTGAAAGTTCCACTGAGCTTCACACCTGTTTTTTCTTCTTCAATCATTTTTCGAAAATGTAAATTACTTTTTAAATTTTGATTTAAAATTAGAAAAATCACCAAACATGTTTGCGGAAAAAATGCTTCGTAACTTTGTAAGCTTTAAATTATTTTCTATTCTAAACTAAAAAGGTTCGAAAAAGAACATATATTTCATTTTATAGAAAGAAAAAAATAACATTGCCTGACAGCCGCAACGCGATTGGTTAATTCGATTGACACATTTGATCATAGCCCTGTAAAACAAGATGATTGTCTAGTTCAAAAATTAATATGGGTTTGTAGACACTTAGACATAGACAGGCTGAAAACCAATCACGTCTCTAGTTTGCATGAAATTGGCTCCCTCTACACTCTTAAAACAAAGAGCGATTTTAACTCAGTCTGAGTTAATTTTCATTCCTCCAGTGTCGAAAATGCACTCCCCCTATCGGAGTGAATCCGTTGCGCGTTAAACCTCCGACAGGACACTCCAAACGAGTGATTTTAACTCTGTCTGAGTCAATATTCACTCCTTTCCAGTGTCGAAAATGCACTTCTCTTACTGGAGTGGATTTCACTCTTTTGTTTAAGAGTGTATACCGATACTGATTCGATAACCGAATATAATTTTTGTTAGTGGATGGCACTATCTTTGTCCTTAGTAATTGGATAATCTTTTGAAAACACTATTTTCCTCATTCTAAAAAAATTAGGCCCATTTAATTTCCTAAAAGCCTATAAATGTAATGACTTTGCAGTGCGGAGGAAATTTCTTAGAACTAATTTTATGGGAAGAAAAAACGATAAAGACTGAATTATATATTGGGTGAAATAAAACTTACTGTATAATAATGTAATTTGGAGAACAGCCTTCTTTCGAGATTTTCATTATAAATAAAAACAATGTATCAACTAATATATATTTAGCTGTTTTGTATTAACCATTTTCAGTTTTTAGTGCCAACTAAGTTTTATTGTAATGCAATAAAAACGTCAAAAAAAAACATAAATGTATGGTTAAAGCAGCAATGATATAGTATTAGGCTACGTTTAAGAACTCGAAAAAATAGATATTCTATTTTCTTCAGGTTTCACTTTTGTTTTCTTGGAAAAGGCACTGATCTCTAAAAGACTTCCAATAAAACCTTCTACAAGCAATACACATTGTCCATTTATCCGATAAAAGTTGGAAAGTTAAAAAAAAAAAAATAGATAACAATTCAGTTTAGGACGATCCAACCTAAACACACAAGGTCCGCTGATAAGGGTCGACTGATGAAACCCTTAAATGGAGGCACACATGTCTCCGTCCCAGTATCCAAGTCACGTGAGTTTGGCGTGGAGATTTGGCGTATTTTCGAGACCAATTAAAGTAAATAATTGTATACTTTCAGTTAATTTATTCAATTATATTTTTAAAACAACGTCAAAATAAGTTCACTTTTTTTTAATGTCATATTCATTCATAAATCGTTGTGAAAATGACACTTCACGTGCTTACGTCACAGACAGTGCCGAAAGTGGGACTTTCGGCACTAGTGCGGTAAAGTAAATAAGTGTATCTGATTGATAGAAAAACTACATGATGTCATGAATATCTCCGTGGAAGCTAAATGGTCATGAAACTCAGTTAATTCTATTGGTTCATTACTTTTGCATTTTCTAATATCTCCCATGGAAACTACAAGTATTACAAAAATTATTAAAGGAAATGAAATAAGATAAAAGTAAGAACACAAATTTCACTCCAAACAATACTTTTCCGGAAGAAGATTCAACGAAGCTTCCTTAGCTGCTTTTTCAATTTAAGCTGGAAGTTGGTCGAACATCATTTCAAATTCATTTTCAGCCATGTTCAGCACTAATTTGCCTTGCCTTGCGACTCGTCACGCCTTATAGGCGCATGAGGCCGCAATTGATGAAATCCAGTTCCTCCGGTTCAGTGCGGCCTCCCTGGCAACTTCAGCACTAATTTAGGTAAATTCTATTTTGATTCAAAATAGGAAATTATTTTACAACTTTTCTTTCACTACTTTGCATTTTCGAATATCTCCATGGAAACTAAAGATGTCATGAAAATCACTCATTGGTATAAATACTTTTTTTGCGCGTTATTATAAAAATATTGTAAGCACGCACGTTCCAAATAATACTTTATTAAGCTCTTGTCATTATTTCACTTGACCTATGGTCTCATGAAATAAAAGCCACTCGCTTAATAAAGTATCATTTTCGGAACTAGTTGCTTAAATAACTATTAATTGTTTTTATTATAGTTGATGTAGAAGGGAGAAGTCGCCAAAAATCCGAGCATTTCTCGCCAACTTAGCGATTCATGTTAGACCTATCAAATCAGTTTTTTACTACTAGATTCTCGTCCAATTTTATTCATGTCGATGCTACCATAAAGCATTTATTCTCAGAACTTTATATAATCGATTTATAGCCCTTCAAGAAGAACTTTTGGTCATTTTTGAAAATTTCTCTTCTCAAATGCTCTTTTTATTCCGTCAATAAGAATGTTTTCCCAAAAAGCGCAGAACCAAAAAAAATGGCTTCGCTCAGTTCCATTTATCGGTGATGTCGGATGAGAATAGCGGGATTTACTTTTGTCACAGACAAGAACATTTTACTTAAACGATCATCCTGACTTGAATGGAAATTTTACCATTTCCTAGAAGATAACAGTGTATATTTTTAGCCTACTTTTCTTTTTTTTTAATTCGAAGAATTAGAAAAAATGAAAAAGTAGGTTTTGACATGCTGTCGATGTCCGTCTGTCCGTACCACCCTTCCAAAATTGGTTATATCAATTCGATATTAATTCTTTTTTTTTATTAGAAAGGTATAACCTCAGACACCCAACTTTCATACATTTTGTCCGTCTGTCAATCGGACGGACATAAATCTACTATTTGTCGACGAATTTCACATTGAATTAGCATTAAAATTCAATTTCGAGTCATTTAAATCGCTGTTGCAAACTACAAATGCTACGGACAAGTGAGATACGTCAAAAAATTCAGCGCATCAAAATAAGAATACAATTAAAATTTCTGAAAATAATTCGAATTCTAAGTACTTCAATTATTTAAAAAACTTCAAAATTTAATGCTCATTTAAAAAGCATAGGAAGCCATTTTTATTAGAATTAAATCACCATTGCCATCGCAACAATTGCTCGAGGAACTTTAATTCTTTTAGACAATATATTAAAATAAATTTATCTTTGCGACATCGATCAGTTTGAAATGACGTCAAATAAATTTCACTTCGAGTGTCTTTGTATGTTGATATGCAATGTTTTCATTCTATTTAAAAGCAAAAGCTATTACATATTTATTCTTGGAAATATAATTTTTTTCAAACGATTTAAGTAATAATTATTTAATTTTCGAAATAAAATGAATGAAACTAGCCGAATTTAGCGGGTAAATGTTTAATATAGAATCAATGCTGTGTTTGGTGCCTTTTTACCTGTTAAACACAACTGTTGTGTGGAAGTGGGTTAAGTGACAGATTCTGTTACAAACCTATTTGTTAATTTACATTTCCTATTTTAAGTGAATATTGGAGTAGTTTTATGGTTTTTGTTCTTGGTTTTGTAATAATTAAATATTTATTTATAACTGCAAATAATCATGCGGACGATAAGTAATATTTATTTTATTGGCGATAGAAAATTATTGAAAATAATTGGCTTTAGAAGTTGATAACTAGTAAGTTGACTAGTAAGTATTTAAGTAGCAGGAAAGTAGGCAATTTTAGTTCTTTTAGAACTTCTTGTTTTATTCTTTATATAGTATTTTTTTCCTTTAATTTCCGTGTGAGTAAGTTATTTAGCAGTGATATAATGCAATAGTTTGTGTGCCTTGAATGGAAATTTTACCCTTTCCCAGAAGATAACAGTGTACACTCTTAAAAGAAACACTCCTAATTTAACTCAGTCTGAGTGAATTTCACTCCTCCAGACTGGAAAATGCACTTCTCCTTTTGGAGTGGATCCTTTGTGTGATAAACCTCCGACAGGATCACTCCAAACGAGTGATTTTAACTCAGTCTGAGCTAATATGCATGCCTTTACACTCTTAACACAAAATAGTGAAATCCACTCCAGTTGGAGAAGTGCATTTTCGACACCCTAAAGGCATGCATATTTTCTCAGACTGAGTTAAAATCACTCGTTTGGAGTGATCCTGTCGGAGGTTTAACACACAAAGGATCCACTCCAAAAGGAGAAGTGCATTTTCCAGTCTGGAGGAGTGAAATCCACTCAGACTGAGGTAAATTGGGAGTGTTTGTTTTAAGAGTGTACGGTGTCGAAAATGCACTTCTCCAACTGGAGTGGATTTTACTCTTTTGTTTTAAGAATGTATATTTTTTTATTCTACTTCTTAATTTCCGTGTGATTAAGTTATTTAGCAGTGATAGTTGCAATAGTTTGTGTCGAAACGAACATTTTAGTGGTTTTTGTTCAATATCAACACTGTAAAAGAAGTATGATTTTACAGACTTTTTTTCATAAGTATCCGGTATGTTATACGAACTATTTGTAATTTTAACGCAAAGGCCGTTTTTAACCCTCTAATGCATACTGTTACCGTTTGGTAACAAGTTACATAATCCACTTTATTCTATTAAAGTAGACCTCCCTCTCGACAAATTTGTGTTTTTTCATCTATTTCTATTACATTCCATTTTGAAGTTTTAGTTAATAATAACCCTCATAGATGATAGTAGTAAAAGTGTATTCAAAATTAAAGAGTGAGGTTATTAACTGTTGCGAAATTACGTTTTTGGCAGTATTCAAAGTACAATAATATTAATACAAAATTACAAATAAATGAAAATGTTTTGAAAAATTAATTGTAGTTAAAGAGGGCTATTTTGAAATATATTTAGTAGTTTTCTAGTCATTATTATCAAAATTGGAATTTTGTAGTTGGTTTTTGTAATATGGAAAAAAAATTGAAATTGAAATTATTTAAATTCTAATGCAGTTAATTTTTTTCAGTATTTTCCCCATAATGTGTGAGTATTAAAGATTCATATATTTTTTTTTGGGATGAAAAAAAAATTCATGCATTAGAGGGTTAAACAGACAAATTGTAAAGAAAAGAAATGTTTGTTATTTCCCCCTGCCGAAAATCTCCCAACTAAGTCACTTCGACACTTCAACATTCGAGTTTCAACATATAGTTAAGATGATATTTTGGTTGCTGTCTAGTATACTCTTTACGGTTAAAAACAGATTTTTTTTTGCTTCAAACATATTTTTTATTGAAAAAAAACTTTTGAAAGAAAACACGTTTATTCTGTAGAACATTGACAGATTATTTTACACTGCAGATTTTAAAATCTCTAAACGAAATATATAACTTTATGTCTTTATAAGGTTGGTTCGTAGATTTATTTTGTGGCTACATTATTTTCTTGTGTTTTTCTATTTGTTTAAAAAATACAAGTTTTTGTACTCAAGATTCACCCTAAATAAGTAAAGAATTATGTGGCACGTCAGCAAAAAAGATAAGCGAATTTTTGTGGAATATCCCTAACTAGTTAAACATTTAAAAATACTTTAGAATGTGTGTGCAAATGTAAGAATTTATCCGTCTGACAAGTTCATTTTTCTTAACTTTTCTTTTTAGTACATCTTTTCTACAGCTCAAGAAGTGGGCATAAAAATGTAGAATTGTTTTATTTGCATACTTTTCTTTAAAAAATAACGTATTGTTAAGAAAATCAGACATTTTGTTTATTTTGGAAGAGATTATTTTAACATCATTGCAAAATAATACAGTTGAGCATAAAAATTCAGCATTTATAAATTCTTTCAATTTATGATCATTTAAACAGCTATTATATAATGGACGGTCTCTATTTGGCGATTTGCGTTACGTTGAAAAGCAACAAAAATTCTCAAATGTTATAAACTTTCCAATTCATATTTCATGCAATTTGATAGGCATAACAACCCTGAGTTAAATTTTCAAACTCGCCAAATGGGCCATTATATCACAGCTGTACCATGGTTATTGCTAGAAAGACTGACGCATACATTATGGAAAAATCTGGAATCAACGCTCAGAAGTTTAAAAGTTCTATTATTTATTACGCAGTTACAATAGCTAATCGCTTTCAAAGGGCTTTTTTTAAAAAGAATGTTCTCAATTCTTATCGGTTGAAGTCCCAGGCGAGGTTTTACTTTACTGTATAACGTATAAACCTTTGTATTAATATATAATTTTAGGAGTTAAAAAGGGAAATATTTTGATCATAGTCAGATTTTTTGTGAGCGATTGTGACCATCCTTTGAACATTTTTAATGATAAATAAAGCTGCACTTTAGCAACGCGCATTAGAGGTTAATAAAATATTCCTTGAAAATCACAAAAGTTTAAATAACTGGAATTAATGAACACCCGAGGAATATTAAGGACTTGAGTTGCCCCATGCTTCATGTTCATAGAAAATATGATCAGGAAATTGATTGGGCAATTTGCATATAATTTTAATTGAGAGTGTTTACTATTAGACAAATTATAATGGGTAACTAGCTCGTTAATTCTTTGGAGCGCATAATTGTTGTTCTGTGTTGATAAATAATGACGTGGACTACTTATAGTGTATCAATTTAACAAACTCGGTCACTTTAATCCCTCAAGATTTATCAAGTAATTATTTATCAAGGGTTTCAAAAGCATCTGACGGGCTTTTCTTTGAAAAATGTTTATCTTCGTTTATGTAACAAGGTAACAACTCAGTTCGATGTATGAAATATGTGAATTTATTGTAAAAATGTGAATTTAGTGTTGTTGAGTGAATGTATTGAAAATTTAATGTAATAACAATTTACTGCAAAATAAATTTAAACCATTTCATATAAAAAAAATTTAATCCATTTCATATAAAAAATTTTTTTAATGAATTTTATGTAAAATCAATTTTATGTAAAATCAGTTATTCATGCAAACTGATTGAAAAATTAATACTGGAGCTAGGGAGCCAAGTAGATTAAGAGTTTGTCTTCACAATCACAACTACTGGTCATCAAATTTAATTATTGATTTTACTACTATACCATCATATTAAAAGATTGAATAGCTAAAAATATCCGCATAGATTTAGTTGGAGTAAGCTAAATCCGTCGCTGTTCTGATGTCATATATGATGTTATTTGTTGATTGCTTAAGGTTAAACGTTGAGTTATTTCCCTTGTCACTTGTCCGCGGATCAAAATTATGAATCATTGCTAATGCATATTATGTAGGAAGCTAACTTAGAAAAATAAAATAGAAATGCTAATGTTTAATCTTTGGAATTCAGTGACTTTTTTTGTTTTTATTGAAATTTTATTGTACTAAATCAAAAATAACTTAAACAAAAATAGAAATAAAGCAGTTCATAATTTTTTTTAATGAATATTTTAATCTTCACTTTAAAAACTGCTCTTTTTAAAATGTATAAGTAGGCTACGGAATGTTTTTCTTATAGTGAAAATGCATTTTCAGCCTTTTCGTTAACAGTAGTTCAAAGAATGCATACAAAGCATTCCCCGAAGCTTCCCGTATAAACAAAATGAAATTCCAAACAACCTACTTAGTTTGACACAAATGTTTCTAAATTGCAAACTGTAAATGAATAAAGAGAACATTTTCTGATGTTTTCTTACGGAAAATTTGTCTTTTAAAAAGCACTGTTCACTAAAAGTCTCACTAAAAACTGTTTTCTCACCTTCACACATTTTATCTATCAACTGATTAAATCTGTAATAAAATATTTTAAGAGTACAGGGGAAGAACCGCTTGATTCATTAAGAGTCGTTCCGTAATTGCGTCTGCTTGGCGGACATTGGCGACAGAAAACCGGTTTCTCTCTTTTTTTCTTTGCTAAGTCCAAGCGTCGGAATCGTGCATCGCGTGAATCTTCGTAGGTAGAAAAGTCGCAGTTTAGGAATTTTCAATTAACAGAAATATTAAGATTCGTAAATTAATTGTTTTAAGAGAATGCGATATTTTCAGTCAATTGTACTTTATTTTTAAATCTTATGATGAACACAGTACATATTTACTTTTAAATAAAACGCGGAACTGAATTTCAGGGTTGTAGTGAGAGAAGAAGCAAAAGAAAGTGAGAAACTGGTTCCCTTACACCAGTTTAGGCGATTGCATCATCGCCAAAGAGGCTGATGAAGAAAGTCTTCTACGAAATTAAGCGGTTTTTCCTCCGTACTCTTCATTTTTTTGTCTTGCCAAAAATACCTGTTTTCTAAAACTGAAAAACCAGAACTTTCTAAAACCAGAAATTAACTGTAAAATTACACCCCACGCATTTTATCTGTAAACTAATTACATCTGAACCAAATATGTTAGTATAGATAACATTTCTTTGTTTTCCTACAAAAAATTAATGTTTTCAAAGCCTCCAGAAATTTTCTGTAATATTCGACATCACTAATTTTATCTGTAAACTGATTAAACCTGTAACCACTGACACAGATTGACTGACTTACATGCCGTCGTATACCGGTCGATAGATCGGCAATGTATAAGGGAATTTTTTTTAACTAATCGGGCAATAAAGTCGGCCTTTTCAGCAATAGAGATATCTGTTATGACAGAATATTTTCTGTATTGCTTTATTATGGGAGAATTCTGTCACGATATACATTGTGTCCGTAAGAGAATGTCCGAGTTTTAATGGTATATTACAAGAGTTTATTTTATATTAAATATAACAAATTATACATGAAATTGAGCGAAAACTAACCTAGTTTTTCTTATAAGTGATCAATGTGTGCTCTTTTAGTGATACGACACACATTCAAACGAAAATGCAATCTTCTTATACTGCCTTGTCTGCAGCAAGTCCGGAGTAATGGAAGCAACACAGTCTATGCAATTCGATCTTTCAAGGTTGGTAAATCGTCTGGCGCTTATCTGAAACTGTTTTGCTTCCATTACTCCGGACTTGCTGCAGACAAGACAGTATAAGACGATGGAGTTATTCTTTATTCGTCACCTTCAACCATAACTGTCGAATGATTACAGCTGATGCTATCACAATTTGAAACTCGGACATTATTTTACGGACACAATGTATTTCAGTAATGTTTTGCAAGTGAGGGTAGACGCGGGGTGACGCGTCACCCCACTTTTCAAGAAAATGGCTATCCATCCCCCTACTTCTTATATCTCTCAAATCCATTCTCCAAAGAGGGTGAGGGGGATGGGGCATGGCATTCTAATTGAAGGCATCTCCTCACTTATTTTTTCCCCACTTTCACCACTGAGTCCCTGAGTTATATCTATTGTTTTTTTTCGCATAACGTGTTCTTCAAACTAGTATTGGGAAATTGTGTGTAGGGGAAAATACACTTTTGGGGAATTTTTGGCATATGTTATGAACGCATATTTTAGTATTTCTTATCTTACATCGATTTATGCCATATAAGAGTATCAGTCTTGTAAAGCAACAATGGCAATGTTTTTTTTTTTAGGATGTAACGCTCTTGTTTTCATTTTCGTCCAATGATATTTTCACATGAGTCTTTCTATTTTCAATCGGGCATAGTTTTTTGGCAGCATGTCCATAAGAAATACTAGTCTGCTAACGCGAATCAACTCCAAAAGTAAGTAGCTCCAGAGCAGCGGATTTCCAAATAGGCTAAGTAGGCTGTAGCCTGAAGCGGCAGATTTTTTGCGGCGGCAAGTTTTACGTCATAAAAGCGGCATTCGGCATAAAAATATTAGTATCTTTATAATAATTTTTCAAAGAAAAACACAACAAATATAGTACTAATATTTAGTAGTGTCCATAGTTACTGTAAGGACAATTGCAGATTCTACCCCGGATTTGGAAGTTGAAAGAAAAAAATAGCAGATCAGTTTAAAAAATTCGCCTATAATTTCGCTCTTTATTTAGAGTATATATAGATGATTCTAATATGTAGAAAGAAAAAAATAATGTTGGAGAAAACTATATCTGACGGCAAATTGATTGTAGCCTACAGGTGCAAATCTTTAAGTCCGGCCCTGAGTAACTTTAGTGTATATTGTTCGAATCAGGAGTTATTTCTGAAGCCTTAAGGTGTATGGACCTGAAAGCCTTAAGGTATATGGATTAAATGGGATAGTGTGCCAACCGCTATTGTTCTCCGGATAAAAAAAGGTCCCAAAATAGACAGGTTTAGGGATGAAAAAGGGTTGGATTCGGGATTGTAAACTGGAAACAGTTCGACCGGTTTTCAGGAGAAAAAAAACAGTATTTGGTTTTAGTTACACAGACAAACACTGGTTCTTATGCTGAACCAGTTAAATACTCTCCAGCATATCCCTGTCCAGGATATGTTTGAGAGCAATATCATTGGTTGCTAATCGGTTTCACTTTTTAAATGATCGGAATGGATGAAAAGGAACTTTTCTTTCTGTGCAAACCTTTCTTTAACAAATGCATTGAACAAGCATCAGCACGATTCGAAGTTGGCATTTCAAAAATTTAATAAGCAAATGTTCTAAGAAAACTCGTTTTCGAATACCGAAACAAAAGTTATTCCAACAACAAACCACTGTCCAAATGAAAACCCATTATTAGCATTCAATCAATTCTCAGTTACATTTTGAGAAAACCAGTGAAGGAGTCAAATAACAAAAAGGAAATGGTTGATATTGTCAAGAATTTGATGTATTTTTTGGAAACTTAAAAAAAGTGCATGAAAATTAATTAATCTTTACAAAGAAAACTTTTTTTTACCGAAAGTTATAGTGTTATATTGATAAGGTTTGAGCGTTGATCTCCGGACATCATACAATTTTTTATTTTAGACTTTTTCAAAAGTAAATAGTTTAGATGCAACCAAGTAGTAGATTTTTTGACTAAGGAAAAAATTCTTGTTTTTAGATTGCAAATTTAATTTTTTTTAATGTTATGTAAAGAAAAATAATAGCTTCAGTTAAAAAAAGTTCAAAGAATATTAATCAAAATAATTTAGTGTTTTTAAAATAATCTTTAACTCCACATATTTCGATGAATAAGAAGATATTAAAATTTCTTAAGGTTTTTTACTCAGATTTTGGTTCAAATAAGCTTAATATGTCTGCAGGTATTTATAGCAAAACATGCACCTTTAAAACTAGTAGTTTTTAGTTTCAAATAAAAAATAGATTCTTTTTTTTTTGTGTTTGAAAAATATAAATATATTTAATAAGGTGCTTTGAATCAAAACACAGTTCGACAAAAAAAAAGCGAGTGTTTGTCCCGAAGCTACTTTGGCGATTTTTTGCTCCTTTAGTGGTCCAATAATAGAAAAATTACATTTTTAGCCCAAGTTTAATAGGGGGATTCATCAGAGATCAAAAAACTGATTTTTTAACGTTTTTCCATAAAAAACGCCTTTTTGACGTTTTTTTTGCTACAAACAACCTGCAACTGGTTCTTACCTCGTATGGGTGTTAAGTGAGTACCGATAGGCCATTTTGGAACTCAAACACCGCTCAAAAACTGTCTAAATAAGCGATTTCTGGCCCAAAACGCCATTTTTTGATGTTATTTCATGTTTTTTTTCATGTTTTTTCGCGTGGTTACTTTTTTGCCTGCAAACAACCTGTAAACCTTCCTGCAACTGGTTCAATTACCTCCATGGGTCTTAAGTGAGTACCGATGGGACATTTCGGAACTCAAACACCGCTCCAAAACTGTCTAAATTAGCGATTTCTGGCCCAAAACGCATTTTGTGGATGTTATTTCATGTTTTTTCGCGAATGGAGATATGATTACGTATCTATGTATGTGTAACGTTTTGGAGCTGTGTTTGAGTTCCAAAATGGCCCACCGGTACTCACTTAACACCCATGGAGGTAATTGAACCAGTTGCCGGAAGATTTACAGGTTGTTTGTAGGCAAAAAAGTAACCACGTGAAAAAACATGAAATAACATCAAAAAATGGCGTTTTAGGTCTGAAATCGCTAATTTAGACAGTTTTGGAACAGTGTTTGAGTTTCCAAAATGGCCCATCGGTACTCACTTAACACCTCATATAGAGGTAAGAACCAGTTGCAGGTTGTTTGTAGCCAAAAAAACGTCAAAAAAGGCGTTTTTTATGAAAAAACGTTAAAAAATCAGTTTTTTTTTTATCTCTGATGAATCCCCCTATTAAACTTGGGCTAAAAATGTCATTTCTCTATTATTGGACCACCAAAGAAGCAAAAAATCGCCAAAGTAGCTTCGGGACAAACACTTGCTTTTTTTTTGTCGAACAGTGTAATTGAATATTTACATTGTTCATTTAACGTGTTTTTTTCCCAAGAAGTATATTGTAAAATGTGGATTCCTTTTTCAAAAATAAAATGGCGGGTATTACCTGTTTATTTAGATTAATTTTTCCTAAAAATTTGTAGTTTCAAAAAAGTTCCAATATTTCTTCAAAAATGTTAATCTTTTGCTATCCTAAATATTCATGGATAGCTGAATTTCATTTATTTCAGACAATTTTCCTTGCAACGGTGTTTTAAAAGAAATTCATCCTTTTTTGCGCAAGAACCGTGTTATTGTTAAATTGTTTTAGGCCCTGCCATCATTATGGACCAGCCCCACCATCATAATGGTAGACTACCTATAGAGATAAACTGGCTACTGAATTTTCCCCGTGTTATCAGGCCAGGCAGGGCCGGATTTAAAGATTTGCCGCCTGTTGGCTACAATTGATTTGCCGTCATATATAGTTTTCTTTACTATTATTTTTTCTTTGTACATATTAAAATCATCTATGCACGCTCTAAATCGAAAGCGAATTTTTCAGCTGGAGATAACCGGTGAATTTTTTAAACTGTTCTGCTATTTGTCTTTCAGTTTTCAAATCAGGGGGGAGAGTCAAATTGCGCTCGCAGCTACCATGTTTACTAAATATTTGTAATATATACTCTTTCTTTTTATATATGTATGTTTCTTTCTTAAAATATGAGTATTTTTTTTTGACAAATGCCACCTTAGTTTTTCAAAAAATTTGCCGCCCTCACAAATTTGCCGCTCTAGGCTACAGCCTACTCAGCCTATTTAGAAATACGGCCCTGAGGCCAGGATTACTTATGGACGTACTGCTAAAAAACATACCCTATTGAAATTAAAAAAGACGCATGTACTCACGTGAGGAAGAGCCATAGTACGAGTCCGTTGAGCACCAGCCCCACCATCATGATGAAGAAGTAGGCCGCCCCGAGCACGATGTTGAGGTAGGCGGGCGGGGGCTCGAACCGGAGCCAGTGCTCCGGCACCATCTCCAGCATTTCCCTGTCCAGGACGTCGTGCCAGGTGCAGCTCGTGCAGTTGTTGGGGATGGGCAGGGACATCCTGACGAGTGCCTGGTTTGGGACACAGAGGACAGTAACACCATTAGCGACCCATTTGTGCATACCATTACTTCATAGATTTCGAAAGTAGGTGGAAAGGTGAAGCCGCTTGTGAACCAGTTTCCCATAAGGCAGTTCGCAAGCCCTAGGTAGCACAGGCATAAGTTTATTGCTGGATATGTATTGATAATTTCTGGCAGGACCATGAGGTATCTATTCATAAAAGAAGCATATTAAAAATGCAGTTTTTATTGCATGTAACTCTTCGGCAAAAGCATTTTTTTTGAACCAGTATCCCGTGATGCATTGCGAAAACGGCGAAATGTGGATTCATCACACAATCGCGCGGTTTGTATTGCGTTGTACGGGATTGCGCAATCGATGGGCATATCTGCTACTTTCTAAACCTGTGCATTACTTCCTTACCGAGTGCTGGTGCAGTTGTTGGGGATGGGCAGGGACATCCTGACGAGAATCTGGTTCGGGAGAGAGGACAGTAACACCATTAAGGGGGAATGGGCGTGCAGGACCGGGAGTCTCCAAACTCAAGTGCCTCAATGTTAATCCAATGGGAAAAACTATTTTCTTTGCCACATTTCTCCGGCTGTATTGAATATTTTTACAAGCGGATTTTTTTATGTGATAAATGTAGCTGACTTACATGTCCCGACAATCCCACTTTTTGAAATTAGTACGAATATTTTTTTTAATATTCAATAAATTATTTTACACAAAATATTCGAAGCAATTTCAAAAAGTGGGAAGATAGAGACCTGTAAGTCAGCTACATTTATCACATAAAAAATCCGCTTGCAAAAATATTCAATACAGCCGGAGAAACGTGGCAGTGAGAATAGTTTTTCCCCATTGGATTAACATTGAGACACTTGAGTTTGGAGACCCCGTTCAAATGCGCTCATTCTCCCTTAAGGGGGTATAGGACACAAAATCTTCAAAGAAATCCAAAATATTATTATTATCTTTAAAAAAAATAACAAATATTTTGGAATAATTTAAAACAAAAATTTTATTTATATCTGAAATAGAACGCGAGGTGTGTAGTTTCTTGTGTCATGACATCTGTGTTGGCCAACCACGTTTATAAACTTCAAAGCTTTTTTTCTCCTTGATCGTGTTTTCGATGATTTTTTGACTTTGAATAGATATAACACAAAATCTACTGCCCATACAGTGTCAAAATTTTCCACACATACTTTTCAAACATATATCTTTAATTTGTCTTTAGGGATTAGTTGTAAATAAATTGTTTTTTTTATTTATTAATTTTTTAAAAAATAGAGAACCTGTGAAATTATACAAAAAAATTTCAATAATTTTTTTAAAGAAAAACTTTGACACATAACAAAAATCGGTAAAGACAGTTTATTAAGTACATTTTCCTGTTTATAAAAAAGCTAAATTTTTGTTTGTCAGTAAATAATTCTTTGGCTTTTAACAAAAATATGAAACGTCACTTTTCGACACATTTTATTTTTTAAAAACAAAATTAATAATTTTTAAAACCTTTGACTATCGAAAAGTGTTAGTATATTTATTATACATTTATGGAAAAAATTATAATGATATCTGTAATATTAAAGAGAAAAGTTAAAAGTGTCCCATTCCCCCTTAACGACCCATTACTTTCTTACCGAGTAAAAACGTAATTTTTTGAAATTAATTTTTTTGTGTAACTGGACGGACTGTCAGTCTCATAGAACTAATGCATGATCAGTTTTGAAATCACAACTATTGCAAAAGAATTAAGTTATCATGTTATTAAATTTTCACCCATTAAAGGGAATCTTCATAACATCGATTTAAAACAAAATTGAAAAGAAAATAACATCCGGTAAATGAATTATAAATTGATAATTAATTAACCGGAATTGATAATTAATTAACCTTTAAAGTGCTATTACTTCGTTTCTATTAAAAACTAGAAATTAAAATGAAACAGATTTAGAAAGCTAAACGTTTTTTTTCATATTTCAATGCAAAAAACAAATGTTTGATATTTAGTCGATTTTTGCTGAAAAGAGGTGAGGGGCATTTTTAAATTGTGGAGGTGGCGATAGATGGCAGCATCTGTCACTTATGTGTGTGTAGAGTCTGTCTTAGTTGACGAAGGTTTATAAGCGGGTCTCTGACCTAGCACTATTCAGGTGTCGGCTCGTCACTTGACTGTGGTTCTAAAATATGACGCCCGTCACCAATAGCCCTCGTGTAGTTCTAGTGCGACGATATTTCAAACCTAACCTAACCTAACCTCTGACCTAGCACACAAACCTGAAAATGTATGTCTACCAACTAACCAACATCGTCACTTGATTAGGGTTTTAAATAACGAAGCGAAATCGGATCTGTTAAAGCTCCACGGAGGCTATAAATAGACAGCCAGAAATGTATCACCAAACCTAGCCTGCCGATCCGGCGGCCTAGTGGTTAAGTCATTGGCCTTTGGAGCTGCTGGGTCCGGGTTCGAATCCCGTTGAGGCATGGATGTTTGCGTTTGTCGAGTATATGCGGAGTACGTGCTCGTTAAATCTGTTGGGTCCGAAAGTCCTGTGGGCGGACATTGCGCAGTTTCCCATGGGTACAGGTCCCTGTAGGAAATCTCCCTCAGGGACATGTCTAAATTGTGGAGGTGGCGACAGATGGCAGCAGCTGTCATTTGTGTATGTGTGTGTCTTGTGTTGTCCTACTTGACGATTGTTTATAAGCGGGTCCTTGCGACCAAGCACACAAGCCTGAAAATATATGTCTACCAACCAACCAACCTAGCCTAAGACACAGTTGCTCGGCTAGAAATATGCAGAAGGAAACGATTAAATTTCCAAATTAATTACCACAGTTGAAAGGCATGACGTCATGCATGACGACACACTTACAGAGTGTATTGAAAGATGATAGATACGACGATTGCTCTTTGAGTAAATAATCCATAAATATCTATCAACGTCATTTAAATGACACTTGATTTATATACTGCGATGCAAATGACGTCCAGGAGGTATTTAAGGGTTATAAATGACATCAGTTTATCAACTCGTTTAATGTAAACTTTTGGACTTACAATAATAACTTTTCAATGAATAAAATATTTAATTTTAAGTTTTAAATTCATTTTAAGAGGGACTGTCAGTCCCATAGAGCTAATGCATTAGTTTTTAATCACAAGTTTAGCAGAAGTATTGCTTTTCCATGTTAGCAATTTTCACCACGTATGGAAATCAGCATAACATTGAAATAAAGCTAATTTGTAACGAAAATTCTATCTAGTTATAAAATATTTTTTTTGAATTTTTAAAATGCTAAAAATATACAGCAGATACTAAACTCCCGGCGCAGCAGCCCATTACTGGGCTAAGTCCTGCTGTGCCCATTACAGCTTTCGTGACCTAGGGCTCTGAGGTGCTAGGCATAAGTCCCGGTAAGGTGGTCAATCTCACGCGGCACCCCCAGAGTTCAGTGCCCAAGCATGCTTGGTACCCATTTTATCGACCCACTCAAGGGATGAAAGGCTGGGTCAACCTCGCCCAGACCGGGATTCGATCCCCGGACCTGAGGCGTGGCAATGCGAAGCACTACCACTAGGCCACTGGGCCTCATAGACAGCAGATAGCGACACTATTTAAAAAAAAAAACTTAATGAATTAATAAATAAATAACTGGGTATTATTTTCTTTTCAAATTTGTTTTAAACTGATATTGCGATGATTCCCATACCTGGTTAAAATGGGAGAACACGGCAAAGCAATTCTTTTGCAAAAGTTGTGATTTCAAAACTAATGTTTTAGCTGTATGGGACTGGAGTCCCTCATAAATAAGATTTGATTTGCCAAACATAAATTGTTCAATGATAAAAATAAACTCATTATATTGTGATCTTCATTTGTCTGATATTTTTGGCTTATTTATAAAAAAACTAAAACAGAAAATTTGTGTAATGTTTTTAATGAGTTAAAAATAAATCGAGTCTATTAAATGTATTAAATCAATGTTCGAAAAGAAGGTTTTTGAGTTTAAAATAGTAAATTATGGACAGTCACAAAAGACTCTAAACCGAACTTCATGAAAGAAATGCTTCATTGTAAAGACATTTATACACCACATAGGATATTAAAATAGATTTGATTTCGTAAATTGATTTTACCCTCCCCCTTGATTGCTAAAAATATTTGTGCATCAAAGAATAAAAGAAAAATCATAAATTTAATGAATATTTTTGATTTGAATGTTTTTAATTTGCATGGTAAAGTGAAAATGTTTAATTGTAAATGAGTTACACATCATTATTTTGTATATGATAATTGACAATTTTTTATCTAATTTATGGATATTTTTTTTATATCCTAGAGCTATAAAATTGACTGGGATGAAATTTTGTTTTGCACCTTTTAAACGAAATTAAATAATGAGTTTTGGAAAGAAATTTAAATGAGCTTTATTTTATACAATAGCTTTAATTTGTTAAGATTGAAAAATGTTTTCATTGCTGCCAATTTTTCTCATTTAAAAGCGGAAACTAATCATATTAAATTATTACAGTTGAGAAAATTTCAGAAAACGTAATTTATTTACAAAAAATGTCTTTTTTAATTCAAAAGAATTTAAAAAAACAACGAAAGTTGACATCTTCAAGATGTTTGTTTGTGTGTGTAACCCCTTTTCAAATTCAGTTTTATTTTCAATTTTGTTTGTTAGATTAGGTTAGGTTTGAATTATCGTCGCACTAGAGCTACACGATTGCTATTGGCGACGGGCGTCGTATTTTAGAACCACAGTCAGGTGACGAGCCGGCACCTGAATAGGCACCCAGCGCAACCGCTAAGGGAGACATCGTACGCAGTGTTAGGACTTTGAAGGATATTTAACGTGCACCCCTTATACGGGGTATTATTCGTCGGACATTTTTGGCTGCACGGACCGTTTATAGGTTGGAAGCTATTTTAGCGATGCCTGGACCCGAACCTGGGACCTTCCGCATGCTAAGCGAGTGCTTAACCGACTGGGCTCCCCAGCCCCTTGTTTGTTAGAAAAGAATGGCACCAATGGCTACCTTTTGTACTTGATGCCCGTTCGTCTGTCCATATGATTTGTCTGTAATAAGACGGTCTGTATGTGCTGGGGAGCCCAGCCGGTTAGGCCCTAGTCGGTTACTCCCCTAACATGCGAAAGGTATCAGGTTCAGGTCCGGACATCGCCAAAATAACTGCTGACCTATAAACGAGGTCGCCAAAACCGAGTAGCCAAAAATGTCCGAGTCCGACGAATACCTCGAGCAAGGGAGTGCACGTTAAATATCCTTCAAAGTCCCAACGCTGCGTACTATGTCGCCCTTAACGGTTGCGTTGGGTGCCTATTCAGGTGTTGGTTCGTCACTTGACTGTGGTTCTAAAATACGACGCCCGTCCCCAATAGCCCTCGTGTAGCTCTAGTGCGACGATATTTCAAACATAACCTCTAACTAAGACGGTCTGTGGTGATTTCGGCTGAAGCCGATCGATTTTTAAACAGTTTTTTTTTGTTTGACAGATACTCATTAGACAACTAGCTCTTTTAATTTTTGTTCATCTGTCAGCATGCGTTTCCTTCCGTTTGTCTCCATCAATCTCTTAACTGTCAGTTTTAAATCAGTCCTAACAAACCAGTTAGAATATTTTAGTTTGCTTGAAAGGTACGGAAACATATATACACGAAAAAAAAAGAAAGTAAATTACAATTTATGAAAATGGTAATGCTGATTTCATATACTTGAAAGTTAGTCACAGAAACAAATCTGGTCGTAAAGCATGGATGTTTGTGTTTGAACCATGGAGTACATGCTCGTCTCTGGAGACTATTTTCCTCTCCTTCAGGGACACGTCAAAATTGTGGTGGTGGCGCACGATAGACGGCAGCATCTGTCACGTATGTATGTGTGTGAGTGTGTATGTGTTGTGCCTGTCCTACTTTTCCAAGGTTTATAAGCGGGTCTCTGACCAAGCACAGAAGCCTGAAAATATATGCCTACCAACCAACCAACCAACCAAATCTGGTCAGGCTTAATTTTTATGTTGTCAAGAAAAATTTCAATTCCGGAAGTGTTCCTAAAAATGTTCAATGAAAAAAACACCCGATATCCTATTAGTTTTCTTACTGATCCATGCGTCACGGCGATATGCAAATTATTCCTCCGCGTTTCCGCATGAAAGTACGAAGGAAGTTTTTGCAATTTCACGAGACATCAAATTCACAAAATTTGCACATGTAGTGATTTTCTTTTCGAAAGTTTTAATAGTATGCTTACTTTTTATATAAAAATATAACGATTTCTAACAAACTACTGCATTTCTTATTTGTCTCTAAGTGTTTTCATTAGAAGAAATCTTATGATTATATTAAGAACAATTTGAAAAAAAAAAAACAGATATTACATTGATTTTCTATTTATTACCTAATCTAAAGTACAGGGGGGTTATAAAATAATGCTCGCTATTCGGAGTGGTCTGTAGCTTGAATGAATAATCCAAATGCAACGAACTTTGAGATACTTACTAATCAAGAAGGAGGACAAAGAATGGAATCATAAAAAACAAACTCGTCACTTGACCAGGGTTCCAAATTACGAGGCGTAATTGGATGTGTTGGTCGTAATTAGATATAATTGGCTATGCCTCGTAATTTGAACCTTGGTCAAGAGACAAGTTTCTTTTTATGATTCCGTTCGTTTTCGAAAAAAGGAAACTTGTCTCTTGACCAGGGTTCTAAATTACGAGGCGTAATTAGCTGTGTTGGCCGTGATTAGCCATAATTGACGACGCCTCGTCATTTAGATTCTATTCAAGAGACGGTGTTTTTATATGATGATTCTTTTTTATGATTCTTTTTTATGATTCTATTTTTTTTTAGGATTCCATTCTTTTTCTCCCTTCTTGATTAGTAAGTGTCTCAATTTTTGATGCATTTGGATTATTCATTGAAGCTACAGACCACTCCGAATAGGGAGCGTTATTTTATAACCACCCTGTATATGCAGTCCTAATGACTTGTGTTTGACTAGATTATTTTTCAGTGATTACAGTAAGGTCCCGTTTATCCGAATCCCGGTTATACAAAATTCGGTTTAACCAAAAGGCTCGGGAATTTTTTTTGATAAAATATAAAACGCATAAGCATAAATAAATGCACAATAAAATACGTAGTTACAAAGTTGGAATTATTTCTCAAAATGCGCAGTAAATTTTTATTTTTGCTGCTAAATTGTGGTCCCTTACTGTTCGGATAAGCGAGATTCTACTGTAATTTTTGACTCTGAAATCATCGTTAAACTTTTATAATTCACTAAAAAAAAATTCGTTTATTTATAATTCATAATATAAATTCATAAATTTACATTTAGCATGAAAAAAATACTAACACATAAAAAGTATATCTATACGACCAATTTTTATGTTTAGATAGTTGTATAGAAACTAATTTGTTCTGCGGAATGTATTACGTCTGTTCACCCTGGATTAATGGTTAATTAGGTTGGTTTTACAGCAGCTATTCATAAAAGAAACTAAATGAAAAATAATGTATAATGCAACATCGTCATCAGGCCACTAGAGATTAAGTAATCTACAATAAAATTATTTATTAAATAAACAATCAAATCCCAATATACCGGGTGGTTATAAATTAACGCTCGCTATTCGGAGTGGTCTGTAGCTTAAATGAATAATCCAAATGCCATTCTTTTTGAAAAAAAAATCGTCTCTTGATCAGGAATCTAAATAACGAGGCGTAATTAGCTGTGTTGGCCGTAATTGGCCATAATTGACGACGCCTCGTAATTTAGAACCCCGGTCAAGAGACAAGTTTGTTTTTTTATGATTATTCTTTTTTATGATTCCATTCTTTTCCCCCCATGATTAGTAAGTGTCTCAATTTTTGATGCATTTGGATTATTCATTCAAGCTACAGACCACTCCGAATAGCGAGCGTTAATTTATCACCACCCTGTAGTCCGTCTGTCACTTCTTGTCTTCTCAAATATTTTGAATTTTGATTGTGGAAGTTTCCATTTTGAAAAACAAATGTAATAAATATTTTGGTTTAGGTAAGAGTTACTATTCTTGGATCTTCTCTATCGGACCAGGTCGATTTCGGAACTAGTTAAAGTGTTAATTGTTTGTGGGGTGGTTTAAAAGAACTTCAGGTCGCTGGAGGTTATGGACTATATTCATCGTTTTGGGTGCAGATTTTTTATTTATTTACAGTCGATTCGCATGCCTTCCCAATGCAAATAGACAGTAAATGTAACTTTATTCTTAAAAGATTGGAAGAAATTCGGATCGAATAAGAAATTCGGATTGATAAGAAATTCTAAGTAACTAATGTTTTCCTTGATGGGAAAGAATATTTAAACGGGAAAAATTACGGAATGTTTTATGCAATAATGGAATGTTTATGCGGAAAACTACTTTATAGATTAACAATGATAAAAGTAAAAAATGCATCATATTTGAAAATGTATTTCAAATCTTTTTTACCCTTTTTATGTTTTAGTTTTGTTCAAGTATTATTATCCCAAATGCAACTTCCTCATAAAATAGAAAACAAATTCATTTCAAAACATTTCTTTCACTATAAAACATTAATTCGTTTACAAATAGAATGAAACAAGTTTCAAATATCTCTTTCACCCCTCTCATTATCGAATATTAATTCGAAATATTTTATCCATCTGCAATTCTAAAGCACGACATTCAAAATGTAATTGAGCCGATTTAAAGTGCTGAGCTACGTTGTTTTCACTACCCATTATACTTCGGAGATTTTCATCATTTATTTTCTTACTATAGTTCCCGCCACACTTATTTGAAACACTTTAGGGATGGAAAACCGAAACCGGTTATTTTTTTTGCTCTCGGTTTTGACCGAAAACCGGTTATTTCAGGAGGCGGGTGTAAACCGGAAACCTGTTTTCTTCTTAGAAAACCGTCCAAAAACCGGAAATCCGCTTTTCCCCTCAAAAAACAACTTTCGCACATTGCGAACGGCACAGACATCAAATGGGAGGAAATAATGTAAAAAAAGTAAATAGAGATGAAATAATGCAAAGCTTAATAAAAATACTCAAAACAATTGGGAAAACTGGAATAAGAAAAGGAATATTAGAATTTTAAATAATCAGAAAGTAACAATCAGGAAGAAACCTAGAACTTAGTTTCCAACAAAGCACTAAATTTAAAATTCACTATGTTAATTGATTTTCTTTTATTCGAAAGCAAAGTTTAAAAATTTAAATTAATTGATTTTTCCAATTAATTAATAAAAATCTGAAAAAAAAAACCCGGAACACCGTTTTTTTCCCCATTGAAAAACCGGTTCCATTGAAAACGGGTTTTATAAAACTTATTCTGCAAAACCGGTTTTTGAAACAAATATTTTTTCCAAAAACCCGCCATCCCTACCGTTTCTTACTTGGTTGGCGGCGAGTATATCTCTAGGTGTATCTCTCCCAAAGCAAAATGAGAAAGTTGTACAATTGCATTAAAACCTTAAAATCAATTACTTGTTTTAGGTCTTAGGTCACGTTTTTCCTTTAAGCTTTCGTTCCTGCACTTCTTTTGATCGGTGCTTCGATTAGGGCTCTGTCCGCACGTGACATTAATTCAACAATTGAGTTTTGAAAAAGAATTTCATTTAACATTTCTATTCATTAACATTTAATTTCATTTAACATTTCTATTATGACTCAGCCGACCCGGCGGCGCAACGGTTAGGGAGCTAGCTAGCCTTTGGAGCCTCTAGGTCCGGGTTCGAATCCCGATAAGTCATGGATGTTTGTGCTTGTCGAGTATATGCGGAGTACGTGCTCGTTAAATCTGTTAGGTCCGAAAGTCCTGTGGACGGTCATCAGTCAGATGGTACGGGTCACTGGAGACTATTTCTCTGCTATTCATGGACATGTCTAAATTGTGGAGGTGGCGCGCGATAGATGGCAGCATCTGTCACTTATGTGTGTGTTGTGTCTAACTTGGCGAAGGTTTATAAGGGGGTCTCTGATCAAGTACACAAGCCTTAAAATATGCCTACCAACCAACCAAATTAGGTCTCAAGACCTGACACTTAATAATGATAAAACTATTTATTATTTGTAGCCATGTTAAATGCGACCTTTCTTTTAAACTTTGTACGTAAGTCTTTAATTTTTCAACGAACCTTTATTTTAGTTTACTATTTGATATTTATTTAAACATACATGCTACTACAGATAAATCCAATTAGAGTGGTGCAAAGAAAAAACATGAAAATAAAACTTTAAATACACTAAAAAAATACTAAGAAATGGCATATAATGAGTTAAAAATTTGAACACATGTAGCCTTAAAAACTTGAAAAGACATACTAAAATAAAAAGATCATTGGAGAACTTATTTTATAGTTTAAGCAATTTATATAAATGAAAATTTGCAATGACTTTTGATTTTGTTAAAGTTTGCTTAAGGTTTTTTTAAAAAAAAATATTAGTCTTTTTTAAATGCAGAAAGTTTTAAAAAGTGTTTTTTTATTTATATAAATTTTATAAATTATACAATGAGTTCTCCAATGATCTGGATATTGGCAAAACTGCATTACATTTAAGTGTAGCGTCTAAATAAAAATAAAGGCCCTCGCCAGATAAGACGGTGAAAAATGCCCCCATTCCAATCGGGCTAATTTTTTTTCTGAAAATACCTCATAGTATGGACAACTTCTCAGCCAAGTTTCAGCTCAAAAATATGACGCATTTTTGAGTAAAAAATTAAAGTTTTTTTTCTTTTTAAATTGATTATTCCCTGAATATATTTGATAAATCCAAAAAACTACTCATGAGTTTTTAGATATCATTGAGTAGTATTCTCAGAAAAATCCGCTCATAAATCTGATCGAGCGATCATTCTTAAAAATGCAATTTTATTTTTCAAAAAAAAATTTCATGCCAAAATCGTTTGGTCACAACTTAGGATTTTGTCTCTACATATTCCTCTATTATCAATCTATAATATATTTTTTTTTCAGATTTTTAAAATTATTGGACGATAGTTTAAAAAAATAATTCTTAAAGCCTGATTTTTTTGCTCTAAAATCCATAGATTTAGAAATAGCATGCCCACCGATTGCGCAATCCCGTACAACGCAATGATGCGTGATGAATCCACATTTCGTCGTTTTCGCAATGCATCACGGGATACTGATTCACAAAAATGGTTTTTCCGAAGAGTTACATACAATAAAAACTGCATTTTTAACTTGCTTCTTTTGTGAATATATACCTCATGCCTTACAGAAATTATCAATACGCATGCAGCTATAAAATTATGCTAGCGAAACTTGTAAAAAGTTTTAATTAGTTAATATTGAATATATATCTTTTATTTGTCGAATTATCTCATGGTGCCATCTGGTGGCGTATGGCAATGTGCAAGAGCTTGTGAACTGCCTTATGGGATAATGGTTAACAAATGGCTTCACCTTTCCCCCTAGAGGCAGATCTGCTACTTTCTAAATCTATGCTAAATTCTTTAGTCCGAAAGAAATTCTCCCAGATTGAATTTCCCCGCCTTTGTTAGGAGTGCCATCTGCCGAGTAAGTAGTGCGAAAAGTCAGGTTTTAAGAATATTTTATTTTTTTAAAACTATCGTCCAATAATTTTAAAAACCTGAAAAAAATATATATTATAGATTGATAATAGAGGAATATGTAGAGACAAAATCCTAAGTTGTGACCAAACGATTTTGGCATGAAATTTTTTTTTGAAAAATAAAAATGCATTTTTAAGAATGATCGCTCGATCAGATTTATGAGCGGATTTTTCTGAGAATACTACTCAATGATATCTAAAAACTCATGAGTAGTTTTTTGGATTTATCAAATATATTCAGGGAATAATCAATTTAAAAAGAAAAAAAAACTTTAATTTTTTACTCAAAAATGCGTCACATTTTTGAGCTGAAACTTGGCTGAGAAGTTGTCCATACTATGAGGTATTTTCAGAAAAAAAATTAGCCCGATTGGAATGGGGGCATTTTTCACCGTCTTATCTGGCGAGGGCCTTTAGGTAAAATAAATGTAATATAATTTCAGCAATAATTTATCAAGATGAGTTTTGTGAACATTTATTTACCCTTACATCCCAATGACAATTTGGCATCATCATTTTAGATTTTTTTTTCTGTTCTTCTATAGCCATTTATAATATCAAAAGCACACCAAGCCAAACCGCACCTCTTCAAACTTTTTCTATAAACAAATGTTTTTTTATTAATCCCAATAGATGTCACCCCTATTATTATTATTATTATTATTATTATTATTTAATTATGATTAGAGACATGATGATGCCCAATGGCATCACTGGAACTGAAAGGTTTTAATTAGAAAACTAGGAGAGTAATGGATTTCGAGTCTTTAGGTAAGTTCTATATCGATTGATTTCCGAGAGGACTATGGAATCGTAGAATATTATCATAAATTTATGAGAAAATAAAGAGGCAACTGTATTATTTCAGATGACGTAAGATTCGAGTTTTTATTCTTGAATTTCCTCGACTTCACTGGTTGTTTCGGTGTCACTCTCAATGCGAAGTAGAAGTTGTAAATACTTACACTCCTTGCCAACCTAAGTTGGGTAAATAGAAATATGCTATGGAGAAGATCCTTCAGCGCATGTAAAGAGTTCCGTAAATTATTTGTGAATTCTTCCAGAAAACATGTTTAAAACATTGATTTAGTTTAAGGTCTACACTCTTAAAACAAATGAGCGATTTTAACTCAGTCTGAGTTAGTTTTCACTCCTTTCGGTGTCGAAAATGCACTTCCCTTATAGGAGTGGATTTCACACCTTTATTTTATTAAACCTCCAACTTAGAACTTAGTTTCCAACAAAACACTTTAAACATTTAAAATTGACTATGTAAATTGATTTTTTAAATTCGAAAGAAAGATTGAAAAATTAATTAATTTTTTTAATTAATAAAAAAATAAATTTAAAAAGGAAGAGAAAAACTTAAAACTTTTTTGCCATTGAAAAACCGGTTTCGTTGGCCATCCGGGCGCCCTGCCCATACACTCTATTGAGTTCTAGGAACTCGACACTGGAAAGGAGTGAAAATTAACCCTGACTGAGTTAAAATCACTCTTTTGGAGTGATCTTGTCGGAGGTTTAACACATAAAGGATCCACTCCTTTAGGAGAAGTGCATTTTCTAGACTGGAGGAGTGAAAACTAACTCGGTCTGAGTTAAAATCGCTCGTTTGTTTTAAGAGTGTAGAAACTCGAGTCCTGAAATCGTCGTCTTTTGGATATGAACCCCAGATTAAGTTCTACCTCTTTCCCATTAGACTAGATTACATGGGCACTTCATTTATTTACTCTATACGAGAAATCCGCCCTATCCGACTCTTGATTAACCATGATTCCATCGTTTTATTTATACTACTGTATGTCTCATAAATAAATAGCAGCTTCAAGTTAGCTTCGTTAAGATAAGTTCTAACTAGTTTCATTAGGAGGAGTAAGTTCAAATGATCTGTATTTACTTAGATTTATCAAGAATAAAATTAACTGCATTTGTAAGCGATTCTGTAAACTTGAGATAGGTAAAATGAAATAAGAAATAAGGCATTTTTTGTTGAATAAAACTGTAAGGGTTTCTTATTTTGTAAAACTGTATCAATGAAATTAATTTTATGAATAGAATAAAATTAATATATAGTTAGTTATGTGGAGGTATTTCCTTTGAGGACATTGATTGGTTGGTTTGTTGGTAGACATATATATTCAATTCAGGCTTGTGTGCTTGGTCAGAGACCCGCTTGTTAACCTTCGTCAAGTAAGACAGACACAACAACACACACGTAAGTGGTCCCATCTAATTTTTAGAGACAGAGGCCAACTAGAGGATCCGCAGAATTGACTTGTCACCCCAGAAATATTGATTTGGTATGGAAACTTGGAGGACTTAGTAACCACGACGGAATTTAAAGTGCACCAGTCACCATTAGCGTACACGGGGGTCTTCGGAGGGCAGCGGGGCTAAACTCGCAACCATAGGGATGCCATAGCGCCTCAGTGGCTGAGAGGTTGAACGTGTCCGCCTCGTAAGCCAAAGATCACGGGTTCGAGCCCTGGCTGAGTCGTCGGATTTTCTGGATGTTAAAATTCTGGGCACGCATGTCATATGATTATGTGGCATGTAAAATATCCCTGGAGGGCCCATTTGGCCTGGGTTCTCTCGACAAAATTAAAAATCTCGGTATACTTTAACATCCCAGAGAGCTCAGATTCATTGCAATCTGTGCGTCAAAATTGGTAGCGAGAGTCGCCTAGATGGTGCCACAAAAAATGTCTCTCATTTCTGGGGAATGTGCCGGGCCTGCAAAGGCTTGACCGCCAATGTTGCAGCCCCATTAGAGAAAGAAAAGAAAAGAAGGGATGCCAGTCAAAGACCTTACCAACAAGGCTATTCCGGCCCTTGAGGACGTTTTTTAAGGCCCCTTTAAAATTGGATTAGCAGTACAGTATCTTTATGTTATTGTTAAATGTAATGTTTCGTGCTTTTTTAAACGCATAAATTTTGTGTGGAAGTACTTATGAGTGACTGTATCTGTTACAAAAAGTGTTCGAAATTGAATAAAGAAATTTCGGAGCAATCTGTCCAACTAACCTTTAAAACTAGTAGTAAATGCGCATTACCTAGGAGCATTTCTTTAAAACAAATTTTTATTAAAAAAATACTAAAAACTTTCTCCACAAATTCCACAAGTTTTGGGATCGCCATAGTTCCTAAATATCGCAGTCGCAAAATTATAAATGTGATAATAGCAGCTATTTTTAGATTTTGTGAATATGCAAATTTATAAACTGTCGGAGCGATTTTAGGACTGCCGAACTTTTGCGATTATATAATCATATCAATGATTCAATGGTTCAAGAAATTTAAAATGGCTGAAGATTTATGGTTTCAAGATTTTTTGCGCAAGATTTAGAAAAAATATGAATTTGAAATTAATTAAAAACCACCTAGTCGCGACATCTGCGACAACATTTGGTATGAAGTCGTAAAATTAAATATTTGGTGGCATTTTGAGACTAGCTGCCATTAATGTCGAACCTTGTTACAAACCTGCTTGTTTTTGTTACTACAATGCGAATAACTTCACTCTTAAAACAAAAGAGTGAAATCCCCTCCAGTTGGAGAAGTGCATTTTCGACACTGGAAAGGATTGAATATTAACTCAGACTGAGTTAAAATCACTCGTTTGGAGTGATCCTGTCGGAGGCTTAACACACAAAAAATCCACTCCTTCCGGGTAAGTGCATTTTTCAGACTGGAGGAGTGAAATGAACTCGGACTGAGTTAAAATCGCTCGTTCGTTTTAAGAGTGTTCTTGTGGTTCTTGTCAAAAGTACAGCTGTGGAAATAAAAAAGTACCCACTTGAGGTTATTTCATCCGTTAGTCACCATATAGAATCGGACCTTTTTGAGATTGTGTACAATTAACATTCTGAGTTAATTGCACGATACAAAATTTGCATAAGGGGCCGTCTTCATATTAAAAATATCACGATCTTTGAAATTTCCAATGGCAACACCCAATTTTAATAACTTAGAAATGTTAAGCACTCTTGAAAACCCTTAAATCTAAGTTTTTGTTACATTTGAATGAATATTTGACGAGTTATTCAATCGAATCACTTGTGGACTTTTTGGGGACCATCTCTAAAATGACAAGCAAGCATGCATGCAAAGCCGTCTTTATTTATTAATTACACACGTAATCTTATACGCAGTCCCCTAAAGGGTAATTATAAAGTATTTTGTGATTTACTCAGCAAATTATGAATAAAAAGTTTTAAAAATTGGGATTTCGCTTAAACTTCTTGTCTTGAATTTATTTCTTTAAAAATATTAAGGGGCTTCCATACATATTTTTAAAAAAAATCAATATAATAATTATTTAAAAATATAAAAATTGTTTTAAATACCCCAATATTGAATGCATTTTGTTTGGGTTATTATAATTTCTTTTCTGTAAAAAATTCGTTTCATTATCTTAATTATTTATAGATTGGGATAGTTTTTTATGTACAACTCATTTAACATTATGGGACCTAAACTTTGCACGTCTCTAACTCCTCTAATAATGCTTCAAAACTAACGAAATTTGGCATTTCGTATTTACATAGGTCAGAGATTTGAAATATGGATTCAAAAAGGGGTGTTGCTATTGAAAATTTTAAAGTTAGTAACATTTTTAATATGAAGATGGCCCCTTATGCAAATTTTGTGTCATGCAATTAACTCAGAATGTTAATTGTTCACAATGTCAAAAAGGTCCGATTCTATAGGGTGACTAACGGATGAAATAACCTCAAGTGGGTACTTTTTTATTTCCACAGCTGTACCTTCAAATTACTGATTTTCTCAATAACCGAAATATCACCGTTACCAGCTTACAATCAGTGCCAACCTAACTTTGGTAAAAACAAATAGTAAAAAAGCAGGGGGAGAAGCGCGATTGGTCCATTAGTTGGAAACTCTTGTAAGGTTATACTTACATGGAAAATGATCTGAATACAATTTAACCAAAATACACTTTTCATTCTGATGAAATTGCCAAATTTTCTCACATAATATTCAAATGTGTTAGACCTTAAATGAAATTAATGTTTTAAACATGCTTTTTTTTTGGATGGATTCACAGATAATTTATTTTAATCTTTTCATCCAGTGGAAGGATTTTCTCCATAGCATATTTATATTTACCCAACTTAGGTTGGCAAGGAGTGTAGTTTTGGCACAAATTATGCTAAAAACATTTGCTTTTCTAAATATTTCCAATTTTTCAACTTCCGATATCGTGTTAAATATTTCGTTTTACCCGAATAATTTAGCCTCTTTTCATTTATTATTCGCCGAATTAATACTTCATTTACAGCGAATTAACCCAAAACAGATATTTCAATTAAATTAAATAGAAACTATATATACCCACAACTGTCAATACATTCATATTTCAACTTCTAAACGCTTTGAATGTCAGAAATGGAACAGATTGTGATCACTTTGTCCGTTGGTCTGTCTTTTGTCTGTCAATAACAATAACGAATTTAACAGACAAGTGCCAAATACTAGTGACAAACTGGAGCTCATGGCAAATCTCAACGCTCATTTCGATTTTCATCCCAAAACTACAGAGTAGACAAAGAAGACAACGAAAGACATTTCACTTAAAAGTGTTGATATCTTGTGTAGAAATGTTTGGAAGATACTTTACGGGACTGTAGTTGGAGAACGAATTTTAAAGAAATTAGAAAAGCCAGTATCTTTGATCTTTATTGGATTTTTCAGAAACTACAGACTTAAAAAAAGGCGAATACGCGAAAGGCAGTGTTTTCTCATTCAAGTTTAAATAGAAATAAAAATAAATTCTCAGGCAAGAACCAAATTTATGGGCTTCTGAGAAAGGAATTAAAGTTGAGATTCTCTGTCAGCCCCAACTTCCCGGACATCTGCAGAAGTGCCGCCCCAGTGTCGCAATCGTTAGGATGCTGGCCTTTGGAGCTGCTGGGGTCGGGCTCGAATCCCGGTCAGGCATGGATGTTTGTGTTTGTCAATAAATGTTGTTATTTGTCTATGTGTTTGTGTTGTCCTTTCTTTGTGTGTCTCTTGTGCTCGTGAAAACTCTTTCTGTGTCTGTCCCACTTGACGAAAGCTTATAAGCGGCTCTCTGAACAAGCACACAATCTTTAATGTATATGTACCTACCATACCATACCATACCATACATCTGTAAATTACAAGGCGGAAAAGGTTCTATTATGTCAAATACGTAAAAAAAAATATTTTTAAAGGATTATCAAATGATTTTTGAAAGTTGAAACTTTCATAAATTCATTCGTGAAATAAATGTCAACAAATATCTAAAATAAATATTTCAAAAGTAAAAACGTAAAAGTATCCTCGAAAAAAATATTTTTGTCAAACAGTTCTTTAAAAACTCTTCTTTCACAGAATTCCTATTTTCCGCATTTTTTTTAAAATTTATTCATTTTAAGCAACTTTTGGCATTGAATTTGTTTAAAGTCCCAGTGATTAGAATTTTTTAAGGGGTCACAGGAGTCTTAAAAATGTGCAAAGAAGATACTACAAAGCATAGTTTGATCTTTCATGTAATTTTTTAACTACTCAATAAATGAGTATAATTTTTTTTATATGTAATTATACAGGATTTATATATATTTATTATAAAACAAGTTTTAAAATTTATGAAACTTAAGCCAAAACTAAAATAAATGATATTAAACATGAAGCTATTTGAACACATTGTGATTAGGCTTGCGCGGCAAATTGTGAGGTCAAAATTGAAAAAATGACCAAGAAAATGACTTTATATTGTACAAATATGTACAAACAAAGACTTATACCTAAATTCTCAGCTCAATTTTAATTAGAAATTATTTTTTTAAAAATTTAAAATCAAAATTTAAAAAAAATTATTAATTTTTTTAGAAAAAAGTTCTTAAAATAATTTCTAATTACAATTGAGCTGAGAATTTAGGTATAAGTCCTAGTTTGTACATATTTGTAAAATATAAAGTCATTTTCTTGGTCATTTTTTCAATTTTGACCTCACAATTTGCCGCGCAAGCCTAATCACAATGTGTTCAAATAGCTTCATGTTTAATATCATTTATTTTAGTTTTGGCTTAAGTTTCATAAATTTTAAAACTTGTTTTATAATAAATAAATCTTGTAGAATTACATATAAAAAATTATACTTATACATTGAGTACTTCAAAAATGACATGAAAGATCAAACTATGTTTTGTAGTACCTTCTTTGCACATTTTTAAGACTCCTATGACCCCTTAAGTGGAATAGCTAACAAATTCCAATATAAAAGATTTGTTACTTTAATTAAATAAAAATGTTTTGAAGTTGCTTTTAAATTTATTTACAAATGTTTCTGTTCGGCATTCTGCTATATGAATATGAAAAATACATTTTGATAAATATTTACTGTGGCTTTAGAAATTTAAGTACAATATTTTTCAAAACTACGAACACACACCGTAGGTTTACTTTTTGACGTATATAATATCTACTGTACAAAGAGTTCAAAAGATTTTATCTTTAGGTTTTTTTTCAATTTCTTTGAAACTTGGAAAAATCCCGAATTCGAAATACTTCCGCTTGATTGACGAATATACATTATTTTTCTCCGTTTCAGACTGGAAGACATCCGTTGTTTAAAAAAAACAACCTCACAAAGTGTTAAAAAATAAGATAGCAAGAAATGGAAATAGGAAAAAAAAAGTCACAAGTCACAGGAAGTGTCTGAACTGTCCAACTGACAGTTATTCCACTAAAAAAAATGGCCGGATTTTGTTTATGCGATTAAAAAATATATGCTGCCTTCACCAGAAAAAATGACTGAGGGGGTCGTCTATAAATTACGTGGTTTTTAGAATTGACATGGTCTGGTATGGTATGACACATATATATTCCAGCTTGTGTGCTTGTTCAGAGAACCGCTTATAAGCTTTCGTCAAGTGGGACAGACACAGAAAGAATTTTTACAGACACAAAGAAATGAATAACACATAGACAAATAACAACATTTATTGACTGTCACAAACATCCATGCCTGACCGGGATTCGAACCCGACCCCAGCTGCTCCAAAGGCTAGTACACTAACCATTCAGCCACCGGGGCGGCTAGAAGGGACATAAGGTCAAGCCGAAATCCTACGTGGGGGGGGGGGGGGGAGGAGGTGGGGTCGCCAAATATCACTTCGTTTTTCATAAAAAAAATCAAAGTAAAAATTGCGAGGAAATGTTCAACTTAAGTAAAAGATCTCTTCACAAAAAAAATTTGGCAGCATCTTGCACGGCCATATTTATAGTCGCTTTTGGAACCATATATAAAAGTTGGAACTTTTAAAAACGTTTTAAAATTTACCAGAAAATAGGTAAAATAAAAAAGCACGAATTTTGAAATATTTCACGTGATATTATGGTGGGGGGGGGGGAGAGAGGTTGTTAAATATCCTCAAATCGCTCACCAGGGGGGGGGGGGTCCAAAATATCGTCAAAATCACATAACGTGATTAATGACCGCCTCCTAACGTACATATAATTGACTAGCAGTATGGTCCCGCCTTACAGGGAACCCGTTAACTTCGCATTGCTTCCTTTTAGAGGCATGCTTACTTGAGAAAATACACTCAAAATCAAAACAAAATTAAATTCGTGTTGGTGCATGCGCACTTAAAAAAGCAAACACTAATAGTGGATGAAGCAGCCTTAGGGCGAGCGCATATCTCAACCAAACTCAATCAACAAACTAATAGAGGATGGCGTCAAGTCCCCGTTTCGGCCCGGTCCATGTATTTTCAAGCCCTGTTATGGTCCCGCAATTCCACGTGGATGACGTTTTTTTAAACTAATTATATTGTAATTAAAAATCACAATCAAATATGAAAAAAACTAAGCCTCAGGTGCACACGTAGGTATTAAAAAGAACCTATATTAAAAATTTCGAATTTTTTAGAGCAGTCTAAGTAGGTCTTTTGCGATCCACAGACATACTCACAGACAGACACACAGACAGACTCTTTCTTTTACTATTATAGAAGGCGTTAAACAGTACACCCAAGAAAAAGTTTTTTTAAAGCTTTTCAAATGAGTATAAGGCACCGCTTTTCAGATCTATTTTATTTTTGAAATAACTTGCAGGACATTATTATTTATTCATCGACATCCTTTTTTAAAAGTATGTTTATATTTACACTTAAAAAATGATTTTTTAAAAGCTTCTATGCGTAGGTCGTCTCTGCGGAGTCAAGGTCTTTTCATGATTTTAAAAGGAAATTTCACAAAGTGTTAGGATATCGATTAGTCAGTGCGGCAGAGCTCTAACTGAATGGTACTAAAGTTTAGTAAAATAGCCATTTTATATGAAGGTTCATCAAGACAACGTTAAATCTTAGCTCACATAGTTTTATTGAGCAAAAATTGGCATGTTTTGTACAGGGCGAAGTGTTTTCTTTATAAGTACACTCTTAAAACGAACGAGCGATTTTCACTCAGTCTGAGTTAATTTCACTCCTCCAGTCTGGAAAATGCACTTACCCGGAAGGAGTGGATTCTTTGTGTGTTAAGCCTCCGACAGGATGACTCCAAACGAGTGATTTTAACTCAGTCTGAGTTAATATTCAATCCTTTCCAGCGTAGAAAATGCACTTCTCCAACTGGAGTGGATTTCACTCTTTTGTTTTAAGAGTGTAGTACACACGCATCTGATTAAAAACATAAACAACCGAGCGACGACGGTACTCGAAATATGATAACCGGAAAAGGGTTGGTATTGATAGGATGGTTTGGGAGATTCTCGAAACATGTCACCCATGAAGAGTACAGGGGAAGAACCGCTTGATTTATTAGGGGTATTCCCGTAATTGTTGCTGCTTGACGGACATTGGCGACAGGAATCCGGTTTTTCTTTCGGTTCTTCATTTGGGGTACAAACGTGTGACTCGTGTCCAGTGATCTCCGGCTTGAATCAGGGTTGCCGCGAAAGGAAAACAAGGCGAGTAACCGGTTTCTTTACACCAGTTTAGGCGATTTCTCGCTGTCATCGCCAAAGAGGCCTATTGAGGAAAGCCTTCTACCAAATCAAGCGGTTTTTCCTCTGTACTCTTCACATGTGTAGACTTTCGAAATATGGCAATTTTTTTCACGTTAAAACGAATTGCGTAAAGAATCAACCTTGTTTTCACGTACCTTCATTTATCATGCGAAAAATTGCAGATTTTCTCTAAATAGCCATTCTATTTATGAAAAACTACCATAATAAGATGAACTTCTCTTCGGAAAGTTATTGCCTGATGGTCTGTGGTGATAATTACAATTTATAGAATAAACACAAATTAAGATTTCGAATATTTAATAATTATCCGTTTTTAGAATTAAACACTGATTAATAATCCTACTATTAAATAATTATCCTTATTTAGAATAAACACTGACTAAGAATCCTACTATTAAATATAGTTATATCCTTTTTTAGAATAAACACTGATTAAGAATCCTACTAATAAATAATTATCCTTTTTTAGAATAAAAACTAATCAAGTTTCCGAATATTTAATAATTATCCTTTTTTAGAATGAACACTGATTAAGAATCCTACTATTAAATAATTATCCTTTTTTAGAATAAACACTGCTTAAGATTCCTTGACACGCATTAAAAGTGAGTAACATCAATGAGCTTGAACTTGTTTCAACACTTTGTTGAAGAAAACAAAACAACCAATCAAATCATTGTATGGAGAGAGTTACATCATAAGAAAGATTTCCATTTTGTATTAACTAATAATAGCTAACATCAGTTAATAATTAAATATCTATTTTTTTTCGTTAATGTAGTATGGAAACAGAATCGCGTTGTTAACAGAATCGCGTTGTTTGGGGATAAAAAAAAATGGACGAACGAACCCATTATGATATTATTTGGAGTTTCTTTACCCAAATTCTAATGACATTTTTGACCAAAATGTCGGTTACATCCTTGTACAACTGGACACAATTTTTATTCTTTTCTTGTTTTGCTTGTTGCCACCGTCATTAGGAAGTCGACGCATCGTTAAAAAAAAATCCGCTCTAGGGTTTGAAAGGCTTTATAAAAGTTTGGGCAACCTTCAGGGTGTATGAGAAAGTTGTTTATACGCCAGGGCTTCACACGAAATATAACACATATTAAAAAACTTATGAATAAGTCATTTTGAAATTAATGCTCTCATTTTTATTTGAATATTTGACTAAGCTATATATTAAAGAATTTGACTTACAACGCAAATAAAACAAGATTAAATTCAGTTTAGGAGAAAATTCAAAGTTTGCTGAAAAGCAGTTTTAGATACAAGTATTATTTCATCAAAAAGAACTGAACAATTCTAAATGAAGACTAACTGGACCTCTAATTGAACAATTCCAAAAGTTAAGGGTCTCGAAGTAATTTTCATACGGGACGTCGCACTTGTTAAGAGTGGTTTCTCTTTCTAAATGGCTTAATATATTAATACCAATACTTAATATATTATATAATATACCAATACTTATTATATTAAATTAAATTTTAAAAATCTTATTAACTGAGATTTTTAATAACACAGTATATTTTAATTACATTAAAATGATTTTTAACCAATATCCTCCAATATAATCCCATTTCATTTCATTCCAAAACCCAAACAAACCATTACATACAGCTAAGCCTAACCATACCATCACTTTACCCCACTACCTAAAGATAATTATTAAAAATTTAAAAATTCGAATTTTTCTTAGCTACTTTTGCAGAAATATTCATCAAGAATGTGGCTATTGCATGTCCTAAAGATTTAGAGCACAGCATGTTTTACAAAATAAATAGAACAAAATTTTTACGAATGAACTCTAACAGCTGAAACAAAATTAGTTTAAGAACAAGAATCAGAATGAATTAATGGTGTTGACAAGTTCTAAAATCCAAATAAAAATAATTAGACATCATCTAAAAATAATACTTCAAAGAAAAGTCTAAAAATTTTTTAATGTTTAGTGGAAAAATGTATATTTCATTCCTCATTTCCCCCCCATACCCCCATTCCCCCCTACCAGTGAGTTGTTTATGCAACAAGTGCGTAAAGCAAAGCTTTTTAAAACGTGAGAATAATGTTTATTTAACCAGTGAGGTAACAAAATCAGGTCAAATAATTTCAACATGTTTTCAAAACTTTCATTTGCGCACGACATAGAAAGAGGTTTTAGAGAAATATCCCCAAATTGGGACGTCACGTCGCAAGAGGTTAAGCCAAACTGCCAAACGACACCTCACAATTTGGATTTGGTTGAATTGATATAATGACCGAAACTAAATCTATGTTATCTCCATAGCTCTATACAATACATTGAGTAATTGACTAAAATATACATTTTCTCCGATTTACTCCAATTATACGAATGTGGTTAGGGGCCAACTGCTTTGGATAACTGGAGTTCTACTGTAATTGTTGAAATGCATCTTTATCATATTATTACGCACTATGGTATATGGATGTATATTGATCAAGAAAGAATACATGAACCAACAAAGTATACCAGACACAAAGTATGCCTGATACAACCTCAAAATATTAAATAACTTATAGCGCATCGATTTGAATTAACTATTTAACTGAAGTTGTCAAAAAAATATTACATTTCAACTAACTGAAACTTTACTCACTTGTGAATAAAATAATTTAAGAAACATCGTAAATTAAAGAATAGGAATTATTTGAAGTGTTATTTATTAACGATCTATATTATTATCTTAATAGCACAACAATTTTAATTAACTATCTGAATTATGGAAAAACATGAAATTTAAACTAACTGAAACTTTACTCACTTGTGGATACAAGAATTTAAGAAACATCGGAAATTAAAGAATCGGAATTTTTTTAAAATTGTTATTCAGGTTAGGTTAGGTTTGAATTATCGTCGCACTAGAGCTACACGAGGGCTATTGGCGACGGGAGCGCATTTTAGAACCACAGTCAGTTGACGAGCCAACACCTGAATAGGCACCCTACGCAATTGTTAAGGGCGACATCGTGCGCAGAAAGTGTTATTCAGAAACTATCTATAATATTTTCTTAATAGCACAACTATTTTAATTAATTATCTGAATTATCGAACCACATGACATTTAAACTGAAACTTTACTCACCTGTGGATAGAAGAATTTTTAGGAAATATCGGAAATTCGAGATTTAAGATCTTTCGGATCCGGCTACTGATTCCGGAGTAAAAGCCACGAAGGGGGTGCAAACTTTAAGGGGGCAGTTTGGCATTCGTTTTCGTCGCCAAGCACCCTACCCCCTTTATTTGGCGATTGATTGAAGTTGTTGAGCTTCGCGGTGCTTAGAAACCAGTCATAAGATTAATTTATGCATTGGCAGGGTTGAATAAAGATTAATAATTATTGTATATGTATTACACTATTAGAATAATTATTTTAATTATAATATTTATTGTATACTTGTAGTAATTATTGTATAAATATAATAATTATTGTATAATTATAGTAATTATTGTATAATTATAATAATTAATTGGCGTGGCTGGAGTGTATATAATATTTGTATCATGCTAGGCTTGTTTTCCAGAACAGAGAAAATTTATGTAATTCTATTAAAGGTTTTAGATTTTCAAGGTATTGAAAAATGCCTAAAGTCAAATTTTAAATTGAACATTTTACGTATGACGTAGTAAGAGTAGTCCATTCAGAGTATTCTCTATCCTTAAGACGTTTGCTATAAATGACATTTCATTGTTTAACACTGTTGTGATTGATTAAACAGGACTACTGCAAAGTTGTTACTATTTGAGTTTCTCTGTTTCTCTTTTAAAAAGTTAATATTTTGTCAGTATTACTTAAGTTTCTGGAAAGTATATTGTAATCTTTTTATGTTGGGGTCCTTAAGAAGCGACTCTTTGTAGGATTTGATTTTGTATAAATTTTGAAATTAAAAAAAAAAACTTTTTAAAATACAAAAACTTAATTTCAATACATATTTTGCTTAAATTGCTTTTTCTATAAAGTTCACAAACTCATGAAATTTCTCGCTATCAAATGTCTGTATATTTTGTTAGATAACAAATTGCAAATCTTTATTTTACGCATTCATTGCTACACAAGCAATTTCTATTAGAAAATATTTTTTACAACATTTGAAAGTCATTGATTATTTGAATATTTCTTAAACTACGTAAAAATTAAAAATTGATAGAATTCAAACAGAAATAATTTTTTATATGAAGTTTAGTATAATTCGATTGATTAGCAGAAACTGTTGTTATATCATTGAAAAAATTTTAAATCCCGAATTTTTTTTTTGCCTTGATCTAATAGCATTCGACGATTTAGTTTTAATATAATGCTGTAAAATATACATAAAATTCAGTCAAGTTCATTAAAGTAACCAAGTCTGTATAAATTGAAGTATTTTCAGTATTTTGTTTTCGTGTATTTCGAAAGGAAAATAATATGATTCAGTAAATTATTTTCAGAAATTTATTACTCCTATCTTGTGCTATAGAAGAACATATTAGGCCCCGAGGTAGTTTATACTACTGCACTTTCTTCTTTTAGCATATAGCCAAGTAACTCATTTATCCTTTTCTCCAATGAAATGTTTTCACAAAGATCGACCAAAGAAGTTATGGCTCGTAAAGTTATTACTATATCTTTGAATTGTAACCAACGACTTATATTTAAGCAACTAATACTAAAAGAAACGGTTCGGTAGGGATCAACATGAATCACTTTATTGGCGAAAAACTCCCATTTTCAGTCACTTATCACTGCCTTTGGCGAAAACTGTTTCATAAACTAACGATGTGTTACGCAACACGATTTTAATCACAAAATCAGGTAACTGTGATCTCTCTATTTTTTTTAATAACTTAAAAATCAAAAGAGTTCCACAATAACTATCATCGCACATGAGAGATTTTCTCAAAAACTTATTAAGACCGACAGGTACTGGGAACTCATGTACCAAATTTGAAATCCATAACTCGTTTAGTTCGAGCTGTGGAGTGGTTTCAGACAGCCATACTGTCTGACAGACGGAGTAATGTCCATAACCCACTTAGAATCAGCACCCTCCAAAGCACGCTGTTCAGATTTTCGACTATATTGCAATACTTTCATTTCCTTTAAGGGCTGGGGAGCCCAGTCGGTTAAGCACTCGCTTAGCATGCGGAAGGTCCCAGGTTCGGGTCCGGGCATCGCCAAAATAGCTGCCTACATATAAACGGCCAGTGCAGACAAAAATGTCCGACGAATAATACCCCGTGCAAGGGAGTGCACGTTAAATATCCTTCAAAGTCCTAACGCTGCGTACGATGTCGCCCTCAACGGTTGCGTTGGGTGCCTATTCAGGTGTTGGCTCGTCACTTGACTGTGGTTCTAAAATACGACGCCCGTCGCCAATAGCCCTCGTGTAGCTCTAGTGCAACGATAATTCAAACCTAACCTAAAATTCATTACCTTTAATTCATTTTAGGTAATTGAAATTTAAAAACGGAAATTGAAATTATTTGTTAAATATATTATCATTAAAATGTACGTATATCTTTTAGTACTATACAATAAGTATTTAGTACTAACACAATAAAGGAAATGTCGATACTTTTATAGACAAACTGATACTTCCTTGGATATACACTGCTCAAAACAATTAGGGGAGCACATGTTTTAAACCATTTCGCTCCCAATAATTCCTTTGGGAATCATCAGCTTGTGATTTTTTTCTGACTAAGTTAAATTCGCCACTTATGTATCGTTAGATGGAAGAATAACGTATTTTGAAGAATTTAATATTTTTTTTATATTAATTAAAATATGAAAAATATGGTAAAATAAATTTAACTTTAAAACAGAGTTTTAGAAAATAAATTGACCCTAAATTTTTCATGCTTGCATTTTTTTAGATGTTTAAAAATATATTTCATCTATTTTTAACAAAAAAAGTTTTGAAAAATTTATTGTTATAATTTATTAAAAAGTTATTATTCCATTTCCCCCCTATAAATTTAAGTATTAAAAACTTAAGATTTTTTTCTCTTGTTTTTTACTATTTCATTTCGAATGCATAGTGAACCTATTTAACAAATTTTAGATTTATAGGACAAAAATTAAAAAGTTGGGAGTGAAGTTAAAGTTGGAATTAAAAAGTGCTCCCCTAATTGTTTTGAGCAGTGTAGCTTGGTAAACGCGTCAAATCTCTGCACCAAATTCATGTGACTTAGGTACTTTGTTGTAGTCATGTTTGTTACCATTTGGGTTTGCGAATGCACAATATACTCGAACATGAAGTCTTGATTGTAACTCTGTGTTTGCGATTCTTTCCTTCAACAAAATAAAATTGAAATACTACTGAGATAAATCAGTGTTTTGATTTTTGTATTCTATTATTGTATTAGTTACTGCTGATAAAACCGAATGTCAACAAGTATAACATAAAGTCGGAACATAAAATAAAAAGGAAAGAACTGAAGCGCAAAGAATTGTGGAACAATTGGAAGAAGAAAAAAATAAGAAGAGAAATTCTCGACATTTTTCAAATTATTAACTCAGCTTCATTTCAAACAGCTAAGAAATTTTTCAACCTGATAAATATTGTTTATTTTTAAAAGCACTACTTGTCTGAGTAAATTCCTAAGTAAACATACTTCGTGAAATATTCGAATAAAGTGTTTGTTTTATTCCGTGTGACTTACTATAATTTTCTGTTTCATAATGTGCAGGATATTAAAATGGCTTCTATGTTTACACATAAGGTGGCTGCAAAGTAATTTCGCTAAACTTAATAAAGCTTATTAACCTACCTGCTTTAATTTCGAATTAATTTTAAATCATGGACTCCAGTATATTTTGAGATATAATTACTCTATGGTATCTTTTAATTATGAAAATTACTAATAAAACGACGTTGTTTGTTCAGCAAAAGACTTATTTGACTAAAATAAACACATAATATAAAATTTAAAGTTCAATAAAGGCATGTTTTTTTTTGTGTAATTCCACAATTTTTTTATTTTTATTGTTTCTGCTTAGCTCAAAATTTTTTAACTTCCAGACTACTTTTTTAATGCCACCCCGGTGGCTCAATTGTTAGGATGCTGGCCTTTGGAGCTGCTGGGGTAGGGTTCGAATCCCGGTTAGGCATGGATGTTTGTGATCGTCAATAAATGTTGTTATTTGTGTATGTGTTATTCCTTTCTTTGTGACTGTAAAAATTCCTTCTGTGTCTGTCCCACTTGACGAAAGCTTATAAGCGGTTCTCTGAACAAGCACACAAGCTGGAATATATATGTACCATATCATACCATACTTTTAAAACTAAAAACGTGGAGGTATTATAATAGTTCAGTCCGTCTGTTTGTCTGTCAGTCACCCACTTGCATAGTCTAAACTACAAATGCTGAAGGCAAGTGTGATACGTCAAAAAAAAATCAGCGCATCCGAATTAGAATATATTGAAAATCTCAGAAAAAAGTTCGAATTCGAAGTTCTTCAATTATTAAAAAAATCTGCAAAATTAAATGCCCATTTAAAAAGCATGAGAAGAAATTTTTATTAGGATTAAATGACCATTGCCATTCAAAACAATCGACTGGGAAACTTTTCTTTTTTACATTATTTCTTTTAAATAATAAATAAAAAAAATCTATAATAATAAAAATGAAGTTTTGTATGTGTGTGTGTGTGTGTGTGTGTGTATGTCTCTCCGAAACTCACAAACTAGACATTTGTTTGACTCGTAACTTGGCACAAATGCGTAGTTCATACTTGAGTTACAAAATAAGAACTTTCAGAGCTCAAAATGTTCTATTTTTAGAGAAAATTCGAATTTTCTGGAAAAACTACACCACTTTGGCTCAAATCCGATGAACATTTTTCTTTCGCGTTGCTATTCAGCAGATGAAATTAAAATAAACTTTTTCAAAAATAGTTAAAATGTAAAAAAGAAAATACTTTATTCTTAAAAACTTCAAATATATTATAAATTTCATTTTAAAGATTTAGTTACTATCATTATAAGTAGTAAACTTTCATTTTATATCATTCTTTAATCTGTATCAATGCAATATTTTATTTTTAACTCGATATTTTAATAAATAATTATCATGGACGTCTATGTAAACTGAAAGGTTTCCTCCAACGACAGCGGATCTCGAAAAGCGCTACCAATTTTTATAATTCCTAACGTTGTTGTTGGTTTTTATAAACTTGATCGCCAAGGTCACATAGCTAAACATTTTATATTTTTATCATTTACGATTAAGCTATAAATTGATATTTACAACCAAGATTGATCGCCAAGGTCATAAGCTAAACATTTTATATTTTTATCATTTACGATAAAGCTATAAATTGATTTTTAATTTATTTTTAATTGAAGAATCGTTGCCGACAATTTTACGCCAACCCTGACAATTTGGTATTATAGCAACCTTTGGCGATAACTATATACCAAGCACTGCGACAACTAAATTAATAATTTCAAAAAATAATTGATATCATTCACGTGACGTAATCCTACCAGTCTCCATTCTATTATTTTATTGTGAATATAGGATTTTAATTAGGAATTTTTTAAAAGCATAGTTAAGCTTATACTGAACTATGATTTTTTTAAGGCCACCGCAATGGAGATGCATATTTTTGTTTTATGTCTTTCTTTTTTCGCCAAATACTTTGATAAACTCGCCAAGTTATTACAAAAAACGCACCAAATGACCTTTTTTCTTTATTAGCTGGTTAATTGTGCGATGGTCATTGCGCCAAAGCTGAATGGGTGTGTTGTTGGTAGCTATATATTTTCCTCGCCAAATTTTTCAAACATGCCAAATGAGCTAAAATGTTTTTATTCGGGAAATTACTATGACATTATCCGCTAATTTTATAGCATTTCTTAAATTTTGAATCTTCATGGTCATATAAGTAACGGGATTCTGTACTTTATAAGGAACGGGAAAAGTAACATAAGTTTATTATCCTATAACAGATTAAATGGTAGTATGGTGCTCAGCTAGTTAAATAATAAATATAAAGAAATTTTTCTGACTTAAAATGCTAGAAATGACGTCATATATATTTTACGAAGAGATTTTTAAAATATATTCTCATATGCAATGTTTGGGTTTTATTTAAAAGAAAGGAATATTACATATTTACTCTCTGAAAGATAAATTAATTAAGCAAACGATAATTATTGAATTTTCGAAAGAAAACAAATTAAACTTGCCAAGTTAGCGTGTAAATTTTAATATAGAAACAATACTGGGTGTTGTTGTATCTTTTGTTATGTTGAAATCATATTCTGTATGGAAGCGGGCTAAGTGACAGAATCAGTTGCAAACCTACTTTTTCTGTTTTGTTATGAGTAGGATTATTAAAATGGCTTCGATGTTTACACCATAGAGATAGAAAAAACGTGCGCTATCACCCATTATCTAGAGGGGAAACGGAGGGTCAAAATCTGTTTCCTTCGAAAACCTCAACATGGCGGCCATTGTGTAGAAAATAACAGTACTAAAATTGCGTTTTTTTTTTTAAAGATACTGTTATCTTGGAGCTGGTGGCTCTTTGAAATTTTTTGTAGATGTGGATTGTACTTTTATGATTCATGAATCAGGATCATTTTTTGTGAAGTTTTATTTCTATTCAGTGAATTAATTTTAATGTCAGACTCAATTTTGAATGGCATTTTATTATTGTTTATGCTTAGCGATGAATATAAAATCAATAATTCCAAATTACTAATAAATAACTATGCACATTTCGGTATATTTGCAGTTATCAACTAGAATCAACTCAACAATCATGATTCTAAAAAAAAAAGGCAATTTTAGTACTGATTTTTTCTACGCCAATCGCCGCCATGTTGATGTGATGCTTCGGTACAAAATTTCTTCTTGTTTCATCATTACGTTTCTCCTCAAGATAGTGTGCTATAGCGCACGGTTTTTCTATCTCTATGGCTTACACATAGGATGGCTAGAAAGTAAGTACCCTAACTTAAGAAGCCTTATTATATCTCCAGAATATTGTTAGATATATTTACTAAGTCCTCTTTTAAATGTGGAAGTTATAATAAGACAACGCTGCTTTGCAACAAACTTATTTTACTTAGAGGGACACATAATGTAAAATATAATATTATATCAGTAAAAATATTTTTTTTGTGTGTTCTCGTGTAATGTCACAAAATTTTCTCTTTTAGTAGTTCTTCTCTGAGTTCTAGCTCTGTTTCTGAGTTGGAGCGTGATGATTCCCAATTAGGGAATTCTCTATCTTTTACTCAAGGACTTTGCATCATAACTCTTAGTAGAAACGCATTACACAATTAGCAAACTAATAAGCAGTCTTGTTAAAATATACACCTTGGATGAACTATTTATTCGCATAATGCATGTTTACTTTGTTAGCTTATGGTATGATTGGAATAGTTATTTTAAAGAAAACTACATTTTGAAGTGAAGTTGTTTTCTGTTCAAATAAGCTTCTAATGTTAGTAAACATTACCTTTAAAAGGATTTGTTTGGGCTTCAGCCGAATCATAGTTTTATAAAAAGCGAATTTTTTTTTAGTAAGAAGTAAAAACCTTTGAATTTATTATTAACATATATGCCGATGTAACAAGTAAAAATATATGAATTTGTTTTGTGTAAATAAGCAAAAATTTTCTCTTCTTCTATGAATTTGGAAATGAATATACTTAAGCAAGAAACAAGTACGCATTATTATTATTATTATTATTATTATTATTATTATTATTATTATTATTATTATTATTATTATTATTATTATTATTATTATTATTATTATTATTATTATTATTATTATTATTATTATTATTATTATTAATGTGTGAAGCAGTATAACAGCTTATGTTTCGTCATAACTTAAGATTACAATTATAATACATTTTGAATAATTACAATAATTAAGAATACGTCAGAATTTGGATAAGCATTAGGGAAACGTGTAAAAATGGGTCATGTTATGTTACTTAAATAATAAAGTGTTTTTTTTTATTTCACAGATGTTACTCCACAAATCTGGAAGCAATACATTCTTCCAGTTTTATAGAGTAAACTGCTTATTTGAAAACTAGAAAAACTGAACTCCTCGGGGTCGATGGTTAAAAAAACTAAAATATCCTAAAATATTATACGTTGGTTTTTCTAATTGTTCATACTGTTAAGAAATATTTATCTACTTTGGAGAAATAATATTATATAGATAGTTTTTACAGCATCTTTTATTGTAAAAAAAAACTAGAAACTTTAAAATATAAAATTGATTGTCGTTATATATAGGGGTAAGTGGTGTACCTTGAACATATGTGTACCTCGAACCTATGCTGATTCTAGCTCGATTTGCTTAGATATTGAAACAACACCACATGCAGTTAAAGTATTTGTTACCAGGGGTCTCAGTGAAGTTCCATCTGTTTGTTTAAAAGGTCAATTTATTAAAGAGGTTTCGAAAAACTAAATTCGCAGTTCAAAAGTAAATTTTTGTCAGATTCTTTAGTGTATTTTTATACTCAAACATGTAGTGTTCATTCAGAAACGATGGTTATGCAATATAAAGTAAAGTTCTGGCTATACAACTGTGTGCTTGAAATTATTTTAATTCTAACCTTAACATGGTGATTAACTATTTTGTTTTTAATATCCAAGTGGTGTACCTCGAACCTAATGCAAGTGGTGTACCTTGGACTGGTCCAAGGTACACTACTATAGGTCATATGTGCTTCAGATTGTTGAAATTTTAAAATTCAAGTAAATTTTTTCCTATGAAAAATTAAAGATTTTAAGCTATTAATATGCAACCCTTATTTGTAAAATTATGTAGAACGGAAATTTGTAAAAAAAATTTATATGGTGTGATAAATATTTTTCTGTCGTTAACTATTTAGATTTATGGTATACCTATAAAATTTTAACCATATTGATATAATATATAAAATAATTATTGCATACGCATCTAAAAAGATGATTTTTATAATAAATATCTTTGCAGAACACCTTTTTACTTTTAATCCTAGTTGTATAAATATAGGGGGAAATATTTGAGTTTTTTCAAATTTGTGACAGAAAGATAGCCAAATGTTTTCCTATGGCATGAAATTACGGTTTAATTTTATGCTGCATTTCAACTTATACACCTGAGAATCGCATTGCAGCTGAAAAAACCAAAAGGACACTAAAAAAACTAAGGCAATAAAACCCCTTACTAAGCCAATTGACCTAAAATAACCAATTACTACAATCTTGGCTATAAATAAGAGTAGGTTGTAAAATGTTTTTTTGAATTTTATGTGTAATAAATATTGGTTTTTGGACTGTGAAGCGAGTCTCTCTACCTGTTAATAATAGGTCCAAGGTACACTACCGGTTGGACCAAGGTACACCGCTGGTGGTGTACCTAGGTCCTAATTACAATTTTCTGTATTTATTTTTTTAATAGTTGAAATCATTTAAATAACATGTTAAAATAAATATATGTTGTATATAACAACATAAAGTATTTAGTAAAAATATTTTTATTCACTTTTTGCAAGTAATTAAGAAATTAAAAATTGAAAAGTCAAAATAGGTCCAAGGGAACCCACCTTCCCCTACTACAAGAATTTAATTTCTTTGTTCCTAGCTGTACTTACAAGAAATAAATATATTCTTAAGGAAACTTTTTTCCTCTAAAAACTGTCTTAAAAATCTGTCTACAATTCATTAAACTGGTTAACAAACTCCCAATGAACAGTGATTTATTTTTTGACAACCTTACGAAATTAAAAAAAGAGATATTTTATCAGTGACTTTATATTTCATTTTTTCCCTTTCCTCTCTAATGTAGTTCTTCAATGTAGGGGAGAGAAGGGGAATGGCGCCACCTTAAGGGAAATTGAATTTTCATGCAGAATTGTGTTGCATTTAATGTAAAATGTAATGAGCATAGCATACTACAGTTCACAACCTATCTTGTGGTGATTTTTTAAAATTTAAATCTTTAATAGAAACTGACTAAAATTCTTTTTTCTAAAAGCTCGCACAATGGCGGGATTACACCGGTACCTGGGGTAATGCCGCCACACCACTGGGGTTATGCCGCCACATCAATAAACAAAACAAATATTCTATAAATAATGGAAAATGATATATAAAGCAATACATATAGTACTAAGATAGGTTTAATTGTCCTTGGAATGGTAAAATATACATTACAGCTACACTTTTATTAACCTACCATTTGCAACTAAATGGACTAACTTTTATTTCTTTAGTCTATTTGGCCATTTCAGTTATTCTCCATATACGTGGGATCTGGAACGAAAACTAATAGGTTATAGGGCCAATATATGAAATTTCTATTTTACGGATTTTGCCGCCATCCTTTTGCATGTGGCGGCATAACCCCAGAGTGATGTGGCGGCATTACCCCAGTAAGACAAAAGGGCATAGACGGGTTGTTTAGGAAAAGTAGATAGCCTAGCGTTCAAGCTAACAACGTGATAACATAGCCAATTAATTACTCTTTTCAATGATATGCAACTGATTCATCTAACATAGAGTTAAAAGTCACTTATATCTTAATTTCAGAAGGCCCAAAATTGAATGGAAATCCCTAAAAACCGTATTTTTAAAATAACTTTACACCAACTCACCACACGGCCATTGCCGTCTCTACTACAATTGACCTTGTTTCCCGCTACATGCCAGCACTCACAGCCCCCCTCCCACACACACAGCTGGCGAGATACAAGGGGTGGCGGCATTTCCCGCTGTGGCGGTATTCCCCTGCTCTCCCCTATATTCATTGTTGGTGTGTGTTTTATTTGATTTGAATGATTGTAATTTATTATTTTTTTAATGTTTGTATTTTATTAAATTTAATGTTTGTTGGCTGTATTTTATTCAATTTTGGTGTCTTGCCTCTGCTATGTAATTGAAATTTTCTTTTCTGTATAGCAGTCAAATAAATAAATAATCAAACAAACAAACACACACGCACGCAAATAAATAAATTAATTAATGAATTATTGGTATTTTTCAACAAAATTACTTTAGGCAATAATGATGAAATTTGTATTTTCTTTTGCTAGTAACCATTATTAAAAAAATCAACAATATTTTTCAGACTGTTCAACAATGATATGTTTTGTTTGCTTGCAATTTCAATTCGAATTTCCATAAAAACATTTATATCATCTTTTATATACTTAAAGCTAAGCTTTTTTTTTTGTAACGAATAGTCATAAAATTATTTCCTTTCTAAGAGATAATAGTATGATTTATTTATTTTATTATTAAAAGTCATTAAATACCAAAGATTCATTGATCTATTTTTGGCTATTTTGAGCCTCAACTTGGTCATTTTTAGTTTTATCTGACAACCCTGATTTGATGATCACTTGATTTGTTTATATAATAACTCATGCCTTTGGTTCGAAGAAATTATTTTGAATCTCCCAAATAATATGATGTCTGGCGACCGTTTAGAATTCGTCAATCTCATTTAGACTGAAATGCAATTCCAAAAATGCTTTGAAAAATGGGTTAACTTCTCCTCTCTAGAAGTACAAATATGTGAACCTTCGAAAAATTAACTTCACAACTTAATTTTACCGTTATTCTTAATATTAACTTTTATATTATAAACATGATGTTCAATCTTTTCAAAAATACCAATACCGAAGCAACCGTTTTATTAATTGAAAAACGAAGTCCGGGTGATCCAAAATTCAAGACAAACTTTAAAATCGAATAATTCTAAAACAAATAAGGAAAAAAAGATGCGGTTTGCACTAAAAGGACTGAAAAGAAGCCGGGTTTTGTCTGGTTACGAAAAAATAAGTATTAAAAAATAACCCGTGTCTAAATAACCCATCACTAGTAGCACTGAAAGATGCTAAATGTGTCTGCCATAACCCAAGAAATGCTTCAAAATGCTATGAACGGTTACAGTGGTAATTCTGAATAGGGGACATCATATTGAACATTTAAAGTTAAGAATTGTTACTATTCGTGTAATTTTTTTTTGTAAATTATCTTTTGATGAAATAAAAAGTAAAACGCCATCTGCAGGTCACCAAGAGAACCACGATTATTATTGTTGTTATTATTATTTCATTATTATTTTGTAGTCCCATAAAACCCGGCTTCTTTTCATCAGTTTGGTGCAAACCGCATAATTTTTTAAAAATTTGTTTTCGAATTATTCAATTTTAAAGTATGTCCTGACTTTTGGATCACCCTGTACTAAGAGGTTCAAGCAGATATCGAAATACATTTTGTGAAGATACGGACTATTAATTTCAAAAAACTGACAGAGCTTGTTAAGTTTTCATAGCGCACTGAAATTATGTGCTCTTACCAGTCAAAACCCACAAAATTGACGAGACAATCAGCAATCAACTCTTTTTTTTAATTATTTGTAAAACACACTTTTTAATATATATATTTTTTCTCCAATAGGTTCTGCAACATTGGCGGTCAAGCCTTTGTAGACTAGTCATATTCACCAGAACTGAGAGCCATTTTTTTTTTGTGGCACCATCGAGGCAACTCTCGCTACCAATTTTGACGCCCAGATTACAATGAATCTGAGCTCTCTGTGGAAGTCTAAGTATGCCGAGATTTAATTTTGTCAAGGAACCCAAGCCAAATGGGTATTTTACATGCCACATGATTTGTGACTTTCTTGGTGGGGGGCAAGATCGCCAAGCACTGCGACTTTAAGTCTATTGTACTAAGCCCCAGAAATGACACAAGCACAAGAGACACACACAGAAAGAGACGACACAAACACATAGACGAATAACAACATTTATTGACGGTCACAAACATCCATGCCTGACCGGGATTCGAAAATGACCCCAGCAGCTCCAAAGGCTAGAATCCTAACGATTGCGCCACCGGGGCGGTCACATGCCACATAATCATATGACATGCGTACCCAGGATTTTCCCATCCAGAAAATCCGACGACTCAGCCGAGGCTCGAACCCGCGATCTTGGGCTTACGAGGTGGACACGTTTAACCTCTCAGCCATCTGAGCCGCTACTTTCAGAAACAAAATTATGAAAAGAATATGTGAGTAGGATTTTTTTTCAGGGTAAAAGAGGATAATGTCTGACGATAGTCTAGAATTCGTCGATCTCATCTAGATTCAAACCCCATACCAGAGTTCACATAAAAAGGGTCAAGAAACGCCATTTTCGTGACTTCCAGCAGAAAATTTGGCCGCCCTTTTATTTTATTACTGTGGAACGCCGAAGGGTAAAATCCCATTTTCGACATTTCCGATTTGCGAATGTAGCGGAAAATTTCTTAGAACGAACCGGATCAAGTGGAAGGTTTTAGATATTCTGATGCGATTATAGAACGATCTTTGGTTTTGGAAATGTAAGTGAGAATTTAAACTTTTAGTTTTATAAGTGATATCTATATAACCTTTGAATAAAACCCTACAAAAATACAGTTAAACGATTTGAATTCAAATATAACAAACAATGATTACGTCTAACGCTAGAAGGCGCATTTAATTTTGAATGTGAGTTTTGAATGTTATTTTGAATGTGAGTTTTATGTAAGTAGAATCAATCATATTGTTGACGCCAGTTGTCAACATGTTGTAAAGGAATAAAACTCGTAAAATAGCACAAAGGCAACTCTTTTTATTTAAATAGTAGACAAGCAGGTAAAAATTGGTAAAGAAGATTTAAAAGGTTGATCAAATAAATATTGCACATGACAAGTAAAACAGATAGTTAAAAATGGCCACGCATCACACAGAACAACAGACTTTTATAGAACCGCCTCTTCTTTACTTCATTTCATTTCATTTGCTTAGGCAGGCGGTTACACTCCCCCACCTTGAAACATGCTAAGGTTTCAATGAAAAAAGAAAACCTTAAAATACAACATGATTAATTAAAAAGAACAATTCTAAATAGATCAAAACACAATTAAAATTTGTTATCTTGAATGGGTAAAATACAAATACTCGAAACATTACGTTTGTAAGTACCTTTCACGGTCTTAACCTCTACCACGCGAACCCTTCCATCCTTGCCCGAGATTACCCCAGATATTCGACCTATCCTCCAAGAGCAGAGAGGTAGCCCATCCTCTCTTAGCAAGACAACCATACCTGTAACAACGTTGTCGGTTTCAAAATGCCATTTCGACCTCTGTTGAAGGTTACTAAAGTAATCTAGAGACCATTTTTTCCAGATGGTCTGTGACAATTTAGTCAGTAACTGCCATCGAGTTAATCTATTGGCTGGGGTATCGACTAAATTCAATTCGGGCAAGGAGTTTAGAGGGCGACCAATTAAAAAATAATCAGCAGTTAAAACCGAAAAATCGTTAGGATCCGATGACATAGGAGTCAAAGGCCTACTATTTAGCATTGACTCTATCTGATAAGTGATTGTTAGGAACTCTTCAAAAGTAAGCTTATGCTCTCCAATACAACGCTTTAGGTGATGTTTGAAACTCTTCACTCCCGCCTCCCAAAGTCCACCAAAATTGGGAGAACGGGGAGGGATAAAACCCCACGACACCCCCTGCGAAGTCAAATAGCTACTTACAGGCTCCTGGTCAAACAAGGCAATAACCCTTTTAATTTCTGAGGCAGCACCACAGAAGTTCTTCGCATTATCTGAAAGAAACTGCGAGGGTAATCCTCTTCGACTTACAAACCTTTTCAGACAGGCAATCAATGCATTAGATGTTAAATCACATAAAATTTCAAGATGTATAGCTTTAGTAACTAAACAAACGAATACACAAACATAAATTTTTTGGTATACACCCTTCCTCTGATTTTTATATTTAATAAGAAAATGACCACATAAATCTAATCCTGTTTTAAAGAAAGGAGGACTAATCTGGACTCTATCTTTCGGCAAAGATGCCATAATTTGATTAGCTTCTCTGGGATTAGCCTTAAAACATGTTACACAATTATGTACCACTCGTCTAGCTACATCCCGGCCACTTAAGGCCCAGTATTGTTGACGCACAGTATTCAACAATGCCTGTGGTCCACAATGTAAATTTCTTAGATGATAATATTCAAAAATCATTAAAGTTAACTTATGACTCTTTGGAAGGAGGACAGGGTGTTTTGTATCAAAAGGAAGCCCAGAGTTCACAAGTCGGCCACCAACACGAATTATGCCCTTTTCATCTAGAAACAGTGCTAAACTGCTAAGACTTGATTCTCGAAGGGGTTTTTTCTCTGCCAAAAGCTTCAACTCCTTAGAGAAGGCTTGAGTTTGAACACATTTTAAGATAAACTCTTTAGCCTTGTCCAATTCACTCACCTGAAGGGGACCGCTGTGAACTCCGGTCCTACAATTGGAAATAAATCTATAAATAAAAGCAAATATTCTAATTAATTTAAGATAAGAATTGGTAATGTCAAAAATACAATTTTCAGTAGAGCTAAAAAATATTAAATTGTCTCTTTCATTCGGGTGATCCTTCTTTAACTCCCTAGTGTAAGACTCTTCAACATCGGGAGCACTACAATTTACAGAAGAAGTGTCAGTCAGTTCATTCCTAGAGAGAAAAGCTGGCCCATTCCACCAAAGCGAAAGTTTCTCGATCTGACCAGGCCACACACCACGAGACACAAGGTCAGCAGGATTGTTACCAGTACTTACGTGATTCCAGGCGAAGGATTTGGACAACTCTTGTATTCTAGCAGAGGCGTAGCTACCTCCGTATCAGCCGTATCAATTATACGGGGCCCCCGGGCCATGGGGGCCCCCAACGTGCTTTAGCAAAAATTAATAAAATCTTCCCCAATTTATTTTATTTCACAAATGACAAAATTTAATAATGTTTCTAAAGCTGTACAACATGTAAATAGGGACTTACAGAAAACTAGTACTTGAAGAGCTCAAGTGCAAAACAAGTTAAATCACTTTTTGGAAAGAAAAAAATGAGTTGATTAGCTTTTCATACAGGTATTGTAGGCCATCAACATTTTGATTTGCACAAAAAAAGTAAAATCATATGTATATACAGGGCGGTTATAAAATAACGCTCGCTATTCGGAGTGGTCTGTGGCTTTAATGAATAAAAATTCAAATCCAAAAAGACTTTGAGGCACTTACTAATCAAGAAATGTTGAAAATAATGGAATCATAAAAAACAAACTTGTCACTTGACCAGGGTTCTAAATTACGAGACGTAATTGGATGTGTTGGCCGTAATTGGCCATAATTGACGACGCCTCGTAATTTAGAACCCTGGTCAAGAGACGAGTTTGTTTTTTATGATCATTATTTTTTATGATTATTTTTTAGGATTCTATGTTTTTTACGATTATATTCTCCCCCCCCCCTCTTCTTCATTAGTAAGTGTCTCAAATTTTGATGCATTTGGGATTATTCAATGAAGCCACAGACCACTCCGAATAGCGAGCGTTATTTTATAACCACCCTGTACATACGATTATAATCACTCATAATCATCAATACGTATATAATCTGTACGAAAATCTAACCTACTCAATTTTTTCCAAAAAGTGATCTAGCTTGTTTTGCACTCGAGCTCTTCATTTTATTAGGTAATCTTTTGAATAGTGTGCGAATTAAGTAATAAAAATTCACTCAATACTTTGCTAAATGAGTCCAAAGATTTAGCAAAAAAGAGTTTAGGGTAAAAACTGCTTTTAAAAATAAAGGGCGAAGGATATAACGAACCTTTTTTTTATAAGTTATCACAAGATGAAAGAATTTCAGACCCAGAATCCTATTTCCAAGTCAATGTATACTATTGCTGTTTAGATATACTAATTTCTCAAATTAAACAAAGATTTCAAAGCCTTTACGACCTGAGACTGAGTAGTATGTTCTAAATATTACAACCGGAGAAACTCCTATCTTCTTCACACACACACACACACACACACACACACAAACGAAGAGATAATAAACGCTTCCGGAAAACTTTCGTATAACTACGGCAAAGACATCTCAGTTAATCCTTATGACCAATTAAATGCTCTAAAAACATGCTTGAAACTAGAAATTCAAAAAATTAATTCCATTAAGGAATTCTTTGAATTATTACTGATAAAATTCAATAGTTTTGCATCCAGTTTTTCCGAGGTAATTACAGCATGCTTTTTATTCTTGACCCTTCCAGTTACAACCGCAACAGCTGAAGAAGTTTTCAAAATTAAAACCGATAAAAAAATCCATATAACTTCGATGGAACAGGAACACTTGTCAGGCCTGTCACTATTGTCAATAGAGGCGGAAACTTTAGAAAAACTAAAGTCATCATCCGTTATAAATGATTAAATAAATCAGTTTTTCGGAGAGAGTATATTTAATTTGAATTGTTTCTACAAATTTTGGAAAAAATGACAGATAATGATGCTGAATAAATCCTTCTTTTAATTTATGAGTTTTTTCTTTTGTGAGAAATCTTTACCCTAGGGCCCCAAAAAAATTTTATACGGGGCCCCGCCAAGGCACGCTACGCTTCTGTATTCTAGACACTCTGTTCGCCACAAAAACTTTGTAGGAACTCGGAGGTGATCGAATCCATGCAAGAACTATAGTAGAGTCGCAGTATAGCAACACTTTATCAATGCTTAGTTCCAAAGCTGAGATTACTTTAACGACCAACTTGTCAACAGCTCCGCACCACAAAGTTCAAGCCGGGGAATGCTCAAGGGCTTTGAAATAGGTGAAACTCGTGACTTACTACATAGGAGAGACACTTGAACCTGACCACTTTGATCTTTGGATCGAATATAAACCACAGCTCCAAACCCATCCTTGCTGGCATCACAAAATCCGATTAGATGTATTTCTGTAGGGCAATCACTGATGATTCGACGAGGAACGTGCACTTCATTCAGCAATGACAAAGGCTCTGCAAATTTGCACCATTCTTTTTGTAAACTGTCTGGAAGTTCTTCGTCCCAGGAAAGCTTGAGCAACCAAAGTTTTTGAATGAAGATTTTAGCCTTTATAAGTATTGGCCCCAGCAGCCCCAGCGGATCAAACAGCCTCGAAATATGCGAGAGAATGGACCTCTTTGTGCTTGCACACGGTGAAGTATCAGTAGAAAAGACGAACTGATCTTGACCCGGATCCCAACTCAATCCCAAAGTCTTAATGGTGCTATTGGAAGACTTGTCAAATAACACCTCACTACTTCTGGTCTTGACTGCATGAAGGAGGGAAGGCTCATTAGAACTCCACTTATGAAGCTCCATTCCTCCCGCCCTCAATAAGTTGATCAACTCAGTCTGAAGCACTTCTGCACTGTCTAGATCATTACTCCCAGTGAGAATGTCATCGACGTAGAAGTCCCTCTTGGCCGCTCTAACTGCCGAGGGAAATCTTCCTTCCTCATCTATGCACAATTGCTTGAGGACCCGAGTCGCTATGTAGGGTGCCGACTTAGTACCGTAAGTGACCGTGAGCAGTTCGTAAACTTTAACCTCGTTATTACCATCCCGCCAGAGAATGCACTGTAAATCCGTTTGTGATGGGTTTACCAAAATTTGTCTGTACATCTTAACCACATCTGCGGTTATTGCAATGGTGTGTTTTCTAAACCTTAATAAAATAGAAAATAAATCCTCTTGAGGAATATTACCAGTTTTAAGAAAATCATTTAAGGAATAACCAGATGATGTAACAGCAGAACCATTAAAAACTACTCTAAGTTTGGTTGACGAACTCTCAGGTCTCAGAACGCCATGATGAGGCAAAACATATCTGGGGATATTTGACGTGACCTGCATATGACCAAGTCGCTCATATTCACTCATGAAGTCATGGTACAGCTGCGGAAATAAAAAAGTACCCACTTGAGGTTATTTCATCCGTTAGTCACCCTATAGAATCGGACCTTTTTGAGATTGTGTACAATTAACATTCTGATTTAATTGCACGATACACAATTTGCATAAGGGGCCATCTTCATATTAAAAATATTACGAACTTTGAAATTTCCAATGGCAACACCCAATTTTAATAACTTAGAAATGTTAAGCATCCTTGAAAACCCTTAAATCTAAGTTTTTGTTACATTTGGATGAATATTTGACGAGCTATTTAATCGAATCACTTGTGGACCTTATGGGGACCATCTCTAAAATGACAAGCAAGTATGCATGCAAGGTCGTCTTTATTTATCAATCACACGTAATCTTATACACAGTCCCCTAAAGGGTAATTAAAAAGTATTTTGTGATTTACTCAGCAAATTATGAATAAAATTTTTTAAAAATTGGGATTTCGCTTAAACTTCCTGTCTTAAATTTATTTCTTTAAAAATAATAAGGGGTTTCTATTCATATTTCTTTAAAAAATTAATATAATAATTATTTAAAAATATAAAAATTGTTTTAAATACCCCAATATTGAATGCATTTTGTTTGGGTTGTTATAATTTCTTTTCAGTAAAAAATTCGTTTCATTATCTTAATTATTTATAGATTGGGATAGTTTTTTATGTGCAACTCATTTAACATTATGGGACCTAAACTTTGCACGTCTCTAACTCCCCTAATAATGCTTAAAAACTAATAAAATTTGGCATTTCGTATTAACATGGGTCATAGATTTGAAATATGGACTCAAAAAGGGGTGTTACTATTGGAAATTTTGAAGTTATTAACATTTTTAATATGAAGATGGCCCCTTATGCAAATTTTGCTTCATGCAATTAACTCAGAATGTTAATTGTTCAAAATGTCAAAAAGGTCCGATTCAATAGGGTGACTAACGGATGAAATAACCTCAAGTGGGTACTTTTTTATTTCCACAGCTGTACAAGGTCGAGAGTTCCTCATTTTTATCTAATCTTTTAAAAAGGCTAGTTAATCTTTTGTTTGCTACGAATTTAGAGTCCCCCAAATTCAAATTTTCATTTACAGGTAGGGTCACAACGTATTTACCTTTTTTATCCCTATAATGGGTTTTAACAAAATGTTCTTCACAAAATAAACTTTCATCACCCTGATCACTTTCAACCTCGATACCTTCCACCTCCCAAAACTGTTTAACCCTTTAAGGGGGAATAGTACCGAGAATCGACCTCTCAAGCGAAGGCTTCTCTCTGTGTTAATCCTATGGGAAAAAAATAAAAACTTTGCCACATTTCTCCGGCTGTATTGAATATTTTTTCAAACGGTTTTTTTTATATGATACATGCAGATGATTTGCAGGTCTCTATCTTTTCATTTTTTTGAAATTGGTTAAAATAATTTTTTGATTATTAATAAACATTTTTACAATATGAACAAGGTCGAAATTTGAAAAACTGAGAAGATAGAGACGTAGAACTTTAAATTTCCTTCGCAAAGAAAAAAAAAAGTGTGAAATTATTTGCATTTTTCGGGTCGAAAAGTGGCAAAGAAATTATGAAATTCCCTTATCCAGGAAGTGGCGCCCCCTAGGAGTAGAACATAAGCTCCTCCCCCTGGTAACATAAGCTCCTCCCCTTGCATTTAAATGAGCTAAAACTCCGATAAGATAAGGTACGTGTAGTTCAATTTTAAGAGTCAGCGAGTTTTAACTTCTTGTCTGTAAGCTAAAGTTTCAATTGAGTGTGCCCGTGTGTTTTTGGAGGCTGATTTCGAAAATGCAAAGAGATTTTTTACTATCGCTTCCAGTTTAAAAGTATTAAAAAAAATTAAGCATCATAGATTCATTCTATTAGATTCGAAATCTTAATTAGTAAAATGTTCATTTTAAATTGTTTCCATGTCTATGATTTATTTAAAAGATCTTGATAAATGTTTTGGGAACGTGGATCTTATAAAAAGCATTACAAAGTGTGATCAATTGCACAAATTTTGGACTAATTTTTGTTGAAATATTAATTCAAGTTTAAATCCTAAAAAACAATATTTCTTGAAGTTTTTGTTTTAATTTTGAATTTCTTTCAAAAAGGTTTTTTACGACATTTTTAACTCTGTTTGGGCATTAGGCAGTAGTATTGGCTTGTTTTATATTAGGGATTTTTTTTTCAGTTTTTCATTTTCCGCTATTTCAATAGATGTTTCGGTTTCACTCTCAAAGCGAAGTATTTTCATCTGTTGTGTTCCAATTTAGTTTAGTAAAGTTATTTTAAATTATCTTCGCACTAGAGCTACACGAGGGCTATTGGCGACAGGCGTCGTAGCCCCGGTCAAGTGACGAGTCGACATCAGAGTATGCACCCAACGCAACCGTTCAAGGAGACATCGTACGCAGTGTTGGTACTTTGTGGAATATTTAGCATGCGTTCACGTCTCTGGTCTGGTTTGGTCGGTGGTTGTTCTGGACATGCCCGAACCGAACCTGGGACCTTTCACATGCAAGGCAAACGCCGTAAACGACTGTGCCCCCCAGCCGAGTGCATCTTTGATTAAATACAGGGTGGTTATAAAATAACGCTCGCTATTCGGAGTGGTCTGTAGCTGGAATGAATAATCACAATGCATCAAAAATTAACACACTTACTAATCAAGAAGGGGGGAAAAGAATGGACTCATAAAAAAGATTGAATCCTAAAAAATAAGCATAAAAAACAAACTCGTCTCTTGACCAGGGTTCCAAATTACGAAGCGTCATCAATTATGGCCAATTGCGGCCAACACAGCTAATTACGATTCGTAATTTAGAATCCTGGTCAAGAGACGAGTTTTTTTCCAAGAAGAATGGAATCAAATAAAAGAAACTCGTCTCTTGTCCAAGGTTCTAAATTACGAGGTATAGCCAATTATGGCAAATTACGGCCAACACATCCAATTCCTCCTCGTAATTAAAATCCTGGTCAAGTGAAGAGTTTTTTTTTTATGGTTCCATTCTTTCCCTCCTTGATAAGTAAGTGCCTTCATAGGAGTCTTAAAAAGTACCCACTAGTGATTGTTTTGGCCGTTAGTCATCCTATAGAATCGGACCTTTTTGACATTGTGAACAATTAACATTCTGAGTTAATTGCATGACACAAAATTTGCATAAGGGGCCATCTTCATATTAAAAATGTTACTAACTTTAAAATTTCCAATAGCAACACCCCTTTTTGAATCCATATTTCTAATCTCTGACCTATGTTCACACGAAATGCCAAATTTTGTTAGTTTTTAAGCATTATTAGAGGAGTTATAGACGTGCAAAGTTTAGGTCCCATAATGTTAAATGAGTTGCACATAAAAAACTATCCCTATCTATAAATATTTAAGATAATGAAACGAATTTTTTACTGAAAATAAATTATAATAACCCAAACAAAATGCATTCAATATTGGGGTATTTAAAACAATTTTTATATTTTTAAATACTTATTATATTAATTTAAAAAAAAAATGAATAGAAACCCCTTAATATTTTTAAAGAAATAAATTTAAGACAAGAAGTTTAAGCGAAATCCTAATTTTTAAAAAAATTTATTCATAATTTTCTGAGTAAATCGCAAAAAACTTTTTAATTGCCCTTTAGGGGACTGTGTATAAGATTACGTGTGTAATTGATAAATAAAGACGGCTTTGCATGCATGCTTGCTTGTCATTTTAGAGATGGTCCCCAAAAAGTCCACAAGTGATTCGATTGAATAACTCGTCAAATATTCATCCAAATGTAACGAAAACTTAGATTTAAGGGTTTTCAAGAGTGCTTAACATTTCTAAGTTATTAAAATTGGGTGCTGCTATTGGAAATTTCAAAGATCGTAATATTTTTTATATGAAGACGGCCCCTTATGCAAATTTGCATCGTGCAATTAACTCAGAATGTTAATTGTACACAATCTCAAAAAGGTCCGATTCTATAGGGTGACTAACGGATGAAATAACCTCAAGTGGGTACTTTTTTATTTCCACAGCTGTACCTCGCTCGTGAAATAAATTCCACTAGTTTTAAAAAGCATTACTTTTCGCACTAGTTGCATAAATATCTATTTTAAGGCTCATTATATATGAATGAAGAAAGATGCATAAAAAATATTAAATTTGCATAAAAAAATATGCACAGTTTTATTTTTAATTTTAAAGCAACAATTTTACTTATTTATTTTTCGAAATGTAAACTTGTAGTTGCAAAAAGTTATTTATTTAAAAAAATCCATCATTATTCTTCAAACTTCAAAAAAATTAGCAAACGATAAAGATTAATTATCAAATCTGAAAAATAAGATTAAAGATAATTATTAATTTTAGCTAATAAAAGCTTGAATTCGAACTAGCTAACGGCCCTGTTTGGCGAATTTATTTCTGAGGCGTTGTTAGCGTGTTTCCTGTTAAGCGCAAAATGTTGTGTGGAAGCAGTGTAAGTGACAGATTCTGTAACAAACCAACTTGTTTTTTTTTTTTTTAAAAAAACCATGAATGCATTGAAGTATCTTTCAATTCCAAACACCACAATACAATTTCATTTGACAAAGCTCCTCAATTCAGAGAGCTAATTCAATTCAGAGTGAATTTGTGCTATTTTAGTTCGGATCCGGCCCGTGCAGCTAAAAAATATCCTACGAATAATACTTTGTGTAAGAGAGTGCACGTTAAATATCCTTTAAAGTACCAATGCTGCGTACGATGTTGCCTTTAACGGTTGTGTGTTGGGTGCCTACTCATGCACGTTAAATATCCCCTAAAGTCCTTACGCTGCGTACGATGTTGCCCTTACCGGTTGCGTTGGGTGCCTACTTAGATGTCGACTAGTCAATTGACTGTGGTTCTAAAATATGATGCCCGTCGCTCGTGTAGCTCTGGTGCGAAGATTATTAAAACCTAACCTAACCTCCAATGAATCAAAAAATCAATCGAATATATACCGTCTAGAGACGGTTTGTGATCGTTAAATCCATTGTAGTTCAATGGCAGATAGTCTTATACAATATCCCTTTTCTTACTGAAGCGCCCCAAAGCGCCCGAACAACTATGGATTCGATAATGTTATTCCTATCAAATATTACGAGGAAGCAAAAATCTTTCGTAGCGAAAGGAATATCGCAAATCGGTTCCCAGTCAGATAAAAGCATCTTCTTAACGGCACTTCAAAATTACGAGGCACGTTGACAAAAATCCCTTAAGGGGGTCATAGGAGACTTTAAAATGTGCAAAGAAGGTACTACAAAACATAGTTTGATCTTTCATGTAATTTTTTAACTACTAAATGTATAAGTATAATTTTTTTATATGTAATTCTACAAGCTTTATTTATTATAAAACAAGTTCCAAAATTTATGAAACTATAGCCAAAACTAAAATAAATGATATTAAACATGAAGCTATTTGAACACATTGTGATTAGGCTTGCGCGGCAAATTGTGAGGTCAAAATTGAAAAAATGACCACGAAAATGACTTTATATTGAACAAATATGTATAAACAAAGACTTATACCTAAATTCTCAGCTCAATTTTAATTAGAAATTATTTGTAAAAAATTTAAAATCAAAATTTTAAAATTTTTATTAATTTTTTTAGAAAAAAGTTCTTAAAATAATTTCTAATTAAAATTGAGCTGAGAATTTAGGTATAAGTCTTTGTTTGTACATATTTGTTCAATATAAATTCATTTTCTTGGTCATTTTTTTAAATTTTGACCTCACAATTTGCCGCGCAAGCCTAATCCCAATGTGTTCAAATCGCTTCATGTTTAATATCATTTATTTTAGTTTTGGCTAAAGTTTCATAAATTTTAAAACTTGTTTTATAATAAATAAATCCTGTAGAATTACATATAAAAAAATTATACTCATTTATTGAATAGCTAAAAAATGACATGAAAGATCAAACTATGCTTTGTAGTATCTTCTTTGCACATTTTTAAGACTCCTGTGACCCCTTAAGGTTGCTTATAGCTCAAGTGTAGATTTAGAGCGACGTAATTCAATTAACCTGCAAACTAAGTATGTCATCCCGTTTTCTCGGAGGGAAGATGGTTGGTTGGTACATGTATTTCCGGCTTGTGTGCTTGATGAGAGATCCGCTTATAAACTTTCGTCAAGTAAGACAGACATAGACAGAATTTGTACTGATACAGAGAGAGAAATTACACCCAGGGCGAAGGCGGGGATTTCTCATTGGGTGTGTAAGATTGGTTGACGAGGGAGGGGCTTAGAAAAAATAGCTTCCAAGTGACCAATCGGCTACTTATAGAAGGGCTGAAATCAGAGATAATCAAGATAAATACGTCAATCAATTAATTGAGCATTGTGATTTGCTGGTCTCCGAGTTCTCTGACCCTCCCTCTTTAACAGTTCCAATATCTTCACCAGATGTCGCCTTCGGCCAAGTTGAGTTGCCTTAACGCCTTAACCTCACAAGATAGGAGAATTTCTCATCCCCGAAATACGAGTTTTTCTAGGCAGGAAAAAAGCGAAATGGAATCGTCCTGTATCAAAAAATACCCAAGTGATTATTTCGGCCGTTAGTCATCCTATGGAATCGGACCTTTTTGACTTTGTGAATAAATAATTTTCTAAGTTGATTGCATGAAACAAAATTTTCATAAGGGGAGGTCTTCATATTAAAAATGTTAACAACTTTGAAATTTCCTATAGTAACACCCATATTTGATTATTTAGAAATGTTAAGCATCCTCGAAAACCCCTAAATCTTAGTTTTTGTTACATTTGGATGAATATTTAACGAGTTATTCCATCGAATCACTTGATGTCCTATGGGGGACCATCTCAAGGTTGTTGGTTTAATGATGTTTATCTTCCTTTCCAAAGCCGTATTTGCTTATCAAGCTCATATATAATCTTTTACACTGTCCCCTGAAGCGCAATTAAAAAGTATTTAGTGATTTACTCAGCAAATTATGAATAAAAGTAATTAAAAATTTGGGTTCCGCTTAAACTTTCTGTCTTTAATATATTTCTGTAAAAATTTTGAGGGGTTTCTATTCATAATTTTTTTAAAAATTAAAATAATAATTATTTTAAAATATAAAAACTGTTTTAAATACCCCAATATTGAATGCATTTTATTTGGGTTGTTATAATTTTTTTTCAGTAAAAAATTCGTTTCATTATCTTAATTATTTATAGATTGGGATAGTTTTTTATGTGCAACTCATTTAACATTATGGCACCTAAACTTGGCACGTCTCTAACTCCCCTAATAATGCTTAAAAACTAACAAAATTTGGTATTTCGTATTGACATAGGTCATAGATTAGAAATATGGACTCAAAAAGGGGTGTTGCCATTGGAAATTTTAAAGTTAGTAACATTTTTAATATGAAGACGGCCCCTTATGCAAATTTTGTGTCATGCAATTAACTCAGAATGTTATTTTTATACAAAGTCAAAGAGGTCCGATTATATAGGATGACTAACAACCGAAATGATCACTAGCGGATATTTTTTTTTCCACAGCACGCTTAATTTTTAACATACCCAACACCCCTATTTGTGAAACGAAACGGCCGAAGCCGGCCTTCCCGATGTTTGCTGGTAGAGCCGTCCTGGGCCGGTTTCGAGGTTAAAGGGTTAAGGGTCTTATCTAAATCCTCTAAAATTAACCCACAATGAACAATTTGGTTACTGTCTACAACCACACTTCCCCCACACAAAAAACCAAACACAGAGTTTTGGAAAATAAGATCAGTCCCAGGTTGATCTAGTGTACCAGGTTTCAAAAGCTCAAAAAATACCTGAGCTCCCAACAAAATATCAACCTCTCCTGGTTTATTAAAATTGTCATCGGCTAATTTCACATGTTCTAAATCAAGAGAACCGATATCAAAATATTGAGTGGGGGCAAAATCAGTGATATTTGGAACGACAAGCAATTCTACAATTTTTGAAAAGGTGCCATCATGATTAGCAATGGTTGTTTTGAGTGCAGTGTCAACCACGGAGGTAGAGTTATTTAGTCCTGAGACTACGACTCTTATTTTGTTGCGTCTTAGGTCCAGTTTCTTGGAGTATGTCTGGGAGATGAAGCACGACTGGCTTCCATTATCTAGTAGCGCTCGCGCAGAGTGATATCTCCCAGACCTATCCGCAATTTGAATAGTAGCCGTGCTTAGCAAGACCATTTTGGACCCAAATTTGGTAGTGTTAGCAGCAGCACAAAATTTAACCTCAGTTTGATTAACCGTTTCTTTCGGAATAAAAACCTGCGCGCTTGGGTTAAAACTAGCAGCAACTTGAGTTACTTTATTTCCACCACTTAGTGAAGGGCGACTCTCTTCAGGGCTTTCGGAAAAATGCAAATAAATATGATGTCTCTTTTTGCACACTCCGCAACTTAGCTTAGACCAACAAGTTGCGACCTTATGGTTACCCAAACAATTAAAACATAATTTATTAGCTTTAACCACTTCAACTCTCTCCTTCACCAACATTTTTTTAAAATCTAGACACAAATTAAGGTAATGAGTTTGATTTTTACACAGTACACACTTTGGACCTTTAACTTCCGACACAAAAGACTTAGAAGCAAATTTTGACCCATTAAATCGATTGCCCTTATTTGTTTCATTTACTGACCCACGCGAGTGAGAAAATGGCTCTGTCTTTCCACTCCCACTCGACGACACATAAATATCAAAGCACTTGGACATGTCGTGGGGCTTGAACCAAGTGTCCTCCTGCTTAACGCCAATGTGTAATTGAAGGTCCCGATCCAAAGTACTAAACAACTTATCTGAAACTACTAAGTCGCACAAACCTTTAAAATCATTAACTTCACGTATTAGACAGTAATAGTCAAAGGTAGCACTCAAACGTGAAGCGAATTGAACGTAAGTTTCGTCACGAAATTTTTGGGCTTTACGAAAGTCATTTAAAACGTCCTGAGGCGAACTTTGGAACTGTTTTAAAACGGCCTCCTTGACTTTAGAATAATCCGACAAATCATCTGCAGTCATATGAACCATCAAATTGGTCGCCTTCTCCCCCAAAATATTCAACAAAATTTCAGCCTTAAAAGTCTCCGGCACATTTTTAATTTGAAAAGCCCTCTCAAGAGACTGGAAATAAAAGTTATAAGACTCAGAACGCGACGGCAAAGACATGGTTAAAGTTTTTACACTTTTAAGTAATTGTTCTAAACTCTCCGCTTTTTTAAAACTATCAGTATCATCAACCTTTACATTTGATTTTATTGGTGAATCTGATCTAATTTGTTCCAGTTCCAATTGTTTTTCTATCTGTGCCAATTTAACACGTTCACAATCAAGCTGCGATTCACGTTCTTTTGAGCGTTCACGTTCAATCGCATTTTCTTCCTTATCCTTAAGGCGGGATAGTACCGATTAAGGCAACTCAACTTGGCCGAAGGCGACATCTGGTGAAGATATTGGAACTGTTAAAGAGGGAGGGTCAGAGAACTCGGAGACCAGCAAATCACAATGCTCAATTAATTGATTGACGTATTTATCTTGATTATCTCTGATTTCAGCCCTTCTATAAGTAGCCGATTGGTCACTTGGAAGCTATTTTTTCTAAGCCCCTCCCTCGTCAACCAATCTTACACACCCAATGAGAAATCCCCGCCTTCGCCCTGGGTGTAATTTCTCTCTCTGTATCAGTACAAATTCTGTCTATGTCTGTCTTACTTGACGAAGGTTTATAAGCGGATCTCTCATCAAGCACACAAGCCGGAAATACATGTACCAACCAACCATCTTCCCTCCGAGAAAACGGGATGACATACTTAGTTTGCAGGTTAATTGAATTACGTCGCTCTAAATCTACACTTGAGCTATAAGCAACCTTAAGGGGTCACAGGAGTCTTAAAAATGTGCAAAGAAGATACTACAAAGCATAGTTTGATCTTTCATGTCATTTTTTAGCTATTCAATAAATGAGTATAATTTTTTTATATGTAATTCTACAGGATTTATTTATTATAAAACAAGTTTTAAAATTTATGAAACTTTAGCCAAAACTAAAATAAATGATATTAAACATGAAGCGATTTGAACACATTGGGATTAGGCTTGCGCGGCAAATTGTGAGGTCAAAATTTAAAAAAATGACCAAGAAAATGAATTTATATTGAACAAATATGTACAAACAAAGACTTATACCTAAATTCTCAGCTCAATTTTAATTAGAAATTATTTTAAGAACTTTTTTCTAAAAAAATTAATAAAAATTTTAAAATTTTGATTTTAAATTTTTTACAAATAATTTCTAATTAAAATTGAGCTGAGAATTTAGGTATAAGTCTTTGTTTATACATATTTGTTCAATATAAAGTCATTTTCGTGGTCATTTTTTCAATTTTGACCTCACAATTTGCCGCGCAAGCCTAATCACAATGTGTTCAAATAGCTTCATGTTTAATATCATTTATTTTAGTTTTGGCTATAGTTTCATAAATTTTGGAACTTGTTTTATAATAAATAAAGCTTGTAGAATTACATATAAAAAAATTATACTTATACATTTAGTAGTTAAAAAATTACATGAAAGATCAAACTATGTTTTGTAGTACCTTCTTTGCACATTTTAAAGTCTCCTATGACCCCCTTAAGGGATTTTTGTCAACGTGCCTCGTAATTTTGAAGTGCCGTTAAGAAGATGCTTTTATCTGACTGGGAACCGATTTGCGATATTCCTTTCGCTACGAAAGATTTTTGCTTCCTCGTAATATTTGATAGGAATAACATTATCGAATCCATAGTTGTTCGGGCGCTTTGGGGCGCTTCAGTAAGAAAAGGGATATTGTATAAGACTATCTGCCATTGAACTACAATGGATTTAACGATCACAAACCGTCTCTAGACGGTATATATTCGATTGATTTTTTGATTCATTGGAGGTTAGGTTAGGTTTTAATAATCTTCGCACCAGAGCTACACGAGCGACGGGCATCATATTTTAGAACCACAGTCAATTGACTAGTCGACATCTAAGTAGGCACCCAACGCAACCGGTAAGGGCAACATCGTACGCAGCGTAAGGACTTTAGGGGATATTTAACGTGCATGAGTAGGCACCCAACACACAACCGTTAAAGGCAACATCGTACGCAGCATTGGTACTTTAAAGGATATTTAACGTGCACTCTCTTACACAAAGTATTATTCGTAGGATATTTTTTAGCTGCACGGGCCGGATCCGAACTAAAATAGCACAAATTCACTCTGAATTGAATTAGCTCTCTGAATTGAGGAGCTTTGTCAAATGAAATTGTATTGTGGTGTTTGGAATTGAAAGATACTTCAATGCATTCATGGTTTTTTTTAAAAAAAAAAAAACAAGTTGGTTTGTTACAGAATCTGTCACTTACACTGCTTCCACACAACATTTTGCGCTTAACAGGAAACACGCTAACAACGCCTCAGAAATAAATTCGCCAAACAGGGCCGTTAGCTAGTTCGAATTCAAGCTTTTATTAGCTAAAATTAATAATTATCTTTAATCTTATTTTTCAGATTTGATAATTAATCTTTATCGTTTGCTAATTTTTTTGAAGTTTGAAGAATAATGATGGATTTTTTTAAATAAATAACTTTTTGCAACTACAAGTTTACATTTCGAAAAATAAATAAGTAAAATTGTTGCTTTAAAATTAAAAATAAAACTGTGCATATTTTTTTATGCAAATTTAATATTTTTTATGCATCTTTCTTCATTCATATATAATGAGCCTTAAAATAGATATTTATGCAACTAGTGCGAAAAGTAATGCTTTTTAAAACTAGTGGAATTTATTTCACGAGCGAGGTACAGCTGTGGAAATAAAAAAGTACCCACTTGAGGTTATTTCATCCGTTAGTCACCCTATAGAATCGGACCTTTTTGAGATTGTGTACAATTAACATTCTGAGTTAATTGCACGATGCAAATTTGCATAAGGGGCCGTCTTCATATAAAAAATATTACGATCTTTGAAATTTCCAATAGCAGCACCCAATTTTAATAACTTAGAAATGTTAAGCACTCTTGAAAACCCTTAAATCTAAGTTTTCGTTACATTTGGATGAATATTTGACGAGTTATTCAATCGAATCACTTGTGGACTTTTTGGGGACCATCTCTAAAATGACAAGCAAGCATGCATGCAAAGCCGTCTTTATTTATCAATTACACACGTAATCTTATACACAGTCCCCTAAAGGGCAATTAAAAAGTTTTTTGCGATTTACTCAGAAAATTATGAATAAATTTTTTTAAAAATTAGGATTTCGCTTAAACTTCTTGTCTTAAATTTATTTCTTTAAAAATATTAAGGGGTTTCTATTCATTTTTTTTTTTAAATTAATATAATAAGTATTTAAAAATATAAAAATTGTTTTAAATACCCCAATATTGAATGCATTTTGTTTGGGTTATTATAATTTATTTTCAGTAAAAAATTCGTTTCATTATCTTAAATATTTATAGATCGGGATAGTTTTTTATGTGCAACTCATTTAACATTATGGGACCTAAACTTTGCACGTCTATAACTCCTCTAATAATGCTTAAAAACTAACAAAATTTGGCATTTCGTGTGAACATAGGTCAGAGATTAGAAATATGGATTCAAAAAGGGGTGTTGCTATTGGAAATTTTAAAGTTAGTAACATTTTTAATATGAAGATGGCCCCTTATGCAAATTTTGTGTCATGCAATTAACTCAGAATGTTAATTGTTCACAATGTCAAAAAGGTCCGATTCTATAGGATGACTAACGGCCAAAACAATCACTAGTGGGTACTTTTTAAGACTCCTATGAAGGCACTTACTTATCAAGGAGGGAAAGAATGGAACCATAAAAAAAAAACTCTTCACTTGACCAGGATTTTAATTACGAGGAGGAATTGGATGTGTTGGCCGTAATTTGCCATAATTGGCTATACCTCGTAATTTAGAACCTTGGACAAGAGACGAGTTTCTTTTATTTGATTCCATTCTTCTTGGAAAAAAACTCGTCTCTTGACCAGGATTCTAAATTACGAATCGTAATTAGCTGTGTTGGCCGCAATTGGCCATAATTGATGACGCTTCGTAATTTGGAACCCTGGTCAAGAGACGAGTTTGTTTTTTATGCTTATTTTTTAGGATTCAATCTTTTTTATGAGTCCATTCTTTTCCCCCTTCTTGATTAGTAAGTGTGTTAATTTTTGATGCATTGTGATTATTCATTCCAGCTACAGACCACTCCGAATAGCGAGCGTTATTTTATAACCACCCTGTATTTAATCAAAGATGCACTCGGCTGGGGGGCACAGTCGTTTACGGCGTTTGCCTTGCATGTGAAAGGTCCCAGGTTCGGTTCGGGCATGTCCAGAACAACCACCGACCAAACCAGACCAGAGACGTGAACGCACGCTAAATATTCCACAAAGTACCAACACTGCGTACGATGTCTCCTTGAACGGTTGCGTTGGGTGCATACTCTGATGTCGACTCGTCACTTGACCGGGGCTACGACGCCTGTCGCCAATAGCCCTCGTGTAGCTCTAGTGCGAAGATAATTTAAAATAACTTTACTAAACTAAATTGGAACACAACAGATGAAAATACTTCGCTTTGAGAGTGAAACCGAAACATCTATTGAAATAGCGGAAAATGAAAAACTGAAAAAAAAATCCCTAATATAAAACAAGCCAATACTACTGCCTAATGCCCAAACAGAGTTAAAAATGTCGTAAAAAACCTTTTTGAAAGAAATTCAAAATTAAAACAAAAACTTCAAGAAATATTGTTTTTTAGGATTTAAACTTGAATTAATATTTCAACAAAAATTAGTCCAAAATTTGTGCAATTGATCACACTTTGTAATGCTTTTTATAAGATCCACGTTCCCAAAACATTTATCAAGATCTTTTAAATAAATCATAGACATGGAAACAATTTAAAATGAACATTTTACTAATTAAGATTTCGAATCTAATAGAATGAATCTATGATGCTTAATTTTTTTTAATACTTTTAAACTGGAAGCGATAGTAAAAAATCTCTTTGCATTTTCGAAATCAGCCTCCAAAAACACACGGGCACACTCAATTGAAACTTTAGCTTACAGACAAGAAGTTAAAACTCGCTGACTCTTAAAATTGAACTACACGTACCTTATCTTATCGGAGTTTTAGCTCATTTAAATGCAAGGGGAGGAGCTTATGTTACCAGGGGGAGGAGCTTATGTTCTACTCCTAGGGGGCGCCACTTCCTGGATAAGGGAATTTCATAATTTCTTTGCCACTTTTCGACCCGAAAAATGCAAATAATTTCACACTTTTTTTTTTCTTTGCGAAGGAAATTTAAAGTTCTACGTCTCTATCTTCTCAGTTTTTCAAATTTCGACCTTGTTCATATTGTAAAAATGTTTATTAATAATCAAAAAATTATTTTAACCAATTTCAAAAAAATGAAAAGATAGAGACCTGCAAATCATCTGCATGTATCATATAAAAAAAACCGTTTGAAAAAATATTCAATACAGCCGGAGAAATGTGGCAAAGTTTTTATTTTTTTCCCATAGGATTAACACAGAGAGAAGCCTTCGCTTGAGAGGTCGATTCTCGGTACTATTCCCCCTTAACATCAAGCAAAACAGTTTCAAGGACACTCTCAAACACTTCCCGTTTATTTTTGTAGACGTCGCTATTCTCAATGGCTTCCCTTAAAGTTAAAACCCGAGGAGGTGAAGGCACAAAAACATTTAACTCCTCTGCTAATTGAATTAATACTTGTTTCTTTAAACCAGATAAAGACATTTTTACTACAAAAAGTATAACCTTTATTACAAATAAATAATAATAAACAATGCTAAAACTACTCACGGGCACCCACGGCACTAAACCACTCAAATTGGTGGTAAACTATGCAATATATCCGTACATGGCTAATTATTACACTTTCATTGTAGCACTCTGTACACTGGATCGCAACTCTTTTAACGCAAGTGGACTGTAATTAGACTGTATTTTTGAATCACTTCACGACGGACCACTAGTTGACGCCAGTTGTCAACATGTTGTAAAGGAATAAAACTCGTAAAATAGCACAAAGGCAACTCTTTTTATTTAAATAGTAGACAAGCAGGTAAAAATTGGTAAAGAAGATTTAAAAGGTTGATCAAATAAATATTGCACATGACAAGTAAAACAGATAGTTAAAAATGGCCACGCATCACACAGAACAACAGACTTTTATAGAACCGCCTCTTCTTTACTTCATTTCATTTCATTTGCTTAGGCAGGCGGTTACACATATTATTAAGAACTTTATACAAAAAACAAAAGACAATGAACTTGACGTCTGGACTTATGGGTACAAATGTTGAATACATTTCGGAGTACACTAGGAGGCACTTTCCGAGAAGCAGCGTTGAAACTCTTAAAGTACAAAAAACATAAAAAATTATTCTGTACGCTTTCAATGACACTGCTGCTATTCTCGTAGTAAGGATCCCATAAAGCATAAGAGCATTGTTGAGAGCCAGATACAAAATATATAGAAATTTTTATAGCCATGTTTGAAATCTTTAAGCACTTATTTCTTTATAAATCTTACATAAGACTTACATGTTTACATATTCCAGCAGCGTCAGTTTATTAAAATTTTATATTCTATGGTACTTTGATATTTGCATGATATAACTACAAACTACTATTTTCAACTTCTACGTTTTCCATTACTGCTTTACTTCAGTCTTACATGTTCTTTTACAGATACAGTAACTATACCGCCGTGAAAAGGTAAACTGCAGTATCTTCCATGGTGACTTGGACCTTTGTTGCAAGCAACTCAATTACTTTAACCGGTAAGAAAACATACTGGAACTTTTTTTTTTATTTTAGGGCAAAAATGGTGCAACTCATTGTGGCGATTACTGCCAGTTTACCTTATCACGGCAGTATAGTTCTCGCCACCCTTATTTGAGACACTTTAGGGAAGGAAAACCGAAACAGGTTTTTCGCAATCGGTTTTGACAGAAAACCGAAACAGGTTTTTTTCGCAATCAGTTTTGACTGAAAATCGGTTTTTCATGAGGCCGGTTCAACCGGAAACCGGTTTTCTGCGGGGAAACCGTCTAAAAACCGGAAAGCGTTTTTTTCCCTCAAAAACCGGGCCTTTTTTTAAAAAATAAAATACATTTTAAAAAACATCAATTTTGTACTTTGCGAACAGCATAGATAGGAAATGGGTGGAATTATTTAATTAAAAGAAGGAAAAGGAAATAGAGATGAAATAATGCAAAGCTTAATAAAAATACTCAAAACAATTGGAAAAAACGGAATAAGAAAAGGAACAATATAATTTTAAATAATAAGAAAGTAACAATTAGAAAGAAACCTAGAACAGTTTCCAACAAAACACTTTAAACATTTAAAATGACTCTGTAAAAATTGTTTTTTTTTTATCCGAAAGTAAAGTTTAAAAATTAATTGTTTTTTCAATTAATTAATATAAAATCTTTAAAAAAACGTGGAACACCGTTTTTTTCCCATTGAGAAACCGGTTTCGTTGAAAACCGGTTTTATTAAACCGGTTTTTTTCGGTAAAACCTAAAAGCCAGTTTTTAAAATACCGGTTTTTCTAAAAAAAAACCGCCATCCCTACTGTTTCTTGTTTGGTTGGCGGCGAGTATAGAACAAATGTCTAACTACAAATAATTCAGAGGATGTTTTGAGGGCTTTGGCCTGTGATACATTTTTAGCCCTACACTTCCATGAAAGCCTTTGATGTCGTCCTGCATTTGGTGTTATATCCTTGATGCTCTTACGAAAAGCTATCCTCCTGGAAAATAAATTAAATATGTAGTATGTCTTAACTTCTTTTACAATTTTAATAGTTAATTAACCCTTTCAGTCCCAGTGATGCCATTTGGCATCATCACTTTCAATATTTTTTTCAAAATGTTTATGTCCTGCTATGACATCCAAACACACATCAATCGATTCTTCACACTTTGTTCTATCGGACAAAATTTTACTTTAATCTCAATAGAAGTCAGAACTACTATTTTTTTAATTTAGAAAATAGTCAACAAGCGTTTCTCCTGATTTTTGATAAGTTCACTTCAGTTCCACATATTTAAAACACAATTTAAACTATTTCGGTTAAAATAATTACTAACTTTTTCTTAATAAAATGGTCAGATACCTTAAAATATATATCTCGAAGTGTTTTTAGGTAATATATATATTTTTATTTTGCTGTTTTCCGCATTTAAAGAATTTTGGCATTGTTTCAAAAACCATATAAAAAATTTAAATGAATTTTTTTCTTATGGAATTCGTATATTTGACCTAAAATAGGCTTATTTTGTGAACATCAGATGTTTCTGTAGTGCAGTAAATTTTTGGTACTGAAAGGGTTAAGCTACTAGTCCCAAAAATAAAACTTTATTAAGCGAGTGGCTTTTATTTCACTCGACCTACGGTCACGTGAAATAATGACAAGAGCTTAATAAAGTATTATTTGGTAGGTGCTTGCTTACAATATTTTTTATAATAACGTGCAAAAAAAGTATTTTTACCTATGAGTGATTTTCATGACATCATTTAGTTTCCATGGCGATATTCGAAAATGCAAAGTAGTAAAAGAAAAAATGTAAAATGTAAATGCAAATCAAATGTTACTTTAAATATGCATGTTAAATAAAAGTATTGTTTGGCGTGAAATTTGTGTTATTATTTTTGTCGTATTTAATTTCCTTTAATAATTTTTGTAGTACTTGTAGCTTCGATGGACATATTAGAAAATGCAAAAGTAATGAACCATTAGAAATAAGTGAGTTTCAGGACATCACTTAGCTTCCATGGAGATATTCATGACATCATTTTGTTTTTCTATCAATCAGATACTCTTATTTACTCTACCGCACTAGTGCCGAAAGTACTACTTTCGGCACTGTCTGTGATGTATGCACGTAAAGTGTCCTTTTCGCAACGATTTATAGATGAATGCGACAAATTCACTTCAACGTTTTTTAAAAAAAAAGGCACTTTTGAAAAAGAACTAACAGTTAACAAAGTTTTTTTTTAGTATGAAGTTGATACACAATTAGAAATATAATTTTTGCCCGTCAGGAAAAATAAAACACGTCACAGTAAAAACTCTTATCACTGCTACTACTACTACACATATATATGGTTTGTGTGCTTGATCAGAGACCCGTTTATAAAGCCTTCGTCACGTAAGACAGACACAGAAAGAATATTAACAGTCACAAAGAAAGGAATAACACATAGACAAATAACGACATTTATTGACTGTCCCAAACATCCATGCCTGACCGGGATTCGAGCCGGTACTCAGCAGTTCCAAAGGCTAGCACGCTAACCATTGAGCCGCCTGGTCGGCGCTCTTCTCTCTCTCTCTCTCTCTCACACACACACACACACACACACAGGTTGTCCTTTTGTGGAAAACGAGGACTATGTCTGGTTGCTATGCAACCGAGGACGTGGTGAAGGAATATGAATTTCGGAAATATCTTTACTGATTACACATTAGGGCACATGCAGCATTATATTTCACCTTTGAAAAAATTATTTTTATAATTTTTTTAAAGTATGTATTTTTCAAGGGTAAACGAGGACGTGGTTATACACAATTTATACACACCGGCAACTGCGGTCATTTTCACACACATATCACTTTACTATGAAATCGAGGACATCGTGAAAGAATAAGAATTTAGAAATAATTTTCGTATTTATGAATTAAGACACGTCCTGTAATACGTTTCAACTTAGAAATCATTATTATTATTTCAGTTATTTCCGAAGTGTACAATTTGGCAGGGTAAACGAGGACGTTTGAGAAGTATATACACACCGGCAATAGCGGTCCCTTTCACACACGCATCACTTTGCTATGGAAACGAGGACATTGTCAAAGAATTAGAATTTCTGAATTATTTTCACAACTATCTGTATTAAGACGTCCTTTATTAAATTTCAACTTAAAAAATCATCATCATCATCATTATTATTGCATTTTATTTCCGAAGTGTAAAGTTTGGCAGGGTAAACGAGGACGTGTAAGAAGTATATACACACCGGCAACTGCTGTCCCTTTCACACACGTATCACTTTGCTATGGAAACGAGGACATTGTCAAAGAATTATATTTACTGAATTATTTTCACAACTATCTGTATTAAGACGTCCTATATTAAATTTCAACTTAAAAAATCGTCATCATCATCATCATTATTATTATTGCATTTATTTCCGAAGTGTACAATTTGGCATGGTAAACGAGGACGTGTAAGAAGTATATACACACCGGCAACTGCGGTCCCTTTCACACACGCATCAGTTTGCTATGGAAACGAGGACATCGTCAAAGAATTTGAATTTATGAATTATTTTTACAACTATCTATAATAAGAGGAATCCTTGATTATATCTCAACTTAAACAAGAAGTTCTTATATAAATAAAATAAACTAATTTCCCTAAAAGTTATATATCTGATGTCGTTAAGTCATCTAATTGATTTAAAAATCATTATTATTTAATTTCCAAATATGCAATTTGGCAGGGTAAACGAGGACGTGGTATACAGGTATATACACCGGCAACTGCGGTCACTTTCACACACTTATCAGTTAACTATGGAATCGAGGACATCGGGAAAATAATTAAAATTTATGATTTTTTTTAATGGATTAGGGATTATATTTGTAATTATATGATAAAACGAATGTTATAATACAATTCATGTTCGAACTCATTTTATTTTATTTTCACATCATCTTTTTTTACATCATCAACTTCTTTAAAGTGCATTTATATCATTAAAATCTATTCATATCTATGTTACTTTCTGTGTGCTGTGCAATAAAGGAAAAATACATTTCTAATTTTGGAAGCATTTATTAATAGAAAGTATGCGCATAATATATATATCTCCAATTTTAGATTTAAAAAAATTACTGATTCCTAATTTTACTTATTTTAACATCATTCCAATTCTTTTCAAATGGAAATTTCCACTTCTTATGTAAGGTTCAAAGCGTTAAAGGGTCCAGTACCTTCCCAAACTATTTTTTATTTATGAACTTATACTATTCAGATTTTATACACTGGTGCATCTTGCATTAGTAAAACCTGTTAGCAAGAGCAATTTTTGAAAATGCCTCAGTATTTTTAAAAATTTACGTTTTTGCTCAATTTTTTAGCAATTTTAAAATGCCTACTCCTTCCTTATTTTTCGATTTTTTGTCACCAAATTTTTTATATAAGTTCCCTAATAATATCTTAACAAAACTATGCATCCAAGTTTTAATCAAGATTTAGCTTTTTATTTTAAAAATATTTTTTTTTACTTTGACATTTTTTCAAAAATACTGACAGCATAAATAACAAGTTTTAATGTAAAGTTTTGCACATTATACTTTTAGGATGCTATAAAAATTTACAGAAACTTCTTATGTATAATATTAAAAGAGGAGTATATAATATTAAAAGAGGGGTAGTACTTTTTCACTATTCTAAAATTTAAAAAACATGAACAGAAGTACGAGCATTTAAAATATACATCTGTGGTAGGATATCTATAGATTTTTGGGTACTGGACCCCCTACGTCATTGGTAGGACAAAACATGAAAACATGAAGAATAATCACGAATGAAAATACTTTTGGTGTCAATTGATGTAAGATGTCATGTAAACAATTTTCTCTTTCGAAAACGCCAGGTTGACAGTTTTACGGTAAAATTAAAAAAAAAAAACTTGGAAAAGTTGGGTTTGATTATTCTAATTCAGACAGTCGGCAAGTCGCGTAGGAAGTTGGCTAGACCACTGTCACTTCCAGTGAACCGGCCTCTTGCCTTCCCCCTCCCCTCCCCCTAATGAAAAGGGGCGACGATAATTATCTCCCGAGGCCCGATATGTTTGAGGCATGGAGGGTGTGAGGAACCAGACAAAATAAGTATTTTTTGAAAGCTTACAGCCTGCTGATTACGGAATGGCTTTCGTTGGAGCTGAAATAGGTAGCTTTCGATGAAAATTTTTTGTTCAAACTCAAATTTTTACCAATATTTTTACATTTTACTTTAAAACTATCGACTTGACGTTTTCGACGTACAATGACGAAATAATCTGCATAACATACATCAATTGACACCAACCCGACATTTTGATAAATAGTAGCGAATATTTGAATAAATTTATGGAAAAAACGTAATTTTTGCTACTTTTTCACATCTTTGAATGTTGCGGTTAAACTATCAAATTTCAGTTTGAGACGAGACGAAATAATTTAGGGGAGAGTGTTACCCTGGGACAAGTTTTACATTTTAATTTTTTTCTTCGATAATTATTGTCAAAATAAAAATTAAAAAGCAGCATTTCAACACACCAATTTATTCCTCTATAATATATTTTTTTAAATTCTGGCAGCTTGAAATTAAAAAATTGCCACTCATTTAAAGTAGAGAGGATAAACTCTCCCAAGTTGCAATATGATGTTGTACCTTGGGACATACTTTATAATTCAGTCGATAGTCATACGTCATACACATGAACTAACTTGCGTCAGGAGAGAAACAAACTTTATTTCAAAATACATCAAAATATGTGCTCTTTAGAACATTTCATCACAAGGAAGGAAAAAGATTTATCAGGTGTTGCCAGAATTATATTTTCAAACTTCAATCATTATAAAATATATACGAAACAAAGCTGAGTTGTATTTTACGTGTTCTGTGGAATTGCTCTGAATATAAATAATAAATTTTTTTATTTATCCAAATTATTAAGAATCATGAATATGTTGTACCTTGGGACCTGTACCAAGGTACAATACGCTTTACTGTCCCAAGGTACAATACACTACAGGTTTAAATAAAAGCAAGATAGTGGCCAATCTAAATGCGTTATCATTATTTTCCCATAACCAAAATATTTTTAAATCTTCTCTTTTATGAAGAAAATAAAATGCAGTTGACTTTTTGTAAAGGTACTAAGGCAAAAAATCATATTATAGTGAGAAAAATATTTACTTTGGGTTGGGGTAATGAAATATTTTTTGTCACCAATTCTTCAATTCAATGATGCTAGTGTTAAATTTTATTATGATGATGTCTGTTGGTTAAGGCTACTATTAGAAATAAACAATGTATGAATATTGCCAATAGATTCTTAGAAATTGTCAGTGTCCCAAGGTACAACACTCTCCCCTACTTACAATTCTGCTTTAATTGAGATCAATGTTTTAAACAATTAGAAAAATACAAGGAGAAAAACATGTATGGCTCTCATATAGATTAGGTTTGATTTATCGTCGCACTAGAGCTACACGAGGGCTATTGGCGACGGGCGTCGTATTTTCGAACCACAGTCAAGTGACGATCCAAGACCTGAATGGGCACCCAACGCAACCGTTAAAGGGCGTCATCGTACGCAGCGTTAGGACTTTGAAGGATATTTAACGTGCACTTCCTTACACGGGGTATTATTCGTCGGACATTTTTGGCTGCACGGGCCGTTTATAGGTCGGCAGTTATTTTGGCGATGCCCGGACCCGAACCTGGGACCTTCCGCAAGCTTTGCGAGTGCCTAACCGACTGGGCTCCCCGGCCTTCATCTATAAATAGTATGTTCTCCCGTAGTCATCAAACATGTAGATGCTGATCAGATCAACATCACCCGAATGGCTCTCCCGTGGCCGAGTGGTTTTGCATCGTATTCGAGATTGCCTATTAAGTATTGTAATTGATTTTCTTCAGTAAATTTAATTATATTTTTTGTTTTACATTTGTAAATTTATTTGCTTTTTAAACAATAATTATGTAAAATTACTGGTATGCAATTATGGTTAGGCGGTAAAAAAAGCAAAAGAAAAAAAACTACTGAAGAAAAAGCTAATTAATTAAAAAAAAAACTAATGTGTTTGGTCTTATTGCACGTGCATTCGTCAATTATAGTTGTGTATAGTTGAGGTTGTAGGCTGAGTTTTTAATAAGGGTGTTCCTTATTCCTCCAGGCCAAATATGAAATATAAGGTTATAAAATTATAGGGATCAAAAATCCGAAATGGTGATTTTGTGTTTTCTACACGTTTTGAAGGGAGCTGATTATGGCAAGCGTAAAATTGAAAATAAATCTTGATGTTAGCAATGATGTTATTCAGAGAATTTAATACGTAAACAAAACGCTGAATATCCGTAAACTTTTAAAATTAATAAATCTTCCACACCCAGTTTATAACGCAAAAGATAATGTCCATCTGTCTGTCCGTCATCCACTTTCATAGCTCAAACTACAAATGCTACAGATGAGTTTGACATATCAAAAAAATCTGCGCATTGAAAAGACATTGAAAATCAAAGAAGAAAAAATCGAATTCGAAGTATTTCAGTGAGCGTGTTTGACCCCATGAATGACAATAATTACAGCGCTATAGTTTTCATTTTTGGTTTTTCTGGAATTACATTTAGTTGGGTGATAATTTGATCCAATTATTTTAATTAAAAAAATATTAGAAGTTCTAAGTAATTTTGGACACACATTTCCATCGTTAAAAAAAAATCCTTAATGCTTATTTAAGGGGCATACGAAGTCTATTTTATTGGAATTAAATCAGCATTGCCACTTCTAATAACAATCGTACGAGAAACTTTATTTATATTAAATAAAGAGGATTTTAAGGAAATTTATTTGTGTGATAAATCAGTTAGAAGTGACGTTTTAGTATACAATTTTCATGTAATTATTTTTTATGTATGTAATAAGAATGATGTAAAAAGAGTATAATTTTTTTTCATGAAAAAAATCTGCAAAGTTTCTCTGCATTTTTAAATCATTATTTTTAGCCTACTTTTCTTTTTTTTTTTAATTCGAAGAATTAAAAAAAATAAAAAAGTAGGTATTGACATGCGGTCGATGTCCGTCCGTCCGTCCGTCTGTCTGTCTGTCCGTCTGTCCGTCCGTCCGTCCGTCCGTCTGTCCGTACCCCCCTTCCAAAATCGGTTCTATCCATCCGATCTTAAAAATTCTTTTTTTGTTGGAAAGCTATGACCTCAGAGACCCAACTTTCATACTTTTTGTCCGTCTGTCGGTAAGATCGGACGGACATAAATCTACTATTTGTCGACGAATTTCCCATTGAACTAGCATTGAAATTCAATTTCGAGTAATTTAAATCGCTGAATTTAACTACAAATGCTACGGACAAGTGAGATACATAAAAAAATTCAGCGCATCGAAATGAGAATACATTGAAAATTTCAGAAAAGAATTCGAATTCTAAGTACCTCAATTATTTAAAAAACTGCAAAGTTTAATGCTCATTTAAATAGCATAGGAAGCCATTTTTATTAGAATTAAATCACCATTGCCATCACAACAATCGCTCAAGAAACTTTCATTCTTTTAGACAATAAATTAAAATAAATTTATTTTTGCGACATCGATCAGTTTGAAATGACGTCAAATATATTTCACTTTGAGATTCTGTATGATGGTATGCAATGTTGTCATTTAAAAGCGAGAACTATTACATATTTATTCCTTGAAATATAAATGTTTGCAAATGATTTAAGTAATAATTACTTAATTTTCGAAATAAAATAAATGAAACTAGCCGAATTTATAGCGGGTAAATTTTTAATATAGAATTAATGCTGTGTTTGGCGCCTTCTTACCTGTGGAAGCGGGTTAAGTGACAGATTCTGTTACAAGCCTACTTGTTAATTTACATTTCCTATTTTAAGTTAATTTTGAAGTAGTTTTATGGTTTTTGTTCTGCGAATAATTAAATGTTTATTTATAACTGCAAATAATAATGCAGACGATAAGTAATATTTATTTTATTGGCGATAGAAAATTAATTAAAATAATTGCTTTAGAAGTTGAAATTATAGCTGGATGCTGTGTTTAGTGAAATTTATTCTAATGTATGTAAATTTAATGTAGAAACGGTTGCTGACGTCACTTACTGTAACGAACCTAGTTTTTCAAGATAAGAATTTTAGTAAGTATTTAAGTAACAGGAAAGTAGGCTATTTTAGTTCTTATAGAACTTCTTGTTACTAAATATGTTTTCTTCGTACTACAACTTAGTTTAAAAAACGATAAATAATATTAATCAAATTCGGGAAATAAAGTTAATAAAGAATGGGTAATTCGATGGAAAGTGGTAATTTGACCTAATTTAAATATATTTAAAAATTATTAAGTTGGTTTAACTTATTATGGATGTTCAGATTCATTATTTTTTAATTAATAAAATGTTATTTGGTTTTCCGTGTTTACCAAAATTTTACACAAAAACCCTCAATAAAAATGTCAAATGTTTTACATATTCTCCTAAACAAATTTACTAAAGACGCACAAATCCAGATGCATAGCTAAACCACTAATCTGAGCTAAACACCAAAGAAAAAAAGGTTAAAAAAACCCTTCTCCTAAACTGGTCAGCCAGCAAATAATAAAAACAAGTTTCTTATCTCCACAACCATTGAACCGGTCTTTTGTTGCACCCCACCTCTCGCCTCTCGCTCGACCCCCTTTCGAGAAGGAGCTGATTACGGACGTTTAGAAACGGGCGGGACACATGTGTTCCCAGGGCAAAGCAGGGTCTCAGAACGGGCGCGGGACACTTTTGGTACATGGAGGGGGGACGGAAGTTTCTCCCCACATGGTCTCGCGTACCTGTCGTCGGGAAAACATATAATTGCAGGCTACTAGTAGAAAGGTGAAGGGTTGAATGGGTTCTTTGTTAAGAAAGTCGTTTTTCCTGCCACTTGGGTTAAGCACAGCCATGTGCAGTTGCTATGTTCATTTCAAAGGCATTTACTCGGACGCATTTCTTTTTTAAAAGGGACTTACAAAGACCTTTATTTGATGTGCAACAATGACATGGTTGATATTTTATTTGGATGCATTGATATCCTTGGCTGACAAATATACATGTTTATAACCTTCAATATTTAAATAATAATACTTAAACTGTAAATCATTACCATTCTTACTTAACTTTCGACTATTTTTTATTAATAATTTTCTTTTTATAATGCTTAACTTTTGTCACTTTTTTTTAAAAAACATTATTGCAGCGTATCGTAGCACTATCAACGTTACGGTTTACATGTTTAACAATAAAATAATCTAGATGAAATTTTGACTATGCGACATTTATTGCTTTCGCAAACTAAATCTCACCTTTTCTTAAATGTCCATTTAATATATTTTATATTTTCCCACGTGATATTGAAAAGAGTTCTAGTAGACAACGCAACCTCATAGATGCGCCAGGACATTGAAATAGGACTGATTTAACGTGCTCTAGTCTCCACTACACGGAGTATTTTTAGTTTGAAGCATCTGTCTTGAAAGCATTGTTTCAATTTGTCCAAAGAGTGCCAGCAAGCCATTCCGACCCATCAGGGTGTTATCTTGATAAAAAATTTAACATTAAAGTTTGTTTTTCTTTAAAAATTTATGCCGAATAATTTATTTCAACCCAACATACAGTGCAGCTGATATTTTCGATGCAAAGTGGTAATTTCGACCAAATTTAAATTTATTTAAAAATTAATAAGTTGGTTTCATTTATTTTGGATGATCTGTTTCATTATTTTTTAATTAATTAAGAGGTGCTTGGTTATTCATGTTTACCAAAATTTTTCACAAAAACCCTCAATTAAATTATGACACACACAGTCCTGTTTTTTATTTTTATCCAGGGCTGTTGTGGGGGTTATACGGAGTGGTATACCCAGTGGTTTTTTTTTTTAATAGAGTATACTCTGTGATTATTTTCCAAATTAGCGTGAAACCTTCATTTTTTATTAGTTTGACACTTTATTTTAGTTTTGAAAAAAAAAAATTCAGCCAGTTGATCTGTTTGTACCAAAGAGGTATGTATGTAAGATCATGGTTGGTAAACCATTGGGGGGAGGGGGGCAGCGACTGTTGTCCAATCAAAAAGCAGTACGAGGGTGAGAAGAAAAGAAATCTCGCTCTGCTGTTTGGGATGTTTTTTCGGAAAAATAAATAATTTGCTTATTTTTCACATTTCTATGTTATTTACCTTCCCCCCCCCCCCCCCCTTTTCCTTCCAATTAGTTAAGAGCAAGATTTAAAAGGTAAGTTTATTTTCTGTGCAGCTTAAACCAAGTTTCTTTTCTATAATATATCTTGAATTACAGTTGATGCAGATTTGTAAATTTTAATACCAAGTACCAACTCATATTAAGAGTATACCCTCTCATTTTTTTTATTTAGACACAGTATACCCTGTGCAAATTTTAGGAATACAGCACTGTTTACATCATTTTACACTGTTTCTTTACCGTTTTTACAATGTAGTTCGCTAATCAACTGAATAAAAAATATGTCAAATGACATCAATTATTAAAATTAATTTTGCAAATCAACTAAAAGTTGTCAGCAAATCATGACGGTCAAGTACGTAGAGTACGTACAAGTTTATTGCGAGGTTCAATTCAACTAAAATCAAATGTTTTTAGTTTATTCAAAAAATGCAGCTTACAGACGAAAACTAAAGTTACTAACTTAAATAATTGTTTTGTAATTTAAGATACAATATTCGCAATGCGTCGAACTCCGGGCTTACGCTTTTTACGTCTTCCGTAATAATAGAAAAAAAAAAACCCGACTGATACAAAAAAAAGGAAATGAAATAATTTAATTTATTTTCACAAAATTAAATGTTTGTAGTGGTAGAAAAAAGTTGGCAACCGAATAAATAATGTCGGCATAATGCTTTTTTAATGGATTTTTTTCAAGAAGTTTATATATTTTTTTAATGCATTTCCTATTCGAATTATTTTCTGAATCACTCAATCACTCTAATAGCGATATGCTGAATCTTTTGGCGTATCACACTTGTCTGTAGCATATGTAGTTTAGGCTGTGAAAGTGGACGGACAGACGGATGGGCAGAGCCTTTATAAAAGCTTTTATTCTTTACGTTATAAACGTAGTATAGAAGCTAAAAACTGACTATTGAGAAAATAAAGGTTTTACATATGCTTTTACTGTGGAAATGCACTACTATTAAATACAGAACTGAATTTTGCCTTCTTCTTTTTTATCTTTGAATATCAATTAACTGGAGCAGGTGCATAAAATTTTAAATGCCAAAATAAAAGTAATTAAAAAAGTTCAGTCAGTCAGACTGACTGAAGAACTGCAGACGGAAAGCTCGTCTCTGGTTGGTTCGCAGTTCAGTTTTAACTGCGCGTGACTGACCCAGCAACATCGAGCATTCTTAATACCTTAAATCACTACTTGACTGATTTGGTTGAATTAAGCTACATGAGGTCTATTGGTGACTAGCGTCGTAAATTCGAAAACTGGTCAAGTGACGAGCCGACACCTGAGCCCCTGAGCGGGCATCCAACAGAACCTTCGGGTGACATTGTACGCTTCGTCAAAATCATCACATGGAGACCTCATTTATGTTCTAACTCCAAAAGAGAAAAAAAATCTCGTCGGTTCTCTCATTTATGACGATCCATTTGCTTAAACTTAAATCATTACAATGATAAACCGCGGATAATATGGACACATTTTAAATAATCAATTAAGTCCAGTGAATGGAGACTCAAAAAGGGGGTTTACCATACAAACGGACCGGTATCGCTGATTTTTTATATGTTGTTTGCGATCCCTAGGTAGTAATAAATATGAATTTTCATCATCCTCGTTATATTGCTTTTTCCGCCACTTTGAAAAAACATTCAAAATTCCGCCCATTTTCAAGTTTTTGGCCTATAACTTTTCTCCTAATCATTTTTAGAACGAATTTTTCGACATTAAGTTGTAGAAAACAAAATTATGTTCAGAAATTGGTGTCAAAAGTGTTTTTCTACGGCAAATAGCTAAACAGCTAAGAAGCAGCAAAAAGGGTGTAAAATCTTTTGTTTCGAAAAAAATATTATGTTGCAACGACTTTCTATCACTGTAACTCACACTCACATAAGATTTCATTTTAGCAATAAAATAGAAGTTTACAAATCATTGGAAATTTAATTTTCTATAATATACACTTATCAAAAATAAGTTTCTTTATAGATTGCATGAAAAAAATTACAGAAACGCAAAAAGGGCCATTTTCAAACGACGATATTCAATGTTTTATCTTCTAACCCACAGCTCATTCAAGGTGTATTTTTCAGTATTTTTGTGAATACAAAACTTGTAGTAGATAATTTTCCTACAAAATGGTTCTTTTGAGTGTTCCATACGATGAAATATAACGGAGCTACACAATGCCAAAAATGGCGTAAAATCTTGATTTCCGCCAAGAGTTTTTTTACAACAATGTTTTTTTTATTATTGGAATTTTAAGTGGTAAAAAACTCTTGGTGATAACCAAGATATTTTGCCAAGAGGTCAATGAAGTATTATGTGAGTTACGGTGATAGAAAGTCGTTGCAACGTAATATTTTTTTCGTAACACCCGATTTTACACCCTTTTTGCTGCTTCCTAGCTCTTTAACTATTTGTCGTAGAAAAACACTTTATAGGCCAAAAACTGGAAAATGGGCGAAATTTCGAACGTTTTTTCAAGATGGCGGAAAAAGCAATAGAACGAGGATGACGAAATCTCACATTTATTACTGCCTAGGGGTCACAAACAACATATAAAAAAATTTAGCGATACCGGACCGTTTGTATGGTAAAACTCCTTTATCTACTGGACTAATTGCCCGACCGTCAATTGTTGGCATTTTGAATCGGGTTGAAAGCTTCAGACAGCGAGCAAAAAAGAGGAGATGGTCAGGTACTAGAAAGAGATGGTAGATAGCGACTCTCACATTAGTTGGGATTAATTTTATTTTGTTAACTGGTAGGATATTTTACTGAAAGTTATTGGAAGCAGTACCTTATTTCATTAATCATTGCTGTTAGTGTGGGCAAAGGCGGGACAAGCTTAGGAAGTTAAAATTTATAATATCCTATAAGCTCGACTTGGAGCTAAAGGAAGATATACGCAGATTTGGCAATTTAGTCTTCTGAAAGCGAGGGTTTATTTTTACCACAGGAAAGTATTTTTATGATTCCGTTTCACTAATATGATTATTATTTCCAATTTTCCTAATAAGATTAATTCTTCTTCATTTAAGTAAGTCATCAAATAAAGGTTCTTTTAGATAATAAAGAAAATTATTGCTTTCTAAATGAATTTTAACTATGTTTTGACATTTTGAAAATATACCTTTAATTTTCAAAACTTTTTATTTCCTAATTTATATTAATTAGTATAAGATATTTGAGTCGCCTGTTTGCGAAACCTGCCATCTCCATAAAATATAAAAAAAATGATCACTGATTTTCTACAAAACGTAACCAAAAGAAAATGGAAGTCAAAATAATATAGTTGTAGAAAAATGTGAACAGTATATTTCCGCGGTTTCTGGTTCTTAGTCTGTAAAAGTTTTTATTTTAACATTAACCAAATTGAAATACCCACTTTTAGAATTTTGGAGGGGATTGGTTTTGCGAATAGGCGACTCATTTAATGTATATTGTGCATTTGTTTTAACCCCTTGGCTTACCTGAAATTTTGCGTTGCCTAGTAATCGTCATTGAAATAGCATTATCTGTACACAGTTGCCACCGCTCGTCAAAGGAACGCAAGGGATTAATGTGTAGGATATTTGACACGATGTCATATAAAATTAAAAGGAATATCGGTGATTTTTAATCAATTATTGGAGTCCATGAAATGCTATAATAAGCGAATTAAAGCTAGTCAAAGAAATGTATGGTAATGACGTTGCCAAATCGTTTACCTTTTATCGTACTATTTTAATAAATATAGTACGACTTTTATAGTTGTAAACTAAAACTAAAATGCAAACACTATGAAACATAAAAGTATTTCATTAAGAACGATTTGGTATGATTAAAAGTTATGTAACGGATTTGTTAATCAGTTTGTATGATTTTTTTTTAATTTATGTCATTTTTTCATATGCTAGCAACAGCTTGTGTACCACTTGGTTTGAAACAAGAGAGAGAGAGAGGCGACAGAATGAAGTCTCGCCCCTCCCTAACAATTCCATAAGAACACCTCTGGTTTGCCCCGACTTTCAACAACATGGACCCAACAACATGTGACATACCCCCCGGCCCCACATTCCAGAGTGGACCACTCAGTCCCCCCCCCCCCCCTTTCCCGTATTTCTGGAAAAAGATAAGGGAGCTAGCACAGAGAATCGCCGCTGACACGTGACCCCAAGTTTTCCGAAACAACAAATCCTCAGAAAGAAACCAAACAATGCCTTTTGACTTGTACTTGTAGAAAACCATGTCGCGTGTAAATCAATATATAACATAATGTCGTGTATATATATCATATATATTAAATTTGAGAATTATTACAAAAAATGACTACTATAATAACGGTTTTTAATTTAAAATTAATATATTCGATCTCTTCGGCTCATTTTAGGTGATGATAAAATTTTAGTGTTGAAGATATTAATATGGGTTAATTTTTAATAGGCCACTATTAATAGCTCGTTGAGAGCTATACGCGGGCTATGCATCATAATTAAGAACTCTTGTCCAGTGACGAGATCACACCTGAGCGGCCGCCTAACAGAAACTTCGGGCGACATTGTACTCCTCTTGCCGTTAGGACTTTGGACTCAACAGATTTAAAAAGCAGATAATTCCCAGTGTACTCGGGATACTATTTGATGGGATTTTTTTTTATTTCATAATCTATTTTATAGAAAAGTAACCGAGAGGTGTTCGTAATCGAAATGCGGGCAAATAGAATCGTAGGTCGATGCTCTAACCGCTTGAAAGTTAGATTGGTTAGGTTTGAATCGTCGCACTAGAGCTACACGAGGCCTATTGGCGACGGGCGTCGTATTATGGAGCCACAGTCAAGTGACGAGACGACACATGAATAGGCACCCAACGCAAATGTTAAGGGCGACATCGTACGCAGCGTAAGGACTCTAACCGCTAAAAAGACCCCTTCAGCTAGAATGTATCTGGAATTCTGATTTGTGTTCAATTATATATTTATTATCAATTGCTCTAGTGTAGCTTTAGCCCCACCAAGAAGTAAGTTTTTGAGAAATTATTGCCATATTGCAGGCCACATTTTTATTTTAATAACCTGACACGCGTAATGCCAGGGGAATACCTGACATGTAATACTAGGGAAGAGCGAGATGTTTAGAGGTTAAGACTAAGATACAATTACATACATTTCCAGGTCTGTATATGCTTGCTATAAAAGCTGCTTGTAAAACCCTGCGACATGCTGTATAGAGCTAAACTGAACCAAAGCCTTATGAAACAAAACAGTTTAATTGAGGCAAAATTTAAACCAACCCAAATAATTAATCTTTAAACACAAAGCTATACTATCAGCTTTGCATCTAACGGCTAAGCAAACTAATCACACCAAAAGTGCCCTTCAATTTTTATGTTATACAGGGTGGCCCAAAAGTAGGTAATGGCTTAAAATCAAATTCCATTGTAAAGAATTTCGATTATTTTATCTAACAAGTTATTTGAGATGTTCGTGTTTAGTTTTGTTGGTTGGTGAAAATAGTCGCACTTCAGCGTATCGGATTCAATGAGCATTCGAAGACTTTGCTTGGTTTGTTTAAGAGATAGATTCGATTTTGTTTCTTAAATATATAGAGGAATAAAGTTGAAAACACAAATGAAAAGCTTGAAACCAAGTTGTTGCAACCCGACAGGAGAGCTTAATCTGCCTATTTTTAACCTCTATAGCGCACTTGAAATGTCATTGTTTTAGTAGGATGAAACGTCACTGGTATAGGGAAACGTTAAGTAGTCATTGGGGTTGGATTGCAAAAAAAGTGACGTTTCAGCCAACATTACAAAAAAAATCCGTCAAATTAACGGTTTTAAACCGGCAGCTGAGTGCCAGAAAAAAACCGTAAAAAATACAGAAACTTTCATTTTTAAATACGGAAAATTCCAGTTGAAAAATGTTTTTTCCCGTTAAATATTTGTACTTTTTAAAATAAAAAAAAATGTTTTTGTTTCTGGCGCGACTCGAACCCGCCACACTTGAGTTGCAAGCAGAGCGTCATACTAATAATACCGCCAAATATCTTGACAGACTGAAGCTAATAGAAGCAATGTTGATTACTTTCAAGTTTTACCCTGTCATTTACAACCTGTTTTTGAGAAAAGGTTTTTTTTAAAGGATTTCTTCCTATTAAAAATAAATTAAGCGAAAATTACACATTTTTCTATATTTCTAGTAAGTAGTTTAAATTCTAAATTTTCTAAAATTTTGAAATGAACCTTCAAAACACACCGTAAAATGAGGACCTCCAACACACACCGGAAAGCGAGGTCCTGCAACACACACCGGACAGCGCGACCCTTCGACACACACCGGAAAATGAGGTCATTCGATACACACAGGAAAGCGCGGTCCTTCAACACACACCGGAAAATGAGGTCATTCGATACACACAGGAAAGCGCGGTCCTTCAACACACACCGGAAAATGAGGTCCTTCAACACACACCGGAAAATGAGGTCCTTCAACACACACCGGAAAATGAGGTCATTCGATACAAACAGGAAAGCGCGGTCCTTCAGCACACACCGGAAAATGCGGTCCTTCGAAATATGCTAATATTTTCAGTCAAAGAACATAAATATCATAAACTTTAGTGTAAATTAATTATAAAGAGTTATTACATGATTCAATAATATGAGAACGGGTGTTACAATAATTGGATATAGCAACTGCAGAATAAATAACTGAATATATTCAGCTATTTTATTTCGGAATTTTTTTTAAAAAAGTTAACAGAATACTTTTTAAAGGAATAGTTTAGAAAGTTATAAAAAGTTGCATTGATATGCATGGTATTTTCCTTTTTTTATTTAAAAAAATTAATGTCACTAAAATCATTCAATGTCGTTTTTCAATGCCTTAGAACGCAATTCCGAAATCATTCGTAAAAATAAAAAAGAATAGTACTGTCATAAATTATTAAACAGCTAAATTTTATTTTATTACTTTTAAGTTTACATTTTTCATGTGCTCTGTCATACACGTTATCATATATTAAAATTTGAATAGATAAGTAAAAAATATTATTCATCTTAGTACAAGTTATTCTGTGAAATCGAACGGTGTGTATTTTAACTATAAAGACATCAGAACCGAGGACGAGCCACGTGATATGTTTTTACTTCGATAAACCGAGGACCCGCATTTCCCTAGCTGATACACACTTCCCTTTATACACCACACGCTAAAAGCATAGGCGGTGGAAAATGGGGACATATTTCAAATCGCCCCCGGGTTCGAGGTAAGACATCAGAATGACATCGCGAGACCCATCCCGTAAGCCAGTCAAACCGAGGACGTCCTCGTTTTACCGGAGGTCCTCGGTTGGAAGGTGTGTAAACTGGATTAAGTCCTCGGTTTCCACGAAACACACACACACACAGGTATATATTATAAGAAAGCTTAATTCTTCATTTATAGGAACAGAAAAGTAAAGTGAACAGAGGAGAGAAGAAGGCATAATACAAAATAGAGAAGCAAAATTTCTTGTCATAAAGATAATATATAATGTCACTTTAACGTTTCAAGAAAAAATGTCTTAGTCCTGAGCAAAATAATGCTGAGATGAAATGCTTTATTATAAAGTTGATGTATGTACAATAAGACATTTTCGTTCTACACTTCGAGGAAAACAAGACACAATTAAGAAGATTCGTATTATTAACTGTCCAAATATAAGCGCGTGTGCCGCCTCGGTGGCTGAATGGTTAGCGTACTAGCCTTTGGAGCTGCTGAGGTCGGGTTCGAATCCCGGTCAGGCATGGATGTTTGTGAAAGTCAATAAATGTTGTTATTTGTCTATGTGTTATTCATTTCTTTGTGACTGTAAAATTTCTTTCTGTGCCTGTCCCACTTGACGAAAGCTTATAAGCGGTTCTATGAACAAGCACACAAGCTGGAATATATATGTATCATACCATACCATACCATACCATAAGCGCGTGTTTAAAATCAAAAATGTTTTGTTTTCTGAAAACAATGGTGCCTTTGTATTTTCCAAACGAATAGAACAATGTTAAATATTGGTACTCCTAAATCTAGTTACATAAGCACAATATGCAGTTTCAAAATTTTAAACGCACTTTTGAAGCTGTTCTTTTGTAATTTTAAGGATATTCTAAATTCAAATTGATATATCTTATGGAAAATTCATTGTAGACCATAGGACTTTACAGATTATATACTACATACTATAACAAAAATTTTGCCTTCACATAATTTCAAAAAAAGTATTTGTTTCGAAAATAGAATTTTTCATAGTAGCAACATTACGTAAAAAAAACAAAAATTAAAATTTTTAACTTGGACATTTTCAAAAAAATTATGGATTTGATTTATCAAAACTCTGTGAAGACAATCTTTTATCTGTACTATTATGTATCATTTAAAGTGTTTACCCTGGTACCGGACCCCCTTAAAAATAAATTCAGGCAATTTTAAACACATGTAATTTTACAGTAAAGTATTAAATATTTTTATTGGTTTGTTTTAGGGGACGTAATTTCTTATTTAAAACTTTATTCTTGTCTTCATTCGCTCCGATTGATGATCATCATTATCCTATGAACAGTTATTATGTGTTAAATTCTTCATTTTGAACTGATACATGCAATGACCCTCTAGAGTTACATACAAATTACAAGAAAAAAAAGTTGTTAAGAAAAATGTTATAAATTAACCACACACAAAAAAAGGATTTTTTTCGATTAACTTACACTTGGACATTAAAAAAAAAACTTGTATACTTACACCAGATGTCAGAGGTTCATGGCACAGATATACTATATTGAAATAGCATCTGTGAAAAAATTTCAGGTAAATTAATGTAAAACTTTTTATGCTAGAACTGTTGGCGTAACCCCCTTTTTTAGTTGAAAAACACCGTTTAAAATAACTCAATTATATTTAAATAAAAAAATGCCTAAATAGCATTGCTCATTATATTTGAAATCCATATGCCAAATTTGGAAAAGATTAAAGTAATAGTAAAAATTTTAGAATTTTGGGTATTCGCCTACCTTAATAAGCGGATCTCGGATCAAGCACACAAACCGGAATATATATGTACTTACCCTACCCTCAATCGAGGCCCGAGAAATAAATGTATTTTTATTCAGCATTTCTGTTGCCACAATAAAACGAACTCATTAACTATTCTCTTGAAGCTACTGGAAATAATATTTACGAATAATATAATTTAGCAATGGGAAATGTTTTTTTTTGATAAAGAGTACTTTTGAAAAGAAACTTAATATAAAAACTAAAAAAACAACAACAGTTTTTTAATTAATTGATTTACTACTACTACATATATATTCCAGCTTGAGTGATTGATCAGAGACCCGCTTATTAAGCCTTCGTCAAGTTTTATTTTTGGTTTTTTTACGTAGTTTTTAAGGTAAAAAATTATATTTTCGATATAAACAAATACTTTTTTTTAATTATGTAAAGACAAAAATTTTATAATAGTATGTGGTATATAATGTATAAATCAATATGGTCTACAGTGAATGGTTCATTAGATATATCAATTTAAAGTTAGGATATCCTTTAATATAAGAACAGCTTCTAAGAGGCGTTTAAAATTTTGAAACTGCATATTGTGTTTATGTAACTAGATTTAGTAGTACCAGTGTTTAACATGTTTCTATTCGTCGTAGAGAAAAAAAACAATTAACCATTGTTTTCAGAATAGTTTGAACTATATTTTATAAAATATTAAAAGAAAAAAATATATTTTTAAAAAGTCCCGAACCCCCTTAAAAAGTATTTTTTACTCTACTTTTGTGTTTTGCAGTTAATTAACTTTTAATTAAAACCATACAATTATAAACATTCCAATATTTTCCCAGAATAAATTAACATTACCAACACAAAAGAAGTTCCCAACAATAAATCAAATTCTTAGAATCCTTTTCACAAAAACTTTTCGTAACATTTCACAGTATAATTGAAGAATGAATAAGAACAAAGAATCTCTAGCAGTAAACATACATTAAAAGAATGTCAACTGTTAAAACTATCCAAAAAATTCTTTGACTATCAGTGTTTTTACAAAATAACTCCAAGAGAAATGTAACCACCGAAAAATACTTTTTATGTCTTCTTAATTAAACCCTTCAAAGGGCTTGGTATTTCTTAAATGAAATATTCCGAGAGCATTAAACATCAATTTGTAATCCTCTGCAAATTCATTATGTATTGTTGATTGAACTGTTCTTCAGTATTTGATTTCAAGGAATTCTCATACCATTAAAAGTATTAGGAATTGTATTTGTACTAATAGATTTTATGATTTTAATTAAGATAAATTTTCAAAAGTAGTAATGGGATTTTTTTTATTTGGGAAGCCACCAATAAAGGAAGAATAAAGTAATTCTACCTTAAAATTGCAAGATAGCGTCATACAGTCGGTTATTTTGTCAACATGGGGATAATGAACTAATAGAAAAACGAACCTTTTTACAATCATACATAGTTTACAACTAGAGAGTGGAATGTATTAAAACAAAATATTTTGAAAACAAAAATTTTCTACTGTTAAACACACTTGGTATGGTACATATATTCCAGCTTGTGTGCTTGTTCAAAGAACCGCTTATAAGCTTTCGCCAAGTGGGACAGACACAGAAAGAATTTTTACAGTCACAAAGAATGGAATAACACATAGACAAATAACGACATTTATTGACAAACACAAACACCCATGCCTGAAAGGGATTCGTACCCGAACCCAGCAGCTCCAAAGGCTAGCGCACTAACCATTGAGCCGCCGGGTCGGCCTTCAATAGATTTAAAATGCAGCATTTAACTAATTTTAGTTTCACAAGAACGGAATTTTTTTATTACAACAAACCTTTATCAATTTGTAATCTACGAGATTGACTTTTTAAAAAAAATAAACTTTCGAACAGTAGTATACGGTATCTTTTAAAGTGACGGAATAACTTTCACATTCCATTCAGCACTCACTCACTGGGAGGTACACATATATATTTCGGCTTGTGTGCTTGATCAGAGACCCACTTATAAGCCTTCGTCAAGTAAGCAAACACAGAATTTTTTTTACTATCACAGAGATAGGAGAGTATACCCAGGGCGAAGGCGGGAATCGAACCCGCACCCGTTACAGCGCACAGACTGCTAGCGCAATGGTCCAAACCACTCGTCATCCGGGCCCCACCATTCAGCTTATTTTAACACCTTTCCTTTATCTTTTTGTTTTGTCTTGACTTTCTTTAACCTCTTGCAACCTGGCACCATTTGGGGACATTTTTTAAAACCTCCGCACAAATAGTTAACATTTTAATTAGTTACTAAATTGACCTGGTCCGATAGAAGAAGATCCAACTATCAGTTTTCAGCCTTTTATTACAGGTACCTGTTATTTATTTCTATAAAAAATGAAGTTGCACCAGGGTCAATACAAGAGTTCCTAAAAAAAATTGTCAACCTTTTCAAAAGGTTCTTTTTCTAGTTAATTTTCAATGCATTTTGCATTAAAAATAATCTATTATCTACAAATAAGAGCTGTGGTCTGTTTTGTGACATTTATATCACAAAATATGTGTATTTTTAGAGTTTAAGGCGTGTCCCTAGTAGTTACTAAACATATATATATATATATTTTAATTTCTTTGAAAAACATAGTTTTTAGCATATATTTGTATGAAAATTATGTTTAGATTAAGAATATAGGATTTTGCTCGAGTCTTAAGAGGTTAAAGTATTATTAAAGAGAATTTATTAAAGAGAAAGGAAGTAAATTTAATGGCATTCCATTACTTATTCAATAAAATCTTTGATTACAGGAAATCTTTCTTACAGGAAAATAAAATTTTAAAATAAAAATTGAAGTGGCACCACACTCAAATGGAAACTATTTAATTGAAATCTTAATTGAATTTCCTTCGAATGCACGAGATAATTACATCAGAAAAATGAAATACTTTTTACAATCGCTTTTAAAAAATCCACTTTTTCAAATCAATAATCATGTGTCCAATAATGTCAAACTTTTATCAAACCAGTATGCAAAAGTTTATTTGTAACACAAGTGCGTAAATATAGTTAATTTCTCATGTTTTCATTCAGCATTACACCATCCAAGGGTAATGCTTAAATTATACTTAGTAACACTCTGGAAAATAAGTTCTTCGCCTCTAAAGTGGCTGCAACTTTGGAGGTCAAGCCTTTGCAGACTCGGCATTATTCAGGTAGTCATTTTTTTTTTGGGGCGCCATCTAGACGGCTCTCGCTACCAATTTTGACGCACGGATAACAATGAATCTGATCTATCCGTGAATGTTAAAGTATGCCAAGCGAACACAAGCCAAATGGGCCCTCCCGGGATCTTTTTCATGTCACATGGTGCCCAAGACTTTTCCATCCAGAAAACTCGACGACACAACCAGGACTCGAACCCACAATCTTGGGTTTACGAGGCGGGCACGTTTAACCTCTCAGTCAACTGAGCCGCTCTGGAAAATAAGTTTGTTTCAGATAATGTAGCCCGCTGTTTTTATTTTTCCTCGTCTTGTTTTTTTATTGAATGCTTCGATTTAACTCTCAAAATGAACATTTTCATACGCTGTTTTTTCTATTTTATAGTTCCTTATGAGCAACTTGTTTTGATTACTGCTATTTATTAAGCTTTAATGGTTTAAATTCGAGTAAATTTCCAACTATGAAAGGCTAATCAAAGCATCAATGTAGTTGGAAAACTTTGTTTTCGATGATATTATGTGAGGTGGAATGAAACGAAATTGTGGAACTGTAATTTAACCCTGTAATGAATGATTTTTTTTTCATCCCAAAAAATATATTTGCATCTTTAATACTCATACATTATGAGAAAAAATACTGAAAAAAATTAACTGCAGTAGAATTTAGATAATTTCAATTTTTGAAATTTCTGCAATATGGCAAAAAACAACTACAAAATTTCAATTTTGATAAGAATGATTAGAAAACTGCTAAATATATTTTAAAATAACCCTCTTGAACTATAATTATTGTTTCAAAACAATTTATTTGTATTTAGTACTAATATTATTTTTAGTACTAATATTATTACACTTTGAATACTGCCAAAGACGTCATTTCACAACAGTTAATAACTTTACTTTTTAATTTGGAATACAACTTTACTACCGTGATCCATGAGGGTTATTAGTAACTGAAACTTCAAAATTCATTGTAATAGATGAAAAACCACAGATTTGTCTAGAGGGAGCTCTGCTTTAATAGAATAAGGTGGATTATGCTACTTGTTGCCATATGACAACAGTATGCATTAGAGGGTTAACGTGATTTACGAAGAGAGAAGACTTTTAGTTCTTCTGAAAGAAGTTTCATTCGTTTAGTTTGGCAAGAAAATATTGTATTGTTCAAACAAAACAGATATAATTTAAGAAGAATAAAAATGAAAACCATACCCCTGTAGTTGTTGCCACTCAAGGCGCAAAAAATGCCCCAAATTCGCTCGTAAATTAAATTTTGTAAAGCTCCGTGATTGTTTGACTCATTAGCAGGCAAATTGCTCGTCAAATTAGCATAATTTATCTTGTTTCAAGAAGCTTTATCCACTTGTGTTCCATAAATGCACGATTATTCTTCTACTTTCCTAATTTTAAGAGGTTAGTCCTGGTTAGATTTTAATCGAATTTTCCGGAGAGTTTACAAATAAAACTATTGAGTCGGTTACAAACCATTTTGACTTATTTTGTTCTTTTCGAGTGCTCCCTCAAGATTTCAACTTGAAAATGTATTTACTTTATTTTTAATGAAATAAAACGTCATTTTGATGGCACCATAAAGTGATAGCAACATTGCCAATGGAAAGGCATATTCATTCGCCAAGGAAAAGTTAATGCAATTTAACTTACAACAAAAATAGCATCTCCGTTAGGCTTCAGTACGTTGGAATAGCATTAGCTTAAATAGATGTTTTCCCTATGCAGTAACTCTAAAAGCCTTTTCCGTTTTATATGCTGAAATAATTCAATTTTTTTCGAGATCGATTTTCAGAGGAGTATTTGCTCTTTTAATGGAATTCCTCATTTTAACATTTCGGAAATTTAAAACACACGAAATGTACGATAGATATATTGGATTTATCTTAAAAGCCAATTTGTGAACATTTCTACTTGGTTGTGACAGAGTACGAAATTAAATTTTGTTGGTTTCATTTAAGATGTGCACAAGAAAGTCATTATTTTAACCATAGACTGTACTACACTTGCGTCCATTATTGGTATGGTATGGTAGGTACATATATATTCCAGCTTGTGTACTTGTTCAGAGAACCGCTTAAAAGCTTTCGTCAAGTGGGGCGGACACAGATAGAGTTTTTACAAGCACAAGAGACACACTAAGAAAGGACAACACAAACACATAGACAAATAACAACATTTATTGACGGTCACAAACATCCATGCCTCACCGGGATTCGAACCCGATCCCAGCAGCTCCAAAAGCTAGCATCTTAACGATTACGCCACCGGGGCGGCACGTCCATTATTTTGTCCGATGCGATTTTTTTTGTTTGAAACATAGAGATCTTAATTAAAGTATTAGAGTGGAGTCACGTGACCTATCTATGTTAGCGACGGGACGAGCATGGGGGCCGCCATCTTAGAAAAGTTGGTCTCGAACTCTAAGATGGCGGCCCCCATGCTCGTCCCGTCGCTAGCATAGATAGATCACGTGATCTCCACTCTAATACTTTAATTAAGATCTCTATGGTTTGAAAGATATGGTATCAGAAATCTATCTTATATAATGTTGTTTATGTATTGTATTTTACAACCATCTTTTTGTCAGTCTGTCCATTTATAAAAAGGGGGAATGGACGCGCATGACCGGGGGTCTCCAAACTCAAGTGCTTCAATGCGAATCCAATGGAAAAAAAAACTATTTTTTCTGCCATATTTCTCCGGCTGCATTAAATATTTTTTCGATCTGTTTTTTTAAATAATGAAAGTCAACTTGCAGGTCTTTATAATCCTACTTTTTAGAAAGAAATTATAATACTTTTTGTGTACATCTATTTATTCAAAATTTTAAAAAAAGTCGACCTAATTAACCCTTTTAGTCTTAAAAATTTACTACGCTACAGAAACATCTGATATTCACAAAATAAGCTTATTTTGGGTCAAAAATAAGAGTTCCACAAGAAAAAAAATTCATTAAAATTTTTTTATGGTTTTTGAAATAATGCAAAAAATTTTAACTGTGGAAAACAACAAAATAAAAATATATATATTACCTAAAAAACACTCTGAGTTATATATTTTAAGGTATCTGACTCTATTATTAAAAAAAATCTAGTAATTATTTTAACCGAAATAGTTTAAATTGTGTTTTAAATATAAGGAACTGAAGTGAACTTTTCAAAAATCAGGTGAAACGATTGTTAGCTATTTTCTAAATAAAAAAAAATAGTAGTTCTGACTTCTATTGAGATTAATGTAAAATATTGTCTAATAGAACAAAGGATGAAGAATCGAATGATGTGCGTTTGGATGTCATAATGGGACTTAAGATTTTGAAAAAAAATATTGAAAGTGATGATTCCAAATGGCATCACTGGGACTAAAAGGGTTAAAGAAAAGGGATTGTGGGGCCTGTAAGTCAGCTACATTTACCACATAAAAAATATGTTTGTAAAAATATTCAATACAGCTGGAGAAATGTGGCAGAGTAAATAGTTTTTTCCCCATTGGATTAACACTGAGGCATTTGAGTTTGGAGGGGGAATAGTACCGAGAATCGGCTTCTCAAGCGAAGGCTTCTCTCAATGTTAATCCTATGGGGAAAAAATAAAAAGTCTGCCACATTTCTCCGGCTGTATTGAATATTTTTACAAACGGTTTTTTTATATGATACATGCAGTTGATTTGCCGGTCTCTATCTTTTCACTTTTTTGAAATTGGTTAAAATAATTTTTTGATTATTAATAAATCATTTTACAATATGAACTAGGTCGAAATTTGAAAAACTGAAAAGATAGAGACGTAGAACTTTAAATTTCCTTCGCATTGAAAAAAAAAAGTTCGCAATTATTTGCATTTTTAGGGTAGAAAAGTGGCAGCGAAATTATGAAATTTTCGATATCCAGTCTTGTCCAGGAAGTAGCGCCCCCTAGGAGTAGAAATTAAGCTCCTCCCCCTAAAGTTAGCTCCTCCCCTTTTAGTTAAAGATGCTGAAACTCAGATAAGATAAGGTACGTGTAGTTCAATTTCAAGAGTCTGCGAATTTTAACTTCTGCTCCGTAAGCTAAAGTTTCAATTCATTGTGTGTTTTTGGACGCCGATTTGGAAAATACAAATGGATTTTTTACTATAGCGTCCAGTTTAAAAGTTTAAAAAAAAAAATTAAGTGGCATTGATTCATTCTATTGGATTCTAATTCTAAATTTAAAAAAAATCTTTTTTAATTTCTTCCAAATGATTTATTTGAAAGAGTTTGAAATATGCTTTGGGGACTTGAAGTTCAGAAAAAGGCATTACAAAGTGTGAACAATTGCACAAATTTTGACTTGTATATTTTTGTTGAAATATTAATTTAAGTTAAAATCCGAAAAACATGTACTTCTTGAAGTTTTTGTTGTATAATTTACCATTTCTTTCAAATAGGATTTTTGCATAACGTTTTAAATCTGTTTTGGCATTAGGTAGCAGTATTAGCGTGTTTTATATTAGGTAACTTTTTTCAGTTTTTCATTTTTGAGCTTCCGCGATTTTAATTAATGATTCGGCTCCACTCTCAATGCGAGGTCTTGTTGTGTTCTAATATAGTTTAGTTTTAGGTTTGAATGATCGTCGCACTAGAGCTACACGAGTGCTATTGGCGACGGGCGTCGTATTTTAGAACCACAGTCAGGTGACGAGCCAGCACCTGAGTAGGCACCCAACGCAACCGTTAAGGGCGACATCGTACGCAGCGTTAAGACTTTGAAGGATATTTAACGTGCACTCCCTTACACGGGTTATTATTCGTCGGACATTTTTTGCTGCACGGGCCGTTTATCGGTCGGCAGCTACTTTTTGGCAATGCCCGGACCCGAACCTGGGACCTTTCGTATGCTAAGCGTGTGCTCAACCGACTGGGCTCCCCAGCCCCTCTAATATAGTTAAGTAAAGTTAGTTTGAAATATCTTCACACTAGAGCTATATGATGGCTATTGGCGACGGGCGTCGTAGTTTACAACCGCTGTCAAGTAACGAGTCGACATCAGGGTATGCACCCAATGCAACTGTTCAAGGAGCCATCGTACGCAGTGTTGGGACTAATAAGAATATTTAGCGTGCATTCCCAATGCAAGGGGTATTATTCGTCGGACATTTTTCTTCACGGACGATTTATAGGTCGGCGGTTGATTTGGCGATGCCCGGACCGAACCTGGGACCTTTCACATTTAAGGCACAAAAAAAAAAAATGCCTTAACCGACTGATATGTTCTGTCTTCTTTATGTGCTTCATTTTCTTATTCCTGTAATGTATTAAACCTTTATCGCTGCATACTCGGTATACCGAATATCCCGTATAAATCCCAACCAGTAGTTTCCGCGTTCGAATCCCGGTTGGTAAGCGCATGGATGATTGACTTGTCAATACAATGTTGGGTTAGGTAAGGTTTGAATTATCGTCGCACTAGAGCTACACGAGGGCTATTGGAGAACGGCATCGTATTTTGGAACCACAGTCAGGTGACGAGCCATCACTTGAATAGGCACCCAACGCAACCGCTAAGGGCGACATCGTACTCAGCGTTCAATACAATGTTAATTGTCTACATGTTGGTCTGAATTCGTGTAAAAAGATGTCCATCCTCTCCGGACGCTCTGGTAACATTCTTCCATAGGATATCCATGATCACAACAACAGCATTAAACCTTATTAGTTTCAATTAGATTAAATTTTCCCTAACTCCTAGAAGATAGCTAATTATTCGAGGTAGCATCCTTCAAATCCAGATTGCCGAATTATTTTCAAAGAAAATTGCAATTTGGTTGTTTTAGATTATATAAGTTTCCAGTTTTCATTTTTGTCCATCGTGATTTTATTGGTTGTTTCAATTTCACTCTAAATGCTCGATAAAAATCTCAGATATTTAGTAATGGGAATTTATTCTAAGTGTCTTCCATTTCGAGTTTGAAACAAGCATGAGAGGATTCACTAAAGAAACCACGTTATTGGCGCAAATAGTTTATTTGTTGCTGTACAAATTATACAAGTTTCGGCTCGTTTTCTTCAGAAAAACACTACACAACTATAATAGTGCCTCTTATAAAAAAATTTTTAAATTTTTTTCAAAAACTTCATTTTATTTGAGACAGTTTTTCTTTGCAAAATTGGAAATTTTTTAATCGTTACGTCTCGATCCTCATGTTGGCGTATACCCTTCCCTCCCCCTCTGAGCGTGCCGCTATTCAGGTGTTGGCTCGTCACTTGACTGTGGTTCTAAAATACGACGCCCGTCGCCAATAGCCCTCGTGTAGCTCTAGTGCGACGATAATTCAAACCTAACCTAACCTGAGCGTGCCGTAATTTATGTACGTCCCCTTAACGAAAAATTTAATATTTTGAAGCATATTCAATATATTTACTTTCAATGATCTTTCAATATTACTTTTATGATGTGGTTTTTTAATCTATCAATAACATTTGTTATAATTTTCAAAAAAGGATACGAATGAATTTTAAAAAATACACTTTTGTCAAACATATAATTTTTTTTGTTCTGAAAAATAATCGTATGATAATTTATGTAAATATATACATCGTAATAAAATGTAAGTTTTTAAAGAAAATTGTGTGGAATATTTTTGAGAAGAAAAAATAAGGCATTAAAGTGTTCTTCGATTCCAAGCACCACAAACAACCATTTCACCGATCAAACTGAACCGATTCCAAACACCACTATACAATTTCGATTAAGGGGGTATGGGACACTTTCAACTTTTTTTTAATATTGCAGATATCAATATAATTTTTTTCCATCAATGTATACTAATTATACTTACACTTTTAGATAGTCAAAGGTTTTAAATTATCATTATTTATTTTTTTTAAAAAATAAAATGTGTCAAAAAGTGATGTCTCTTATTTTTGTTATAAGTCAAAAACTTATTTATTGGCTAACAAATATTTAGCATTTTCATAAACGGAAAAATGTATTTAACAAACTGTCCTTGCCGATTTTTCTTATTTGAAATAGTTTTTTTTTTTTAAATTATTGAAGTTTTTTTTAATAATTTCACAGGTTCACTTTTTTTATAAAAACTAATAAATAAAAAAACAAACTATTTACAACTAATCCCTAAAGACAAATTAAAGATTTATGTTTGAAAAATATAAGTGGAAAAATTTGACCCTCTAAGGATAGTAGATTTTGAGTTATATCAATTTAAAGTCAAAAAATCATCGAAAACACGATCAAGGAGAAAAACAGCTTTGAAGTTAATCCCTTTCCTTACTGAAGCGCTCCAAACCGACCGAACAACTAAGGATTCGATAACGTTATTCCTATCTAATATTACGAGGAAGCAAAGATTATAAACGTGGTTGGCCAACACAGGTGTCATGACGCAAAAAACTACACCATCTCACGTTCTACTGCAGATTTGTGTTATTTTTTATGATAATAATAATTTTTTTGATTTTTTTTGAAGATTTTGTGTAGCAAAAAAAAAGAAGTGCCATGCAAGTGCATATTTCATTAAGGGGTCATAGGAGTCTTAAAAATGTGCAAAGAGGGTACTACAAAGTATAGTTTGATCTTTCATGTAATTTTTTAACTACTCAATATATAAGTATAATTTTTTATATGTAATTCTATAAGATTTATTTAATATAAAACAAATTTTAAAATTTATGAAACTTTAGTCAAAACTAAAATAAATGATATTAAACATAAAGCTATTTGAACACATTGTGATTAGGCTTGCGCGGCAAATTGGGAGGTCAAAATTGAAAAAAATTACCAGGAAAATAACTTTATATTGTACAAATATGTGCAAACTAAGACTTATACCTGAATTCTCAGCTCAATTTTAATTAGAAATTATTTAAAAATAAAATTTTTTATCAAAATTTAAAAAAAATTTATTAATATTTTTAGAAAAAAGTTCTTAAAATAATTAATTATTTAAAAATAAAATTTTTTATCAAAATTTAAAAATTTTTATTAATTTTTTTAGAAAAAAGTTCTTAAAATAATTTCTAATTAAAATTGAGCTGAGAATTTAGGTATAAGTCTTTGTTTGCACATATTTGTACAATATAAAGTCATTGTCCTGGTAATTTCTTCAATTTTGACCTCACAATTTGCCGCGCAAGCCTAATCACAATGTGTTCAAATAGCTTTATGCTTAATATCATTTATTTTAGTTTTGGCTAAAGTTTCATAAATTTTAAAATTTGTTTTATATTAAATAAATATTGTAGAATTACAAATTAAAAAATTCTACTTATATATTGAGTAGTTAAAAAATTACATGAAGGGTCAAACTATGCTTTGTAGTACCTTCTTTGCACATTTTTAAGACTCCTATGATCCCTTAAAGCATCAAATAAACCAATATTAGTATAAAATACATTATTCTCGCAGGTATAGCTGTAAACAAGTTGACCTGCAAACCCAGAGATCCGATGCCAGGATCGAATATAATCCTTCTATAAATCATAATATCAATCAAATATCTACCGTATAGAGAGGGTTTGTGCACATTAAATCCATTGCGGTGCAATGTTTCATAGTCTTGCACAATATTACGAATTGGTTCCCGGTCGCATATTTCTATTCCTTACATTCAAGCGACACTATGTCAGTGACGTCAGGCTACTGGGCGGGGAAATGAAAAGTCTTAATGAAAGTGTCTCCTGAAGAGAATAACGGGCAATCAAAAAATTGTGATTGCACTGCGAAAATTTACATAAAGGTTAAATTAGAGACTGTCAACACAAGGAAGACTAAAAAATTCGTAAGGGTTCGTATTGATTTTTTTTAACAACATGACTACTATTAACTATTCATTCAATAGAACAGAACATTTATTATATCTCATAGACACATATAGCTAATTCAATGAAACATGTATTAAGTAATTTTTAAATCATTAAATAGTGGAATCAGAAACAAAGTTTTTTTTATATTATTAATATCAATAATATATTGCACACAAAATAATTTCTATTTGAAAAAATATTTATTGAATCCCCAGTTAAGAGAATGTAATTACATTATCACTGGCTTTTGAAATATATAGGAAAAGATTTCGAATATAGTTATAGATTTCGAATCCGGTGTATTATTTGTGAGCATGTTATTGCAATCTGTATATTAATTGCACATTCTCATTTAAAAATTAGATAAAAAAAACATTTATTAAAATAGGGGGGGAGTTCTTATTTAATTACTAAATTACGTAGGATTTAGTTGCTGTACTTGAATATAGGTGGCAGCACGAGCGCAAAATTCGAGATCCAAAATCTGTCATTCGCTCAGAACATCTAAAATTATCTAGCTATAATAATCATCACTTTAATTTTTACAGATAAACACCATTCAATATTTTTTCAGTTAATTTTTGTATTTTTTGTGTGAACAATTAAAATCTCGAAATAATGGTAATACACGACAATACTTCTGACGCATAGCTCCTTGCACCAAGACGGACAATGATTGGTTACATTTATTTCGTTCCCGCCCAGCAGCCTGACGTCACTGACATAGTGTCGCTTGAATGTAAGAAATAGAAATATGCTTCCCGGTCAGATACAAGCATCGTCTTTCTGACGGCATTTTAAAATTATGAGGCACGTCGACAAAATTACACAGATAGATATATCACAATGTTTAAATAACTTCTAATATAAATTCTAAAACCGCTGTAGCGTCAACGTATTGGTCCTTGGCCCTCTACCGGCCAACTTGGAAGCAGACCCGCAGCACGGAATAAGAAGAGAACTATTTTAGACACTGAACGGAAAAGACATAAATTTAGGTGTGGTCCTAAATGGACGAGATGTCATCGAAAATGAACGAACTCCGGTTAATTGATTAATAATTCTAAAGTGTTTTTAATAAATAAATAAAGTGTTAATAAAACGAATTTCGAATCTTCTAAATAAAACTGTCTTCGCTACTAAATGGGATTATTTTTTTGTGTTCGAGTGTTCCTGAAGTATTCTGGAGTCTTGTATGTTGTTACAAGACCTATAAATGGTGGCAGCTTTGGGATTTTCGACGACAACATCATCTCGTCACTTCTTGGGGTGAGTGCCTTTTGCAAATTTTGTCTTTTGCCGGTGTCGAGAAAAAATGGTTGCATAAACTAAAATGTCAATACAAAATTCTGTTTATGAAATTAGTTTGGGTTTTCAAAAATAAAAACCCTTTAACTCGTAAAAAAACTTAATAAGGTGTAGTTAATTCCTTGGAAATTAAGTTTTGAGTTGTTTTTGAAATGATAAACAGAAAGTTTTGTATTAATTACTCTAAAATAACTATTCATGTATGATATCAATGTTCGTAACGTGCTTTAAAAGCTATCAAATTCTATTGAAAGAGCCATTATTGGTAACAAGTTATTCCTGGATACAATTGTGAAGCGGAAATACTTATGTTATTTGCTTGAAAAATATTTATAACTTAGTTAAATATTAAGCATTAAGTAGCTTATTGTTGGAATTTAGTGTTATTTTGAGCGTAATAGATATTTGTTGCGAAGTAGTATATATTTTGATATCAAGAGTGAAAAAATATTTAAGAATTTAGTGTATTCAAACGTCTTTGAATGGTAGCACTGTTAAAATTCTTGGAAAAAATATTTTTACATATATTTGAATGGTATAAGATAATTATACAGTTAAAAAAAAAATCTTGTGTCAATCAAGTTTCTTGTTAACGAATAAAAAATATATAGGAATTTTAGTGTATTCATGTATAAATATTTGAATGACAGCACTGTGTAAATTCTTTGATGATATATTTGAGTGTTTATTCGTTAAGAATTATTGTATGAACCCAATTACATGTTTAAAAATTATTTTGTCATCCGAGTTTTCGTTTTGAGAAAATGGTTCGTGGACAAACATGGCGGATGGTTTGACGTCCTGTTGACTGAGAAAGAATATCGATTGTTTTTTTTTATTTAGTTATTGGCACGTGTTCGGTTATTTTCTGTGGTCGAAATAAAAGACTGGATATATTTTTGATGTTTTTTTTTAAGTAAGAAGAAAAAAATACATCTGTTGAATAAGAAGTTTATTTACCATATTCTGTTTCTTTTATTTTTTATTGGAAAATAATTTCGTGGTCACATTTTATTTCTTTTTTAATGCTTATTTTGGGGATATTTGTTATAAGTGATTTTGATATTTCCTAGCATTAAAAATATATTAATATAGGTGAAAATATTTTCTTATAGAAAATTTATTGCAATTTATTTCTTTTTGTGTTTATGCATTGAGACATTTCTTTTCGAATGTATTTCTTGCGTTCTTAACATTAATACGTTAACATAATACGTTCTTATTGCTTGTAGAAAGTGAAATTAAACCTTGCTATTTATCTTTAAAAAAAGATATTGTATAATTTGTAAAGGTTTATGGTTATCAAAATAATACTTTTAGTTGTGAAATTAAGATATGTAAAAAAAAAGTTTATTGTATATGAAGTCTATTCGAGTGTGAATTCGTCTCAGACATTTAAAGAAACTTTTTAATATCTTGTCGGGAAAAGTAGTTAGATATTTTTTTTTATAAAAATGGCTATTTGGGGGAAGTGTCGAAAAGGGGACTTATTAAACCTCGCTACGGAAATGAACATTGACATAGATGCGAATTCGACAGTTTTAACTTTGAAAGAAGCCATTAAAGCTAGTACACATTACGAACAAGAATTCGTAGAATCATTTCTTCAAACTGCTGTTGAAGAAAGGAAGCAACTAGAAGAGCATCGTTTGTTTCTAGAAAAGCAAGAGTCAGAAAATAAGTTTCTTCTCGAAAAATTAAGATTGGAGAAAAATGGAACAAGTGTGACTCCAAGACATAGAGAAGACATACACCATTTGATGACAAAATATGACTCCAAATCTGATATCAGTTTATACTTAGTCCTTTTCGAAAGAACAGCCAAGAGGATCGGACTTCCAGAAGAGCAATGGGTGTCTCACCTAACGGGACTCTTGCCAATTGAAATGGCACAGCTCATCGCTCGGGAATCGGAAGAAACATACGAAGATTACGAGGCTATTAAGAAGGTACTTCTGAACCGATACAAACTCAGCCCAGAAAAGTTCCGTCAACTTTTTTATAATCACCATAAAGGACCAGAGGGAACTTGGAAAGACTTTTTGTTTGAGCTGAAAAACTATTTCTACGAATGGATAGGAGGGTTGGAAGTGAGGACCTTTGAAGATTTGTGTAATTTGATTTTATCTGAACAAGTAAAAAGGAAAACCAGTTTGGAAATTAAAAATCATTTTATCGATGAGTGGACCCAGATGAAAAATCCAGAGAGGGTCGCAGAAAAACTAGATGAGTATGAAAACGTAAGACTGCTCATGAAAAAGACGTTTCCAACAAAAGAAAAAACGTTCAAGCCTTGGAGAGGAAAAAATCAATCTGAATCAAAGGCCCCTCTTAATGAACCAAGGGTTGAGAAGAGTGAACATGAAAGAAGTAAAAATAATGAAGCCTACGAAAAACGCAGAAAACCAAGATGTTTTCGTTGTAATTCTACTGAACATCTAAGACCTGACTGTCCCTTGGTGAAGAAGACTGGTGGAACTTCAGACATCAACCGTCTTATAAAGAAAGGAGACGAAGACGTTATGTCCCCCTATACGTTCATGGCTGAAGTAAATGGTTTCACTATGCCTATTTTGCGAGATACTGGAACCAGCATCGACGTTGTGTGCCGCAACAGAATCACTCCTAAAATGTTAACTGGAGAGAACATTTGGGTACAACAACCGTTGGACGAATTCCCAGTATGCTTGCCGTTGGCAGAAGTGGAGTTGAAAGGAAAATTCGGACATGTAATCACAAAGGCAGCTGTCGTGCCATGTCAACTAGACAAAGGAAGATACTTGCTGGGTAATCAAACAGCAGCCTTATTAGATACAATGAAAAATGAAGATGTTCCTCACCAGATCAATGCTATAGAAACAAGAGCTCAAAGACGCAAAGCAGAACAAGAGCAAGTTGTCGAAGACATAGTTGAAGAAGTCGTGGAAGAAGAGGAAAATGAGAATGATGAAATAACAATTGAAGAAGATGATCTGTTTTCATTCCCACCTAAAGAAGATAACTATGAGGGCTTGGCGTTGTTGAAAGTGGATTCTAAAACTTTCTCAGATCAACAAAAAGAATGCCCCGAGCTAAAATCACTTTTGGAAAAAGTGCAAGAAAACCCAAGTGAATCTGCTGGTGGATTAGAAAAACTAGAAAATGGAATACTCGTGAAGAGAAAGATGGACAAGACAGGAGTGGAGAGACTGTTACTGGTTGTGCCTAAAAAGTATCGAAATGACTTGAAAGCTTTTTGTCATGAGGGAACATCGGGACATTTAGGAGTAACAAAGACGAAAGACATCTTTTCCAGACACTTCTTTTGGCCCCAGTGTTATAAAGAAATCGAAGACTACGTTCGAAGCTGCGACAGATGTCAACGCGTTGGAAAACCTCTGGACAAAAAGAAGGCTCCCATGAAGATAGTTCCGGTGATTCAAGAAGTCTTTTCCAAGATAAATGTCGATGCTTGTGGACCTTTGCCAGTCACTCCAAGTGGAAAAAGATACCTGTTGACTGCGATGTGCCTATCATCTAAATATCCTGATGCCGTCCCAGTAGAAGATATAACATCTGTGACTGTTGTTGATGCTTTAATGCAAATCTTTAGTAGGATGGGATTTCCGAAGGTTTTGCAGTTAGATCAAGGAAGCTCTTTTACCAGCGCACTCAGTACTACTTTTCTTGAGAAGTTCGGAATAAAGGTAGTTCACAGCTCTGTCTATCATCCACAAAGTAATCCAATCGAAAGATTTCATCGGACAGTTAAAAGAGTCTTAAAGGTGTTGTGCTTGGAGTCTGGGAGTGATTGGGAGCAAGCTATATATCCATCTCTGTTTGCCCTAAGAACTGTTACCCATGAAAGCACTGGATTTACTCCTGCTGAACTGGTGCATGGCAAGAATCTTCGAACACCTCTTACTCTGTTGTATGAAAAATGGTTGGACGTGGAAGAAACAGAAGGTGAGCCCGTAACTGAATACGTCTTCTCCTTGATTAACAGAATGAAGCACTGTCAAGATTTAGCAATCTCAAAGATGGAAGAATGTCAGCAAAAGAATAAAACTTGGTACGACAAGAGAGCAGTAAAAGGAGAATTTCGAATAGGAGACCTAGTGCTGATTTTTGCTACATTTAAGAGCAACAAGTTAAGCCCACATTGGACAGGTCCTGGAACAATTCTAAGAAAACTCTCTGAAACCAATTACGTTGTGCAGTTGCCAGGTGAGAAAGCAACTTCTAAGGTGTACAGCTGTGGAAATAAAAAAGTACCCACTTGAGGTTATTTCATCCGTTAGTCACCCTATAGAATCGGACCTTTTTGAGATTGTGTACAATTAACATTCTGATTTAATTGCACGATACAGAATTTGCATAAGGGGCCGTCTTCATATTAAAAATATTACGAACTTTGAAATTTCCAATGGCAATACCCAATTTTAATAACTTAGAAATGTTAAGCACTCTTGAAAACCCTTAAATCTAAGTTTTTGTTACATTTGAATGAATATTTGACGAGTTATTTAATCGAATCACTTGTGGACCTTTTGGGGACCAACTCTAAAATGACAAGCAAGCATGCATGCAAGGTCGTCTTTATTTATCAATCACACGTAATCTTATACACAGTCCCCTAAAGGGTAATTATAAAGTATTTTGTGATTTACTCAGCAAATTATGAATAAAATTTTTAAAAAATTGGGATTTCGCTTAAACTTCCTGTCTTAAATGCATTTCTGTAAAAATACTGAGGGGTTCCTATTCATATTTTTTTTAAAAATTAATGTAATAATTATTAAAAAACATAAAAATTGTTTTAAATACCCCAATATTGAATGCATTTTGTTTGGGTTATTATAATTTCTTTTCAGTAAAATATTCGTTTCATTATCTTAATTATTTATAGATTGGGATAGTTTTTTATGTGCAACTCATTTAACATAATGGGACCTAAACTTTGCACGTCTCTAACTCCCCTAATAATGCTTAAAAACTAACAAAATTTGGCATTTCGTATTAACATAGGTCAAAGATTTGAAATATGGACTCAAAAAGGGGTGTTACTATTGGAAATTTTAAAGTTAGTAACATTTTTAATATGAAGATGGCCCCTTATGCAAATTTTGTTTCATGCAATTAACTCAGAATGTTAATTGTTCAAAATGTCAAAAAGGTCCGATTCTATAGGATGACTAACTGCCAAAATAACCTCAAGTGGGTACTTTTTTATTTCCACAGCTGTACCATGTGAATATGCTGAAGCCATACTATAAACGACCAGAAGAAGTGAATTATTTGATAAGTGATCTTGATGGAGAAAATGACGAGGAACAAATGGAAATACCTTGTGTGGACTCTAACCCGAATATATTGGACCTTGAAGAGATGTTTCAAGATAACGGCGAAAGTTCAAATATGAATGAGGACCAAATCTCTAAAATGAAGAACCTAGTTTGGAAATATATGAAGTGTTTTTCAAACATCCCAGGAAAAACCGAACTCGTCATGCACGACATTGAACTTAGCGAAGAACAGTCCATTCTTTCGAAGCCTTATCGAACATCGCCAAGACAAAATGCAATTCTGAAAACCGAAATACAGAAGATGCTGGATTCGAAAATCATAGAAATTGGTTTTTCAGATTGTACTTCGTCAATGATTCTGGTAGAAGCTCCTGGTAAGGATCCGAGACCTTGCATTGATTACAGGAACTTGAACAAGATCACTAAAACAAAGTTCTTTCCCCTTCCAAATATAGAAGAAAGAATTGAAATCGTGTCTCCTGCTCAGTACATAACAGTTCTGGATTTGTCTAAAGGGTATTGGCAAATTCCCCTTACTGAGCGAGCCCAAAGACTGGCAGCATTTGTGACTAACTTTGGCACTTATAAACCCTTAAGGATGCCATTTGGTCTAAAGAATGCTCCTTACGAATTTAGCAAGATGGTATATCAACTTCTAGAGGGATGTGAAGAGTACGCAGTTCCGTATCTCGATGACATAGCGATTTTTTCGAACAGTTTCGCTGAACATTTAAAACAAGTCGATGTAGTTCTGAAAAGAATAGAAAAGGCTGGACTAACCATCAAGCCGTCAAAGTGTAAATTTGCCCAAGCGCGAGTGCAGTATCTTGGACATGTTGTTGGACAAGGTCTTAGGAAGCCAGCTGAACTAAAAATTGAGGCGATCAAGAACTTTAGCCCACCTAAAAGTAAAACTGAAGTTCGTGCCTTTTTAGGGTTAGCCGGTTACTACAGCCGATACATTCCAATGTTTTCATCGATTGCTGCCCCTTTGACTGATTCTTTAAAAGGGAAAGCTAGAAAAGGTTCCATTACATGGACTAAAGAATGTGAGGAAGCATTTGACAAGCTAAAGAACTGTCTTTGCAGCTATCCTGTGCTGTACTCACCAGACTATCAAAAGCCGTTCATAGTTGAAACTGATGCGTCAGATCGAGGAATGGGGGTAGTTTTGTCCCAGTTGGCAGACAATGAAACTGAAGAACATCCTATTATATACCTAAGCAAGAAGTTTACCAGTGTTGAAAAACGATATAGTGTCAGTGAGAAAGAGTGTGCCGCTATCATATTTGCAGTTTCGAAACTTAAGTGTTATCTCGATGGAAATTTCTTTCAAATTGTGACTGATCATAATCCTTTGGTGTGGCTGAATACTCATGCCAGTTCTAACGCACGTTTGATGCGATGGTCACTAATATTACAACCTTTTAATTTTAAAGTTATTCATCGAAAAGGAAAGCTGCATCAAAATGCAGATGGTTTGAGTCGGATTCACACTCACTAAAAAAAAAAAAAATGTGTGTATGTGCCCAATTTATTTCTTTCTTTTCATACTTGCATTTATTTCTTTTCATATGTTTATTTTAACATTTGGTTTTTCTCGACACTGGGAATTGATAATTTTTGCTTGGCACTTGCCTAGGTTCCTGGAACAGTTTTATAACTCTTGTATGAACACTAATCATAAACTTTCTCATTCTTCGAAAGTTTCCCCAGGGGAGGAGGAGCCTGTAGCGTCAACGTATTGGTCCTTGGCCCTCTACCGGCCAACTTGGAAGCAGACCCGCAGCACGGAATAAGAAGAGAACTATTTTAGACACTGAACGGAAAAGACATAAATTTAGGTGTGGTCCTAAATGGACGAGATGTCATCGAAAATGAACGAACTCCGGTTAATTGATTAATAATTCTAAAGTGTTTTTAATAAATAAATAAAGTGTTAATAAAACGAATTTCGAATCTTCTAAATAAAACTGTCTTCGCTACTAAATGGGATTATTTTTTTGTGTTCGAGTGTTCCTGAAGTATTCTGGAGTCTTGTATGTTGTTACACCGCGTGCAGTCGAACTTCAATTATCCGAAGCATGAATGATTATTCGAATGTCGGAAAAAAAATTGCACCCGACCCACCTACTAATGTTTGTCTTTGTTGGATGTCATACCTGATAATATTTTTCTACCAACCAAAAAATTACTAGGCATGGCATCCAGCAGAGATTACAACAATAGGTAGGCAGGTATAAATGTTTACATTATAAACTTTTGTACCAACTGTAACTGCTTCCCCTTTTTGTAGTCACCTGTTATTTATGCAAATTATCTTTTTTTAATTCGTATAGTATAGTGTAGTAACTGTTTGTATATTTATCAATCACTTCTAGAAGAAACCTACAAATTTTTACATAAATTGAAAAAAAAATTACTAAAGCTTGTAACTAACTTGCCAAACGATACTTTATAGCTTGGATTTGATTGGGCTGATTACGACCGAAACTAGAATTTACGTGGGGAGTTTAAAGATCAGGCGTAGCTTTCGTGCGACGTTATTCAAATAACCTGCAAAGTGAGTCATCCCGTCTTCTCATAGGGAAAATGGTTGGTTGGTACATGTATTTCCGGGTTGTGTGCTTGATCAGATACCCACCTATAAACCTCGTCAAGTAAGACAGACATAGACAGATTTTTTACTGGCACACAGATAGAGAGGAATTGCACCCAGGGCGACGGCGGGAATTTCTCGAAGGAGGTGTGAGATACGTTGACAAAGGGAGGAGCTTAGGAAAGGTAGTTTAAAACTGACCAATCAGCTATTTATAGAAGGATTGAAAAATAAGATGAAAACGTCAATCAATGAATTAAGCATTTTGATTTGCTAGTTTCCGAATTCTCTGAACCTCCCTCTATAGCAGTTCCGATATCTTCACCAGATGTCGCCCTCGGCCACAATGAGTTGCCTGCTCGGTATGATCCCGCCTTAACACTTTGAAGACGGGCGTCGCACAGTGGGGCAAAAGTCGCAAAACGTGGCCAAAAGTCAAAAAATAAAACTTTGAATAAACATTTGATATTTGGTGCACCTGCAGACGATATTTCAACAGATTGAAAACCGTTAATATTTTCTTTGCTCGATTATTATTTTAACCGTGCAACGCGCTCAAAGTAGAAAAACAAAGGAGGCTCATTTCAAATGCGATTTTGACTATGAACAGTCATATACAATTTTGCGCGTTCTGAATTTTTAAAAAATAAAGTTTAAAAATGCAAAACACACCTGAAGGTATGTAAATTTCAATTATTATAAGTATTTATCGTATTTGTTATATTTTCATTTGAAATTAAATTCATTATTTCCATGTCATAATTCAATAGTTTAACTGTACACGTTTGGGTTAAATAAAAAAAATCCCCCCATTTCCCCCCTCTAAAATATGTTTTATGATAAAGTTTAGAACCTATATAAGTTGTTTCAAGTGAAATCTCGTGCGCTAAAGTGCCTTTTTTAAAGTAAAGTTAATTTGTAGTGAGCTCGCTCTCAAACACTTCAGTGTGGCGCACGTTAACTCGAAGCACAGTGCGACGTCCTATGGACAAAACTCGAAAGTGACTTTTTATTTGAGAAGTTAAGTGAATTTATTATTATTCTAGGAAAGCCATAGATTTGTAAAATTGTAGTTTTAAGTCCAAAATAAATATACTTAAAGCGTTAAAGTAAGGTTTTATGGAGTGTTAAGAAAATTAGTGTTACAAAATTAATATATTTTGGGCATTTTTAAGAATCTTTTAATATTTTTATTGGTTGAAAAATATACATTAAAATTTGAACTTTAAGATTAAATAACTAAAAAAGAAACATGTATACACTGATTCATTTCACCCGCAAAATATACCCATCACTACAAATGGTTTGTTTTGATTTTGAAAAAGGACAGGTGGTTTTTCCAGATTCACCGCACCACCTAAAACAACAAAGAGTTGTAATCATTTCGAATGAAGTTGAGCATGAAAGCGTTCTCATGTTACTTATTGTTTTCATAATCGCATCATTAGAGTGCTATTACAAATCATAAAACTCGCGAAACTTTTTTGTTTTTTGTTTTTGATCATAGATTAAAAAATAATATGAACCTTTTATTTTCCCTAAATTTATTCGACACAATGTCTGAAACATACTCAAATAAATAGTAAGCGCTTTGAATAATATCTTATGAGGTGCGGGTTTTTGGCCCGAAACACCCTTTTATTTTTATCGCACTGTGAGACGTTTTTATTGTTTTAATTCGAAATTTTTCTAATAAAATAGAAGGAACAACTGGCAGAAATAAATACAAAGTTGTTTTTAAAATTACGGAAATATACTACTTTTACTCCACATAGTACTAAATTTATTTTATTGTAAATATATTGTATTTGCATGCATTTTTTAACCTTTTAAAGAAATATCAAAATCATAACGGAGGAATACCTTTTATGTTTAGCTTCTGGATCGGAAGTTTTAGTTTTGTCAAAAAGATATCTATTTGATGTGATGCGAAAGTCGAATTTGAATACTATCGAAGAACAATGCAGATATTTAACTAATTTTGTGAAAATTTCTACTCAATGTCCTGAAGATTGTTTAGTAGATCTCCATCAAAAAGTAACACTCTTCACATCTAAATTAAAAAGTAGATGGCATCAATCACGGAGACATGAACAAATTTTTGTTGAAAAAAATGGTTCTTGGCTTGAGGGGACCATTTCATTTATAGATTATTCTAAAAGAACTGCAATTACGACTGGTCGCCCAAAATTACCGTTTGCGGAGTGTTCAGAACGTACAAAAAGGCGCAAAACGCAAGACCTTAGAGAAAATCACTCCCAAGAGGAACTCATGTATGCCACACAAATGAGCCTACGTACTTCTGGAGAGTTAGAGGCATCTAATTTGATACGTGGTATCTCTCTGAAAAATGATGAGTCAAAACAAATTCTTACCAAAAATTTTGCCCTTGCACCAGAAGAAGCACTTGCCATGGTTGTTGATGCAAAATTATCTCGCCACCAATATGATATCATTCGATCAAAAGACAAATTGAAATTTCCCTCTTATAAAATTATTCAGCAAGCCAAAAAAAAATGTTACCCAGAATCAGAGAAAGTACTGATATCAAGTACATGTGCTGAGATTAAACTTCAGTCACTTCTTGATCTTACGGTTTCGAGATTAGTAGAAGCCCAAAAAGAAGTATTTGAAACTTATAATTTTCGAAGTTTAACCCTCATTTCCAAATGGGTTTTTGACGGTTCATCAGGGCAAAGTGAGTATAAAATGACATTTGATGAAGATTCAGAAAGTGATTCAAGCATTTTCATGGTATCACTTGTACCTATTCAACTGATTGCCAAGGATTCGAAGGAAGTGGAACATATTTTATGGCAAAATCCCCGAACGTCTTCCACGCGTTACTGCAGGCCCATAAAATTCGTATTTGCCAAGGAAACTAAAGAACTTGTTCTTTCAGAAAAAAAGATGATAGAAGATCAAATCAAGGAACTTGAAACCTCAAAATGTGAACTTGATAATGTCAGTATTCAAATTAACCATAAATTATTTTTTACCATGGTTGATGGCAAAATTTGCAATTATGTGACCCACAATAATTCTACGCAAAAATGCTATATTTGCAATTTAACTTCAAAAGACTTCAATGATCTCCAACTAGCATTATCAACCAAAGCAGATGCATCTAAAATGGAGTTTGGGCTATCTATCTTGCATGGATGGATAAGGTTATTTGAGTGCCTACTTCATCTCTCATACAAATTAACCTTAAAAACTTGGCAAGCCCGTGGAGAAGAGGCAAAACGAGTAGTAGCAGAACAAAAAAAAAGCGTTCAGGAAGAATTCAAGAAAAAGCTTGGCTTAATTGTAGATAAACCAAAGCCAGGATTTGGCAACTCGAATGACGGAAATACTGCCAGAAGATTCTTTGAACACTACAGTGTTTCTGCTGGAATTACTGGAATCGATGAAGTACTAATTAAACGGTTTGGAATTATTATGCAAACACTGGCAAGTGGCTTTAGTATCAATAAAGATAAATTCAGTAAATTTTGTCTTGTAACTGCTGAACGCTATGTTAACTTGTATCCATGGTATCCAATGCCAGTAACTGTCCACAAGATTCTAATCCATGGATCAGAAGTAATTTCGAATTTTTTAATACCCATAGGACAGTTGAGTGAAGAGGCACAAGAAGCCCGTAACAAAGAATTTAAAATATGCAGAAGAAGTTTTACGCGCAAGTGCTCAAGAGCAAAAACGAACGAAGACATATTAAATTATTTGCTAATTTCATCTGACCCTTCCATTTCGAACTTTAGAGAAAAAGAGCCTAAAAGAAAACTCAGGCATTTTTCGAAAGATACTTTGGAAATGTTAGAAGGTCCAGTAATACAATCTGCAAGCACCTCTTCTGATGATGACTCCGAATGTGAAAGTGATTGAAAGTAAGCAAATTCTAAAATATTGTTAAAGTCATAAGGAGTTGTTAAAAAACAGTTATGTACTCAAGAAGAGTTTAAAAACTTCATATTTCTTTTAAATCGGTATAAATTAATGAATATACATTTATTTAATCCTAATTAGTTTTTTAAAACTTTTTTTTAAATAAAATGTCGTAATTTATGCAAAACTATGTAAGCAGAATTTTTAATAATGAATATATATTTTATTTACTTTGACTCAATTTTGTTCTTAAAATACTTCATAAAACATAATCTAATAGTTTATAGTTCGTTTAAAATCCGTTAAATACTTTTGGCCATCTTTTGCGAGTTTTGCCCCACTGTGCGTCGACTGACCCATAGACTAAGACCACTCTAAGTTTGAAACTCTCATTGGAGAATTTCTACATTGAAATTGACATAGAAACTAGCGCGCCCCCTTTGTGTCTAAGGGAACTAATGTAATGGTTTCTGGCTGCCTATTTGCAGCCACCTTTAGGAGCTTTAACAGAGCCAATTACACCTCGTAATTTGGAACCCTTATCAAGTGACGATATGGATCTATTTTTGACGGACAACTTATTTTCGACTTCATTTTTGAATATGTACAGTTACTCATTGACTTTAATATCCCTCGTAGGCCCATCTTCAAGATATTTGACCTTGTGCTTCTTTTTTCTCCATAAATAAACCTACAGACTGACTACGCTTGTCATTTTAGACATGGTCCCCCAAAGGTCCACAAGTGATTCGATTGAATAACTCGTCAAATATTCATCCAAATGTATCAAAAACTTACATTTAGGGGTTTTCGAAGGTTTTTCACATTTCTAAGTTATTAAAATTGGGTGTTGCTTTTGAAAATTTTAAAGTTCGTAACATTTTTAATATTAAGACGGCCCCTTATGCAAATTTTGTGTCATGCAATTAACTCAAAATGTTATATGTTCACATAGTCAAAAAGGTCCGATGTAAAAGGATGACTATCGGTTGAAATAATCACTAGTGGGTAACTTTTTTTCCACAGCTGTACATTCCGAAGAAACAGTTTAGCCCTACAAGTGGAAAGTACAATTATGCCAATCAACAAATCAATCTTTAATAGTGTTTTAGTTCCTTTCGACACGTTAGAAGAGCTAGGCATTAAATTAAGTTGCTGGTCTAGAAGAATTTTAGTCGATGGGTCAGTCGACGCCCGTCTTTAAAGTGTTAATCCGATTTTCTAACACTAAGATATTTCTGCACACCACATTTTCTGTTCATCCGTCTGTCTGACAGTAATTATGTAGCCATTTTCTATAATTTAACATATTTTAATATCTTAGTGTAAGTATAAGCCCCTCATATTGCAAAGCTTGCAATATCTTTATCCCTCCCTCCCCCCCCCCCAACAAAAGATGTTTTTAAAGCTAGCCTTATAGCATCGAAAAGCATTAAAACTCTTAAATGTTTTTTTTTTAAATAAAACTCTTGACGCATGGCTTTAAAATTAACAAAAAATTATATGGGTGTTGTGGCTAAAGAAACTGTAATTTCAAAAATACCCACCCTGAACTAATTTATTTTCTAAAAATATTCGACCGCAATTTACAATTTTAATTTCCGTTCTCAAAGCAATTTTACGCTTTTTGAGGTTCGCGTTCCCATCTTAATCCCCATCATAAAACTTTTGAAATTGCCTCGAAACAATTTTTAAAAAATTATTTTGAGCAACGAGTTACACATTTTGTAATTTTTTTTTAAATATTAAACGTTTGTTTTTCAAATTTATTTGCAAAACATATTTCATAAAACATAATTGTTCAAAAATATGTTTATGTAAATATTAAGTGTTGATAATTTTTCTGGTGTTTAGGCGAATATATTTAATAAAAAAATGAATACTAGCAATGTAGCTATTATAAATGAATTAGAAATATGCTATTTTAATTACGATAATAAATTTTATTTCATATAATGTGTATATGTATATTTAATGTAAATAATGTGTATATGTATATTTAATATAAATCATGTGTTTGCCTTTCAAGTAATTTTTTTTATTTGTTTGGATTTTTAGGTACTCAACAATAATTTTCATATAATTATCATAAATTTATTTTATGATAGCATCATTCAACTAGTGTCCATTATATCCATCATTTTGACAGAAGAAAACTTTATATTTAAGTTCAAATTCGTTAAGTAAGAGTTTTCCCACGTCAAAAATCCGTTTGTAAAAATATTCAATACAGCCGGGGAAATGTGGCAGATAACTTTTTTTCTCCTCATTTGATTAACACTGGTGCACTTCACTTTGGAGAACCCCGGTCCAGCGAGCCCATTCCCCCTTAATTCAAAGAATAACTAAGAAATATTTTATTTAAAAGTCATCTTTTTTTCGTCAACTTGCGTGTCTTAGAGCACTAAAAACGCAAGTGCCGCCGCGGTGGTGCAATCGTTAGGATGCTAGCCTTTGGAGTTGCTGGGTTCGGGTTCAAATCCCTGTCTGGCATGGATGCTTGTGACCCTCAGTAAATGTTGTTATTTGTCTATGTGTTTGTGCTGTCCTTTCTTTGTGTGTCTCTTGTGCGTGTAAAAACCATTTCTGTGTCCGCCCCCACTTGACGAAAGCTTATAAGCGGTTCTCTGAACAAGCAGACAAGCTGGAATATAAATGCACCTACCATACCTTACCATAAAATAATCAGATGAAGGATTTAAAAGAGTGTGGTAGTGTGGACAGCAGCATTTTTTTTTACTGAACCACAACGTTAGAATTACAAAATACTTTACTGGCAAATCCAAATATTGATTTGATACGGATTAATGACTTTATTGCCGCCCCCGTGGCGCAATCGTTAGGATGCTAGCCTTTGGAGCAGCTGGGGTCGGGTTCGAGTCCTGGTCGCTGAAAACTCACCTAGTATATGCGGAGTACGTGCTCGTTAAATCTGTTGGGTCCGAAAGTCCTGTGGGCGATCATTTCACAGTTTCCCACGGGTACAGGTCCCTGGTGACTATTTATCTCCCCTTCAGGGACATGTCTAAATTGTGGAGGTGGCGTGTGATAAAATGCAGCATCTGTCACGTATGTGTGTGTAGTGTCTGTCTTACTTGACGAAGGTTTATAAGCGGGTCTCTGACCAAGCACACAAGCCTGAAAATAAATCAACCGGCAACCAGTCTCCATGCTGCACAAAATTCTAATATCTCGAATTTCCAAGCGAATTTTTATTTTTAGCATTACAAATAATATTTTCTGCGGTCATATATACATATATTTTCTTATTCCATTCGAACTTTATTCATTCGAACTTTATTAGATTATCCGTCTTGCTTTGATGCGTGGATATGCCTTTGAATACAAAGAGCAAACTTTGCATGTATTCCAACTCTTCTAAGACTGAATTCCAAATATCATTGCTTCCAGTTTTCCATTTCGAGTTGAAGCCTGGCATTGGATAATCTCAGGGCATCCAGTTCTAAAAAATATAAGAAGAGAAATATAAATTTAAGTATACGAAACGAGTTCCAAATTATGGCAAATACAAGAAGTAGTTTCGTATGTATATATATTTATATACACGAGTATATGTAAAAATATATTGAATATATGTAATCGAATAACATCTATTACGTATGAGAGTATCATTCTTGCTTAGATGATCTAGAAATGAAGGAACATTGGACGTCCAAAGAGTAGTTTATTGCAAAGAAATCATTTAAAGCATTTAAGGGGTCATAGGAGTCTTAAAAATGTGCAAAGAAGGTACTACAAAGCATAGTTTGATCTTTCATGTCATTTTTGAACTACTCAATGTATAAGTATAATTTTTTTATATGTAATTCTACAAGATTTATTTATTAAAAAACAAGTTTTAAAATTTATGAAACTTTAGTCAATTCTAAAATAAATGATATTAAACATAAAGCTATTTGAACACATTGTGATTAGGCTTGCGCGGCAAATTTTGAGGTCAAAATTGAAAAAAATGACCAAGAAAATGACTTTATATTGTACAAATATGTACAAACAAAGACTTATACCTAAATTCTCAGCTCAATTTTAATTAGAAATTATTTTAAGAACTTTTCTAAAAAAAATAATAAAAATTTTAAAATTTTGATTAAATTTTTTAAAAAAAATAATTTCTAATTTAAATTGAGTTGAGAATTTAGGTAAAAGTCTTTGTTTGTACATATTTGTACAATATAAAGTCATTTTCTTGGTCATTTTTTTCAATTTTGACCTCAAAATTGCCCGCGCAAGCCTAATCACAATGTGTTCAAATAGCTTTATGTTTAACATCATTTATTTTAGTTTTGGCTAAAGTTTCATAAATTTTAAAATTTGTTTTATATTAAATAAATCTTATAGAATTACACATAAAAAAATTATACTTATATATTGAGTAGTTAAAAAATTACATGAAAGATCAAACTATACTTTGCAGTACCTCCTTTGCACAATTTTAAGACTCCTAAGACCCCTTAACAGGACGGAGTCCTTAGCCGTAGCCCGGCTCGCCAAAGAGAACACACATCCTTACATGTTGGAGTCTAATTAAGAAGTGCGTCACATCTATAGATTATTATTACTTGTGATTCGACTGACCAATCAGAGAATAGGAATTTGTTATAAGAAATATTTTAAAAGGTCAACGCGTAGGCGGATGATGCTCTAAAGATCCGTGGGAACGCGACTGTTTGTCGCGACCGGTTGCTGTTGGTATGCCAAACTACTAAGTGATGATATTTGAAAAGGCAATTAAGTTATGAAGTTTAATTAAGGGTAAAAATATAAGTTTTTGAGAGGTTTAAGTCAGGATACGTCATATATATTCTTATATTTTTAGATGACAAATACTACTTTGCGGCACAGTGGCTAAGACGTATTACGTGTTCGCCTCATGAGCCTAAGATTGCGGGTTCGATCCACGGTTGAGTAGTTAATGTTTCTGGAAGGGAAAATCAGGGACACGCATGTCGTAGGATGATGTGACGTGTTAAAGATCCCTTGAGTATCCATTTGGCTTGGGTTCTATCGGCATATTCTAACGTATACAGATACAGGGTGTTTCATAATTGACCGGAATAGGAATTGATGCAATTCCGAAATATTGAGCCGGCCCCTCCGAAAAATAGTAAAAAGCCAATTGATCACGGGTTTTGGTCGTGGTTGCATACTTGAACTAGGGCAGCACGAGAATGTGTTGACGAAGGGATGCATTTGTTTTGAGTTCGGTTTGGTTGAATCGACATATTGCCTAGTAATTTTACAATTTGCAGATTCTGTTACATCACAGTTCCTAAAACAGCTAAAAATGATTAATAACTACGAAAATGGAATTTTTGTGTTTGGATTTCGATTTAAATAATTTGGTGTGTTTCAAATTCGAGCTGGATGTTTGAAAATTGGAAGGAGCTAAACGTTTTGCGATAGAAGTGTACAGTTTGTCGAAATGTGCATGTGTTGGGACCAATTAGTTCCATAGTAGGGTAGAGACTGAACCTACCAATCGCACCATCTACCAACACGGAGACAATTTAGGGTGTCATGTGGGGATCGATGGCCGAGGGGTTTGGATCGCAGGCCATATCGCTAGCAGTCCGCGCGCTGTAAAGGGTACTACCCAATTTTTTTTTCAAAATTAAATTAAAGGGTGATATAAAGTTTAGCTTTCACATTTAGAACAAAAGAGGCAATTTTACCCATCTACTTTACTTATTGCAAATGATATATAAAAGTACTAGCTTTATAAACCCGGCGTTGCACGGGTGTACCCTTAATAACGGATATTTTTTTTATGTAAACAATTATTTTATACCAATTGATCCCTTCCCCACTGGCCAGTACTCCATCGGTAAATTATAATCGCTATTCAAGTGACACCTACGACATAAAAAGAATATTTTAATAAAATTTGGTAGCTGTACCTTCAGTAATTTTGGCTAGGCGTTGAGTGAGTCAATCAGTGAGTTAGGACTTTGCCTTTTATGTATATAAATTGAATTTAAGAAAGAAAATCCATAAAAATTGCTTATTTATAACACTTAAAATTGAACTAAAAGCTGTGCTAAATGATTTTTGTCTAAGATATATAAATAAATCTTGTGTGGAAAATGGGCTCTAAGTAACAATTTTTTGTAAAAAAAACGACTTTTCCACATTTTTTATCGAAAAAATAAGAACAAATGTCAAAAAAATATTTCTATTTCCACTTTTTGTCAAATACTAATTATACTTCTGATTGAAAATCAAAATGTCGTGCTTGTAAAATAAATAAACTACAGCTTGGCAACTTGGCTCAATATGACATGAACATTTGGCTTCAACAAAACAGAACCATGACGTCAGTGTAGCGAACAGTCACCAGATTCACCTGATTGGCTGATGGGAAAAGTGTCGCGAGGAGTCGGGGAATATTTAAATCGCCTTTCTGCTGAAAGCGTGTGCTTTTCATTAATCTCCAGCTTGCTGTGAAGATATGGTTTATTCTTTAGAGGAGAGGATTTTTTTGGTGTTGGAATTTCACCGCCTAGAACACAATGTTAATGCAACAAAACGGAGTTTCAAAAAGAAGTTTAATGTTACCAAAGGACCAAAATTCGACACAATAAGGATGCTGTTTGAAAAATTTCAACGAACTGGGAACGTGAATGATGAGAGAGCTGGATTTGTCGGGAGAAGATTTTCGCAAACAACCACTGCTAATGCTCAGCTGGTGGAAACAGTAATACGAAAGCAGCCTTGTATATCCGTCCGCCGTGTTGCAACTACGGTTCAAATCAAGCCAACGTCGACGTATCGTCTCATGCGGCAGGGCTTGCACATGTTTCCATACAGAATTCAAACTCGGCAACCTCTCACCGCTGCTTCAATTAATTCACGGGAGACATTCGCTAACGATATGGTGCAAATGATTGATGTTGGTGATATAAATGTAGACAACATTTGGTTTTCGGATGAAGCCTACTTTCAGCTGGATGGCTACGTTAATAAACAGAACTGGCGCATATGGGGAACAGAAAACCCCCATGTTTCAGTTCCATCATCTCTGCATCCACCAAAAGTAATGGTTTGGGCCGCCATTTCGTCCAAAGGACTCATTGGCCCCTTTTTCAGAACCGGAACTATTACTGCCCTCCGCTACCTAGAGATTCTTCGTGAATTTGTGGCGATTCAAAATGCCTTAGATGACGCTGAAAGCACTTCGTGGTTCATGCAAGACGGTGCCCGACCCCATCGCACGGCCGACGTGTTTAATTTCTTGAGCGAACATTTCAATAACCGTGTGATTGCATTGGACTATCCCACACATACAGGAAGTGGTATGGATTGGCCTCCTCTTTCACCAGACTTGACCCCCTGTGATTTCTTTCTGTGGGGATATTTAAAAGATCAAGTGTACCGTCGCAATCCCGAAACAATTGAGGAACTAAAGCAATACATCTCTGCTGCATGTGACGCCATCCCACCAGAAATTTTCAAACAGGCGGCCGGTAATTTTGCTCTAAGACTGCGTCACGTTATTGCTGCTAATGGCGGATATGTAGAAAATATCGTAGTATGAGTAAACACATAATTTCACCCACCCTATATTTTCGTTTGTTTTCAACTTTATTTGCAAACACATGAACAAATTTTTGAAGGGTCGATTCTTTTTTAGGATCGACCCATAAAAAACAATAGCAGAACCACTACACATACATGCACCGTTAAGCCATACAAACCCTCCTTCTTTGTGCTGTTTACTATTTTTTTCCTTTTATTAATATAAATAAGCAGGTGCCCGGATGTTGTAATGGTTTGGATCGCAGACAATTACGCTAGCAGTCTGCGCGCTGTAACGGGGGCGATTCCCGCCTTCGCCCTGGGTGTACTTCCTTTCTCTGTCAGTAATAAGTCCTTCTGTGGTTGTCTTACTTGACGAAATCTTATAAGCGGGTGCCTCTGGAGCTGCTGGGTCCGGGTTCGAATCCCGTTCAGGCATGGATGTTTGTGTTTGTCGAGTATATGCGGAGTACGTGCTCGTAAAATCTGTTGGGTCCGAAAGTCCTGTGGGCGGTCATTGCGCAGTTCACCATGGGTACAGGTCAATGGAGAAAATTTCCCTACCCTTCAGGGACATGTCTAAATTGCGGAGGTGGCGACAGATGGCAACATCTGTCATAAGTGTTTGTGTGTGTCTTGTGCTGTCCTACTTGACGATGGTTTATAAGCGGGTCCTTGCGACCAAGCACACAAGCCTGAAAATATATGTCCACCAACCAACCAACCAATAAGCGGGTCTCTGATCATGCACACAAGCCGGAATATATATGTACATACCTACCCAGCATAAATATGAAAAATACAATAATTGTTATGTTTAAACTGATGGTCAACATCAAGTTTTTTTTAACAATAATGCAACAACCTATCAAAATGAACAGCATCCTAATTTTTTTTTTTTGAAAACTAGTTGAACCTGTAATTTTTATCAGATGTAAATTCAAACAAACCAAACTAAAAGTACTACATTCTTGTGTAGCTCCAGTGCAAGATTTCATGCACGACCGAAAGGGCGGCCAATTAGTTAGCCGTTTTTCATTGGCGGGGGCCGGGTAAATATTTAGGAATTGCGTCCTATACTATTCCGGTCAATTATGGAACACCCTGTAGCTCGGATTCATTGTAATCTGAGCGTCAAAATTGGTACCGAGTTTCTCCAAGATGGTGCCACAAAAAAGATGGCAGATACTTATCATATTTGAACATCAAGGATTTTGCAAGACTGTCCTGCATTTTACCGGTAATAGATATTTACACAGTTTTTATTCGATATTTTACTCAGAGCATCCAGTTCTGAAAAAAATAATACAGGTGCACAAATATTGATATTGAAGGGATCGGAGTAACGCATTACTTGTAACAGTCTCTTTTAAGGTAAGTTGAAAATGCTGTTATTTTTCAGTAATTGTAACTTTATTTCAGTTACTTACTTTTAGAGGTAACAATTTAACGAAAAATTGCGTTACTTTTTTGTACTTCTCACGTGCTCCGCACAGATATTCGGCACAGTTCAACGATCGGCTTAAATTTAATTATTTTTTAATTAAAATTTTAACAACGTTGAATTTTCATTCTTAACTTTTCCGAACGTTCCCATTTCTTTAGACTTAGTTCTCTTTAAAAAAACCCCCGGTAATATGGATAAATTAAAAAATTTCTCATGACTTGAAATTTCTAAATGTAACTGTGATTAATTACTTTTCGTATTAAGTAACTGTAACCGCAACAGAGTTACATTTTTAATAATGAGAATTACTTCTTGATTAAGTAGTTGTAACATAGTAACTTTTTTAATAAAGGGAGTTACTTTTTAATTAATTAATGTAAAAGAGGCACTTTTTAAGACAGATAGTTACTTTTTAATTAAGAAAAGTAACGGAGTTACTTTTTAATAAAGATAGTTACTTTTTAATTTTAATTAAGTAACTGTAACAGAGTTACTTTTTTTTTTTAACAAAGATAGTTATTTTTTACTTATAAGTAACATCAACAGAGATACTTTTAAAAAAAAGATAGTTACTTTTTAAGTAACTGTAACAGAGATACTTTTTAATTAAGTAACTGTTACGCAGTTACTTTTTTAATTAAGTAACTGAAACTGTAATCCCTGATATAAGTGTACGAAACGAGATCGAGCTTATGTCGGATACTTATTATTTTCGAACGTTCAGGATTTTGCAAGACGTTCGAGCATTTTACTAGTATTTAGTAAACCTTTTTCTCAACTTTAACGTTAAATCATGTGCTATAAATAATGCTGTTTTTTTTTCACAAACATTAATTCCATTTTATAACTGACCTTTAAAAAAATCCCGATTTTTCAAACAACAATTTATTGGTCTATGTATATTTTCATTTTCGAAAAGTTATTTCCCAATCCTACGTAAAAATAATCATGCTGAGTTTACATCTTAATATTCTAATTTATTTTATTTTCTTATTTATTATGTCTATTTTTAGATTTTTATATGAAGAATATTAAAAAGTAGCTTTAAATTTATCATCGATCTTTTTTTTTATTATGAAAGGATCAAAATGTATTTAAAACCATAATTCTAAGCAAATATTAATTTTGACACGAGTTCGTTTGAAGTAGTTCAAAAATTGAATTGAATCAATTCAAAACGAGAGTTCAGATTTACCTGCTTTTGTTTGATCTAGCTCGAATCTCAATTTTTCGATTTCCAAATCATCCTCCAACCCCTCAGCCAATGATTTTTCATCCAATTCTTCATTCTGAAATTATTTCAAAAAATATATAATTTTTATTTAAAATGAATTTTGTTTGTGTATCCAAAAAAATATTTGAAAGTGTAAATGTTTCTTGTGAAGAGTAGATATGTATTTTTTAGTCAAACTTATTTAAACTGAGCAAGAAATATTTTATTTTACTTCCAATATTTAATATTAATAATCGGGAACATAAGTTGTTAAACAAGCGAATCGGAAGAGCATATTTTGCTAGCACAATGGCTAATCATTTGACTTTAAAAATGGCAATTATTAAAATTATGAGCTTTAGTAAAACACATTTTTTTTATAAATGAGTAAAAAAAGCATTTAAAAAATTTAAGGTATTCTGATTTAAAAAATAATGAAGTTGTAATCTCTTTAAAACATAAGTACAGTGTTTTCCATTCATATAAAAATATAACCTACTATTACAGCAATTAAGAAAATGAACAAATAATTAACTAATGGTTAAACCCCCCCCCCCCCCACACACACACACCTAGTCGAGCAAAAATTGGGAATTCGTAGTTAGTTCTTCTAATGCCATTGGTAAACCCAATGAATAATTGGGGGTCCGATCCCCCATCCCACACAGACTTATGCGTTACTGATTCTATTATTGCACGAAGATGAGCTTTTTTAATTAATTCTATCTTTTCTTTGATATTATAGATGGCAGCACGTATTCTTTTGATTATTTAACTGCATTTTTTTTTAAACTGAAATAAATAATTTACAACGTTTTAAGTGATCATTACTCATATTATTTGAAGCTTTTCCACGTAACTACTTAACCTCCTACGCTGAGTCAAAGGAAATTTATAAGCTATATATTGATATACTTCAGAACACAAAGTTTATTAACGTCTTCAAGTAATTTTAATTTATAATTGAATAATTTATAAGTTCGGCATCCTTATTCTAACAAATCAACAAATAAACCAAGTTAATTCAACGAATAATTTCAATTATTTTTAATTAACTTGCCGTTACGTTAATGACGTCGTTAAAAGTTTATTTAATGGCCCAATTTTCTATTTGATTAGATGTGAAACCTTAACAGTTCTCTCAATTACACCTCTCACTTGAATAGATAAATAAAAGATGTGTTTAATTTACCGGCAAATTTCCCTACAAGCTTTCTCTACCAATAAAATGTTAATAATAAGAAGAGCAGGAGGAAGTCTTCCAGTATTGGTTCTTTTTCCATAATTATCCTTTTCTTATACAAATACAAAAATTGTCGACCATCAACAGGCCAGCAAGGTTGGTCCAAAATGTATCTAATTCCTTACCAGTTTCCAATAGCTATCGACACTCTTAAAATAAAAGAGTGAAATCCACTCCAGTTGGAGAAGTGCATTTTCGACACCGTAAAGGCATGCATATTAACTCAGCCTGATTTAAAATCACTCGTTTGGAGTGATCCTGTCGGAGGTTTAACACAGAAAGGATCCACTCCAAAAGGAGAAGTGCATTTTCCAGACTGGAGGAGTGAAATTCACTCAGACTGAGTTAAATTAGGAGTGTTTGTTTTAAGAGTGGAGATTCTTCTAAAACTCTTCCACTCTCTTCGAATACACAACGTATTCTGCTAAAGAATTCCACTCATTGACGACTCTATTATAGAAATAGTGTTTTCTTACATCCCTTCTAAAGTATGATTTATTCGACTTTTGACCATGTCCTCTGATTAAGATAGTCTTGAAGATATATATCTCTCTCTCTCCCCCCCCCCCTCCCCAAAACAAAATACATATTTGAATTTTTTTAGATAGTTATCATCGTAATCTTTGTGGATTATTTTACGCACTTGTTCGAATTTCAGTCGTTTCTTCAGCAACTTGCAAGTTCTCCTCAGTGAGGATTCGTTTGATAAAAGGTACACAAATCGATGAATAACACTGAAAAAAAAATATACAAAACTGAAATTAGATATCTTTACAATAAAAACAAGGGGTTGTAACATTACATGACTCTCAATTACTACTCAATATGTTTAAAGGTAATGATGTACCCAATAAATAAGGTAAGTTCAATAGCTTAAAAAAAAGCTAAAAAGTTCTATGGCAGCTACCATTTACGCATGCTCGATTCTCTGGTACTTGGAACTAATGTAGCAAATTTTATGTCTGAAGATTTTTTTAAAATTTTTCTTCAATATCTTCTAAAACAAATAAGTTCGATGGCAGATATCCTTTACGCATGTGCGATTTTTTTTGGAAAATAATTCTTTAAATAATCTATATAAACTTAGCATATTTGTACTGTATCACAAATCTTTATGAAAAAATAAACACATTTTGACTTATAATTATTTCAAAAAAGAAAACCCTTTACAACTTGGTAATTTTGTTGGTATGTGCTGAACAAAACTTTTTTGGGAATTGCAATTTCAAAATTCTGCTAAAAAAAGTTCACGTTGCTTTACAAAATGAATTGTGTTAAAAATTAAATTTTAGTTTAATAATTTTTTATAAAACAGAAAAAGATAAAAGTCTAACAAATATTCAAGAGAAGTATTTACTTACATAAAAAGTTTCAAGGCCGTGAAAAGACTGCTTTTAAATTCGTCGAAATTAAATAAAAGAGATTCATTGACTTGCAAGTAATGCAGCTCCAAACCTAAAAGCAAAAATATAAAAGGTATTTTATATTCTAAACTCATGAATGATTTCTCTAAAAAAAAACCCAGATAATTCTAAATAAAAATATTCCATTCACTTGAGTATGCAAATTTGTCGGCAGTTATTCTTATTTTTATGGTTAAGGCAATTTTTTAACCTTCAAATGGTATAGGCCCGGCTTTTTTCGTATTTTATGCTCCAGTCTTTCGTACAATAAGCTTAAATTTCAAAATTTTAACAATTGTAAATTTTTACTCATATTGTACTTTTTTGGTTGGAAATTACTTGTAATTCATTTCTTCAAAAATAAAAGTTATTATGATTTTTAAAACGAATATGAAATTTAAAATAAATCTTATTTTAAAAGTATGCAATAAAAACAACCATACATTTTTGCAGCTTCCCAGACGGTTGGGTTGCCAATCCATCTAGTGGAATGATTTTCAATCCTTATTTTTTAATTATATTTACCAAATGTTCATTCATTGGAGCCTGTTCACTCACTGGTCAGTCTACCCTATACGAGGGAGCGCCGAAAAACGTGTTTGCTAATTTAACACCGGTTGTTCGGAAAACGTCATCGTTGCGAAGTCAAAGAATTCGAATCATCAGTCGAAGTTACACGGTTGCCACAAAAAATTATTTATCGCCGAATCCTAAGAAATCACGCCAAGGGTTGCCTTACAGTAAATCTGATCCTTTCACAACATTTTGTACTCTGAAAAAATTACTCGCCGAATTATCCATTCACTTTACATCATTCATCCAATACAAATCTTTTGATACACATGAATTTTTTTAACGATATGAATTCCAAAATTTTCGGAAATGTGTCTGTTTCCTAATAAATTTTGAACAAAAAGAAAAAGATTTGGTTAAGTTAAGTTAAATTATCGTTCACTAGAGCTACACGAGGGCTATTGGCGACGGATGTCATAAGTTAAAACCATATTTAAATGACGAGCCCACACCTGAGTAGGCATCCAACTCAACTTTCAAGGGTGACATCGTACTTAAAGTCATGAATTTGAAGCATATTTAACTTGCACTTTCTCTACATGGGGTATTAATAGTCTTACAATCATGCTGCACAGACCGTTTATAAGCAGTAATTTTAGCAATGCCAGGACCCGAACCTTTGACTTAGTCGAATACAAAAGTGTACATAAAAAACAAATCACCGTTATTAAGAGTATTCCCGTGCAACGCCGGTTTATAAAGCTATTAATAATATAATAATATAATCGTTGCAATTACACAAGTACACAAGTAAGAGGTTATATTAAGGTATAGGCAACAAGGATAAGAGGTTTCTAAGGATAATGTTTCTATTTCGAAAAGGTTTTACTTTCTTACTTTGATATAATTGCGATACATTCCACCAAAGATTTATTATGTTTAATGACCATTAAAGTTAAGACGAAACTTTGGCATCGTAAAACCAGAAGCCGTAAATAAAAATGAAACGTGAAATCGAAGAAGGACGGATTATTTCCTGATTTGGCGAGCTAGCGGCTTCATTAGATAAGGAAAGAGTCCCTAGATATTGACTAGCTAGGCTAATAAAGACCGAGTCCCGACAAACTTGGTGATATGGCAATTCACGTTCACCAAGTACATTAGCTGTTAGTAAATTTTTTTCTCAGAATAGTTATAAATAATTATGAAATTAAACTTTTTGCTTGCATAATCCGTAAAAAACGACATTCCATCATCTATAAGGATTTTGTAAGTAAAAACAACTAAAATAATATTGATTTAATTTTTCTTTTATTCAAAGTTAAAAATTATTCTGTATATTTCCTGATTCGGAGAGCTAGCGGCTTCATTAGATAAGGAAAGAGTCCCTATATATTGACTAGGCTAATAAAGACCGAGTCCCGGCAACCTTGGTGATATGGCAATTCACGTTCACCAAATAAATTAGCTGTTACTTAATTTTTTTCTCAAAATAGTTATAAATAATTATGCAATTAAACTTTTTACTTGCGCATTCCATAAAAAATGACATTTTGGCTATAAGGATTTTGCAAGTGAAAACAACTAAAATAATATTAATTTATTTTTTTATTTAAAGTTAAAATTATTCTGTATATTGTGTATTGTTGAGAAGTGTGATAAGGCCGGCTCAAGTAATAAGGTTATAATAGCTCTATGTGGCGTCACACTATCCAACTTCATTCCTGGATTTTATTGAAGACTTAGATGCTGAATTAATTGATGGTTCTGTTGACTGTATGTACAGGTGGTTATAAAATAACGCTCGCTGTTCGGAGAGGTCTGTAGCTTGAAAACCTGGTCAAGAGACGAGTTTGTTTTTTTATGATTATTTTTATGATTCTATGTTTTTTATGTATGAAATTTTTTATGTATATATTCAGTATTTTTATGAAAGTGAATGGAAGTTGTGTGATAATAAATGTTTCAAAGTTGTCTTACCAATAATACTTAAGGTTACAAACACTACGATGAAGAATATGTACAATGATAAAGGCAATTTAACAGGAAGTCCCCATTTCCGTAAGTAATGAACAATGTCTCCAATCCTGAAAATTTTTACATTTGTTATCAAGTAATAAAATATGTAATCACATAATAAACTGTCACTTAAGTTCCCACTTGTGCTATTTAACTTTGCAAAAGGGTCGAAATTTTTGGCCTTGTGGAACTTTCGAAAATCGCGCCAAAAGTCGGCCGAAAACCCAACCGAAATCATAGTGTAGGTTAGCATAGATTTCAATTATCGTCGCATAAGAGCTACACGAAGGAGAGCCGAAAAACGTGTTTGTTCATTTAACACCGGCTGTTCGGAAAACGTCATCGTTGCGTAAGTCAAAGAATTCGAATCATCAGTCGAAGTCAGACGGTTGCCACAAATAATTATTTATCGCCAAATCCGAAAAAATCACCAAAAGGGTTACCGTTTATTAAATCTGATCCTTTCACAACAATTAGATTGCACATGTGGGAACTGAAGTGACGAAATATTTCTACCAACACTATCTTAGGAAGTAGAAATGCCAGTTTTGAAAATGAATTAGAAATTTAGATACTAGCTGACTAAAACGATTTTATGCATACTTGAATAACTAATAACAATGTCTAGAAGGAAAATACATTTTGAAGTAAAACCCTTTTAAATTAAAATTTTAAATTTCAAAGTTGCACTTTTTTTCTGGTAATTTTTTTAAAGAATTATTACTGAATTTATGGTTTAGTTATATCAAATAACACGAATAAAATATCATACCAGAAAAGGAATTTTTACCATTAATTTTTCTATTTGTTTGGCAATGATAAATTAAATGAACCTCAACCTTAACATTCCGAATCGATAAATTTTAAGATACTTACCCTTAATACCCCCACACACATAATTCTTTCTAGACTATTTTTCAAGTTTCGCATTCTTATTATAATAGGAAAGAATAGAATGAACAAAGTTTGGAAGAAATTTCATGATTTATTTCCGAAATTCTTGCTTAAATAAATGCAAATAGTTTTCCCTGGTGACAATTATATTTCTACAATCATCTTCAAGTTGTTAAAGTTTCGCTCCTTAAAATAAGTCTGAATATACTTTTCAACTCTTAAAAGGATTTTATAAAGAATTTTCTAGTTTTATTTAAATGGACAGTTCGGTTGAATTAATGATTGTTGGAGGTTTAAAAGAGCACTTAAATATGAATAAATAGTTTCCATTATATTTTCCAATAAATTAAAACATCGGATATTTAATAAAACTTCAAATATGAGGAAAAAATATAGTAATACATAAATACAACTTTAAATTATTTTAGCAATCTACATATTTTTTTCTTATATAGAATAATAAAAATTGACGAAGTTTTAAATTTTGTTGGAAAATCTGTAGGATTTATCATTTAAAATCAGTCGTTATGTAAATAAATGCATGTTGAAATACACTAGTTTTCTCGGGCTTTTAACCTTTGGGCCATTAGACCCAGTTTTTCCTATACTTTATGCACCAGTCTTTCTATAGTGCGTCTCAAAAGTTTAGACAAAATATATTTTGGGTCACAAAATTTTACTGAAAAGGTTTATTTGAAAACAATTTTGGTTGTAAGGATAAAGCAAGTATATATAATTAAAAATAGCATGAATCACAAAGAAAACCGCCAATAATAATTTTTAATTGAATTATTTGTAAAAAGTACCCAAAAAATCTGTCTCATAAATATAGACAAAATCGATTTAATGTCATTTAATGATCTATTGTAGCATTTTTTTTCTAGAATTGTATTTCTGCTTGATATGATGAATTAAAAAACACGTTTTACGGTTGAATTTCAACCTTTTTGTACCACTCCTGGTCCAATTACATACTAACAGTCAATAAAGCCATTTTTGCTTTTTTAAGGGGAAATATTGCTGGCGATTTGCATAATACATATCCTAATTAGATGTAAATAACGAATATATGCCTAAAACAACAGTACCAAAACGTTTTGCCACCGATTCGTGCATTTGAAGACATGTAATGACACATTTTCTGGTAAAAAACGGCATTTTTTAAAATTTAAAATGATCAAAAAGACACAAAATTTTATGTTGTGCACCGTAACCCGATGTAGAGTATGCCTCCCCTTCAAAAAAGTCAAAAAGTTCCAAATTTTAACCCAAAACCACCCCCATACCATTCGATATTTCTCCTCAAATTTGCTATTCTCGAGTTTGTAAACACCGGTTTTTTTTTCAAACCGGTGAAAAAGAATCAGTTTAACCGATAAGATAAAAACCGTTTTAAGGATACTCAAATACCGGCTTTAAAATCCGTTTTTTTTAAACATGATTGCATGAGTGTACACGTTTTCGAGTGCCTATTTCTTTGCTAATTCAGAAGCTTTAACACAGTCAATTGTGAATCGTAATTTAGATCCGTGGTCAAGTGACGAGGTCGACACCAGAGTGGGCACCCAACGGCACTTCGAGCGATATCGTTCGCTAACGCCGTCGAGACTTTCGACTCCACAGATTTAACGAGCACGTACAGGGTGTTTATTAAATAACGCTCGCTATTCGGAGTGGTCTGCAGCTTTAATGAATAATCCAAATGCAAATAACTTCAGACACTTACTAATCAAGAAGGGGGGGGGGGGGAGAATGGAATCATAAAGTGGGGGAATGGTAAGAATGATGGGAATAAGGAATCATGGGGTTATAAAATACGAGGCGTAATTGGATGTGTTGGCCGTAATTCGCAATCATTGACTATGGCTCGTAATTTAAAAACTTGGTCAAGAGACGAGTTTCTTTTTTATGATTCCATTCTTTTTGAAAAAAAGAAACTTGTCTCTTGACCAGGGTTCTAAATTACGAGGCGTAATTAGCTGTGTTTGGCGTAATTGCCCATAATTGACGACGCCTCGTAATTTAGAACCCCGGTAAAGAGACGAGTTTGTTTTTCATGATTATTTTTTTAGGATTCTATCTTTTTTATGATTCCATTCTCCCCCCCCCCCCCCTCTTGATTAATATGTGTCTCAAAGTTTGTTGCATTTTTTATTATTCATTCAAGCTATAAAGACCACTCCGAATAGCGAGCATACTCTATGGTATGGTATGATATGGTATGATACATATGAGGAGTACACGGGAAAAAGCGATTGATTTTGCAGAGAAGTTTCCTTAGCAGGCCACTTTGGCGATGATAGCGAGTGATCGCCTAAACTTGTGTAAGGAAACCAGTTCCTACCACAGATATCGTAGTTGAAGTAATTGAGTGGCCGATCACGTGACCTCCAATGCTAACGACGGGACGCGCAAGGAGCTCCCAGAAGAGCCACAATGAAGTGTCAGTGTTGTAGGTCACGTGATATGCCACGCTAATACTTTAACTACAACCTCTGTGGTTCCTAGCTACCAAGATCAGGCGATTGGCGATCCCAACGCTTGGACCAAGTGAAGAAGAAAGAGGGAAACCGGTTTTATGCCGCCAAGCAGGCTATTGCGGTCGTCCGCCTCATGAATCAATCGGTTATTCCCGTGTACTTTTCATATGTATTCCAGCTTGTGTGCTTGTTCATAGAACCGCTTATAAGCTTTCGTCAAGTGGGACAGACACAGAAAGAAATTTTACAGTCACAAAGAAATGAATAACACATAGACAAATAACAACATTTATTGACTTTCACAAACTTCCATGCCTGACCGGGATTCGAACCCGACCTCAGCAGCTCCAAAGGCTAGTACACTAACCATTCAGCCAGCGAGGCGGCACAAATACTCTATATATAGTATGGCTCTGCCGACCTAAAAACGGCCCTACTTGCAGCCAAAAATGTCCGACGAATAATACTCCGTGTAAGGGAGTCATATTAAATATTCTTCAAAGTCCTAACGCTGCTTACGATGTCTCCTTAACGGTTACGTTGGGTGCCTATTCAGGTGTTGACTCGTCACTTGAGTGTTCTAAAATACGACTCCCGTTGCCAATAGCCCTCGTATTCCCTCCCCTTCAGGGGCCTGTCTGAATTGTGGAGGTGGCGCGAGATAGGTGGCAGCATATGTCGCGCATGTATGTGTGTGTTTGTGTTATGTCTGTCTTACTTGACGAATTTTTATAAGCGGATCTCGGACCGAGCACACAAACCTGAAAATATGTCAACCAACCAACCAATAGCCATCGTGTAGCTCTAGTGCGACGATTTTACAAACCTTACCTCGTGTAGAGGTAGTTCTATTGCGTTCGTTCAATCATATCTAAAACTTAAGGGGTCACAGGAGTCTTAAAAATGTGCAAAGAAGATACTACATAGCATAGTTTGATCTCTCTTGTAATTTTTTAACTACTCAATAAATGAGTACAATTTTTTATATGTAATTCTACAAGATTTATATATTATAAAACAAGTTTTAAAATTTATGAAACATTAGCCAAAACTAAAATAAATGATATTAAACATGAAGGTACTTGAACACACTGTGATTAAGCTTGCGCGGCAAATTGTGAGATCAAAATTGAACACATGACCAAGAAAATGACTTTATATTGTACAAATATGTACAAACTAGGACTTATACCTAAATTCTCAGCTCAATTTTAATTAGAAATTATTTTAAGAACTTTTTTCTAAAAAAATTAATAAAAATTTAAAAATTTTGATTTTAAATTTTTAAAAAAATAATTTCTAATTAAAATTGAGCTGAGAATTTAGGTATAAGTCTTTGTTTGTACATATTTGTACAATATAAAGTCATTTTTTTATTCATTTTTTCAATTTTGACCTCACAATTTGCCGCGCAAGCCTAATCACAGTGTGTTCAAGTACCTTCATGCTTAATATCATTTATTTTAGTTTTTGCTAAAGTTTCATAAATTTTAAAACTTGTTTTATAATAAATATAAAAAAATTATACTTATACATTGAGTAGTTAAAAAATGACATGAAAGATCAGACTATGCTTTGTAGCATCTTCTTTGCACATTTTTAAGACTCCTTAGACCCCTTAACCCAGTAGTTCCTCTTACACCGGTTTTTATAAAACATCGGAGTATCGAACCGGTTTAAATTAACCGATTTAAAAATATTTTTTTCTTATCGGTTAAACTGGTTCTTTTTTCACCGGTTTGAAAAAACCGGTGTTTCTAAGCTCTAGCAAATTTGAGAAAAATGTCAAATGGTATGAGGGTGGTTTTGGGCTAAAATTTGGAACTTTTTGGCTTTTTTGAAAGGGAGGCATACTCTACATCGGGTTACGGTGCACAACAAAAAATTTTGTGTCTTTTTGACTATTTTAAATTTTAAAAAATGCCGTTTTTTACCAGAAACTGTGTAATTTCATTTCTTCAAATGCACGAATCGGTGGCAAAACGTACCGGTACTATTGTTTTAGGCATATATTAGTTATTTGCATCGAATTAGGATATGTGTTAAGCAAATCGCCAGCAATATTTCCCCTTAAAAAAGCAAAAACGGCTTTTTTAACTGTTAGTATGTAATTGGATCAGGAATGGTACAAAATGGTTAAAATTCAACGGTAAAACGCGTTTTTTATTTCATCATATCAAACAGAAATCCAATTCTAGGCAAAAAATGGCGAAATTAGATCATTAAATGATATTAAATCGATTTTGTCTATATTTATGAGACAGATTTTTTGGGTACTTTTTACAATTAATTCAATTAAAATTTATTATTGGCTGTTTCCTTTGTGATTCATGCTATTTTTAATTAAATATATTTGCCTTATCCTTACTACCAAAAAAAATTTCAAATAAACCTCTTCAGTAAAATTTTGTAACTCAAAATGTATTTTGTTTAAACTTTTGAGACGCACTATAGCAATAAACATAAATTTTATAACAAATGAATTTTCATGAATAATATTCTTTTTTTTTGTCATCTGGTGAGAGCGAGAGAGATATAGGTATCATCTGTTAAAAATGTAAATATGTAATTCTAATTTTTTTAAATAGGTATTTCTTAACGATTTAAAAAAAAATTAATTTAAAATTTATGCGGACAACCAGGAGCAACATGAAACAATAAATATTTTTTTTATTGGTGAAGACGAAATAGAGAAAATTTCTTTTCGGTGGTATGTCTAAAATGCAAATTGCTGATATATGAAGTACACGGGTAGAACTACTTGATTTTTTAGGATTCTTACCTTATGTGTCTGCTTGGCGGATATTAGCGACAGGAAACCGGTTTTTCTTTCGGTTCTTCATTTGCGGTACTTACGTTTTACTGATCTCTGGCGTGAATCAGGGTTGCCTCGAAAGAAAAACAAAGCGAGCAACCGGTTTCTTTATCTTTATACCAGTTTAGGTGATTTCTCGCTATCATTGCCAAAGAGTCTATTGAGGAAAGCCTTCTACGAAATCAAGTGGTTCTTCCGTGTACTCTTCATATATTTTTATATCATAGTAAAATTATAACGTAATAACTAAACGGAACCTAACCAAAGTGTATGTTACCTCTTCTACTATAGTTTTAGATATGTTTTTAAAAGTAATTTTAACATTCATTGGGAGGTGAAAAACAGTAAATCTAACAAATCATGCAATCATGCTTAGCGTTTGGCTTGTTTTAGTAGCTTACATTGATAGCATACATTTTTATTTGAAAATAACTTGAAACTAATGGTTTTTACACCCACTGTTAATACTCAAAATACACTTATGTTTACAGTTTTAACAAAAACATTAAAAACGTTCCAAAACAAAGTTAACCAATTATTTATTTGTAAAGTTTTAACCGTCATCATCTTCAAAAATAAGTTATCTATAATAATAAAAATGAAGTTTTGTGTGTGTGTGTGTGTGTGTGTATGTCTCTCCGAAACTCACAAACTAGACATTTGTTTGACTCGTAACTTGGCTCAAATGCGTAGTTCATACTTGAGTTACAAAATAAGAACTTTCAGAGCTCAAAATGTTCTATTTTTAGAGAAAAATCGAATTTTCTGAAAAAACTACACCACTTTGGCTCAAATCCGATGAAAATTTTTCTTTCGAGTTGCCATTCAGCAGAAGAAATTAAAATAAACTTCGAAAATAGTTAAAATACAAAAAAGAAAATACTTTATTCTTAAAAACTTACAAATATTTTCATTTTAAAGATTTAGTTTACTATCATTTTAAGTAGTAAACTTTCATTTTATATTATTCTTTAATTTATATCAAGGCAACTTTTAATTTTTAACTTGATATTTAAATCTATAATAATAAAAATGAAGTTTAAAATGTTTATTTTTGTGTTGCCATTACCTTCAGAAACTAAATTCATCATTTGAAAATAATTGATATGTTTCAAGTGACGTATTTCCTACCATCAGTTTTCATACGAGGATATATTGTGGGTTTAGTTGATGATTTCTTCATTGATGGTTTTGTTGATTGCAAATATGCAGCAATAAAGGTATAGCTAAGCAATTACAAAAATGCGATGGTTAATAACAAAATTGCACTAGAGCTGCGTATAAGCGTTTTATGCCTTTATTGTTTCGCCAAATATGTTACCAATCTCGCCAAATTATTAATTAAAACTCGCCAAATGGGCAAAATGTTTGTTAAGCTATTACTGAACTATGATGGTTAATAAAGGCCATCGCATTACAGCTGCATATTAGGATTTTATGTCTTTATTTTTTCGCCAAATACGTTGCCAATCTCGCCAAATGGGCACAATGTTTGTTAAGCTATTACTGAACTATGATGGTTAATAAAGGCCATCGCACTATACAGCCGCATATCAGGGTTTTATTCTTTATTTTTTTCACCATATATGTTGCCAATCTCGCCAAATTATGTATTAAAATTCGCCCAATGGGCAAAATGTTTTTTAAAACTAATTTATAAGCTGGTTGGTTGTGCTAAGGCCATTGTGTTAGAACTGTATAATGGTGAGTTTGTAGCAATATCAATTTTCTCGCCAAATTATTTCCCAAAACGCGCCAAAAGAGTTAAAAGGTTTTATTTATTTATGTTTTTTTTGTGGTTTGAATTAACGTCGCTCTAGAGCTGCACGAGGGCTATTGGCGACGGGCGTCGTATTTTAGAACCACAGTCAGGTGACGATATTTATATATGAGGGAATTGTGATGCCATTTATGAGTGCATTTTACACCGTATTTTTGATTTTGGAATTTTAAAACAATGAAACGGGATTTCATACTCGAAAACGAGCGGGAAGAATAACTTAAGTTTATGATTTTATTCCTTTCCTTACTGAAGCGCCCCAAAACGCCCGAACAACTAAGGATTCGATAATGTTATTCCTATCAAATACTACGAGGAAGCAAATATCCTTCGTAGCGAAAGGGTTAAAACAGGTTTGGTACACATACTTGGATCGATTTGAATTTTTTTTAATCCGTGCGAAGTACGGGTATAAATTTGCTAGTAATACAATAAATTCCGTAAATTTTTTTACTTTTACCTGTTTATAGGTATGAAGGGTAGAATGAGACAAGCCACAACCAGTTCTTCGAAAAGGACAAGCAAACTCAGTGCAGTGTTCAGCACCATCAGGGTGCCCGAGGTAACTGCAATAAAAACAATAACAGAATAATACATGAAATAAATATTTATAGAAAGCTGGACAACACAGGATATTAAGAAAGAAATAAACATTTACTAGGGATTTCCGTTTCTAACTGGTTATTTTGGTTTTCTGAAGTTTTTTTTTTCTATTTGTACCCTCTCAGAAATAACACTTTAATTTTTGACGATTTATGAATCCTCAAGCCTCATTTCGTTAATTTTGAGGCTTGTTTCGTCAAATTATCACCGGACTTTTGAGTAAACGCGAATCCTCACTTTTACGATCTTGATTTGACGATTCTGTATCTTGATTTTGAGGAAACTAAATATCATTGTTGTACTCACATGCTCAAAAATGACGAAATATTTCTTTAGATTAGACGACATTCAAATCCTCACAAAAATGACGATTCAAATTTCTTCACTTTGAGGAAAGGAAAACGTGGAGCATTTGCCAGTAAACGGAATCATCAAAATTAAGGAAAATTTCGTTGTTTTTGAGCATTCATTTTTTAGAGTGTATTGACGTCGTTAAACAGGGTCCTAACTTTGGCAACACAACTGTTTTGCGTCAAAGTTCTGTGAAATCAAAGTATATCAATAAGGTGAAAAAGTTGTTTTACAGCAAATTGATGCATTTTTGACTTACAGAGTGACCTAAACAACTTACTCCAATAGAGTTTAAACAGAGGTGATGGGTGCATTCAATCACCTGCCAATGAAGCAAGCATTTCACCGTTGCCACATAATTAATTTCACACCGTATGTTTGTCATATTACAACTTAACCCCTCAGAATCTTATATTTTTAACCTAATTAAACCCAAAAAATATAGTAACATATAAATAACACTATAATATATTTCAGCAATTTACATATGTTTTCGCATATATTATTATCTAACGAAAGGACGAAGTGAAAATTTTGATGGAAAATTTGCAAGTATTATTATTTTAAGCCTTGTGACACAAGTGAAATTTCTATTTGTATTGATGTCGTTAAATCCTAACTCTGACCACTCAACTTTTTTTGTGTGAAAGTTCTTTTGCATCAAACTTCATAACTTAAATTACCTTTTTCACATGTCCTTAATATCACTTAGCTTAGTACTTTAACATTGCAAACCCACCCTGTCGGCGACAAACAGTCGCCAGAGATCAATATTTTCCACAAAAACTTTGCTGAGTCATCTTGACCTTACACTTTTCCACACGAATAATAATAAATTTTATTGTTCAGTGGAGGAGAGCTGGATATTCCTCACCATTTTTGTGGATTGTTCCGACACACTCTCTCGTCGACTTAGGATGACCAATCTATCATCCCCCAATGTCTAACTGTTAAATAAAAGTCTTAACTACTCCAAGGTTTTCCTGTCGACTTATTTTACATTTTCATCACTGTGATAGTAAATTAGAGGGATTCTTTCACTGAGTAATGTCTAATTAGTTAATCAATAAACCAACCCTAAAACCAAGTGAATTGTTAAGTGCACGGAGTTAAAAATAGGAAAGACAGCATGGATGGACATAAAATCGCAAAAAAAAGTTTCGGCAATATGTATTTTTAAGCCGCTTGGTTAATTATTATATTTGGCATTACTTTGCTCACAATAAGATAAGTAAGAAATTAATTATTTGGCATGAAGGGAAATATTAGAAACTTGTAATCATTTAGAACTTACGCTATAATCCACAACAGCACAGGTTGTCACGTTTATTTTCCCCTTGATAAAACACGTAGGTAATACTAGAATATATAGGGTGGTGCAAATAAAAGCGGCCCCAACGTAGAGATAAGAATACAACAGAAATGTTGCCAAGTCAAAAAACAATATAAAAATATTCTCGCATTAAACTCTTCGATTATTCCCTCATTAAAATTTTATTATTTGTATGTAGTTAAATTGCATGTTTATGATTTTTTTTTGTGTTTGTATAATCCCTAATTAGAATGTCTGCATGCGAATTCAGTAAACCAAATCACACTAAAAAAATGGCGTATTTTGTTCGAAACTATAAAAAACCGACAGATGAATTTACCGACTTTAATAGTCACAATGACAATTTGGCATCATCATTTTCGATTTTTTTTCCTAATCGCCTGTAGCCATTTATGATATCAAAAGCACATATTTCGATTCTTCAAACGTTCTTCGATAAGAAGATATTTTTTATTAATCCCACTAGATGTCAGATCCATTATTTTTTCAAAAATTATGATAAGAAACATGATAATACCAAATGGCATCACTGGGACTGAGGGTTAAGGCGGATTCATTTTTTCCCTCTAATCAACTCCATATTATTTTGAACTTTATAGCTAGAAGCTACTTACAATGTTTCAAAACTAACACATCAAGGTATAATTATAGCATCTGAGGATTATTACATACACGTTTTTGGTCTCATTCAATAGCAAGATAAATTTCCATACATCTGGCTCAGTAGGCAACTGAAGAACACTCTTGCCTCTTACTTTATTGTCACTCCGCTAACTCACCATTGTATTGCGAGTACCTAATTTCCCAAAGGGTTTCGCTGCAAACTTTTCTCGCTTCACTTACCACAATGAATACTTGGTAAATAGTAGTTGGGATTATAGGGAGATGTAAGCATTCAAGAGCTAAAATATACAGAGCATCTTTTATTTACATCCTGAATTTGTTTGAATACACTTAATATTGCGGATTTCGTGTTGATCCACAAATAGGTTACCATACTTTTTTTTTTATTCAAATAGTATTACTAGCTGCCTTTTGTGTTTGTATTGTAACAGGGTTGGTGATTCATCAATTATTTGTTAAAAAAAGAAGTCTCATTTGTTAATAATGACAAAGTTCAACATTATCCTCTTGAAACCTGGCGTCCCCATTTGGGGATTTTTTTTAACCACCCCACAAACAATTAAAACGATAATTAGTTCCGAAGTTGATCTGGTCCGATAGAAAAAGATCCAAGTATCAGTTTTAAGCCTTTGATTACAGGTGTTTGCCATTTATTTCTATGAGAAAATGGAGTTGAACGAGGGTCAATACGACATTACGCCGCAGTTACATGCTTCGAGCAGCCATTTCAGCATGGCCTTGATTATCTCAAGGTAACCGCTTTATACGTATTTATCCGAACATCCGATGAAGCTGGCTCTCAAGGCCACCAACCCATCTTTTTTCGGTTTTCTGCCCGATATCAAAGAAAATGGTTACCATAAGGTAAATGGCAACTATCTTGGCCGTTTCTCTCTTTTTTAATTTATCCTACATCGTGAATTCAATTAAGTCACATCATCAAATCGCCACGCTATACAATCTCACTCGCCAATTTCTCGCCAACCAAAGGTCGAATCGATGAAGGTCAAAGTGCTTACGCTCACGCTGGAAACAGCGCTCGAGGCATGTAAACCCAGTATTAGAGTTCTTTAAAAAAAGTTCATAATTTTTAACTTTTCAAAAAGTTCTTTTAGTAGTTAATTTTCAAAGGATTTTGAAATTAAACAATGATAAAATAATCTGTTAACTACAAATAAGTGATACAGCCTTTTTTTGTTGCATTTGTAGTACAAAATGTGTATTTTTAGAGTAAATGGCATTCCCATAAGTAACTATTAAACATATTTTTTTTAATTCTCAGATAAACATACTCTTTAGCTTAGCATATATTTGTATGAAAAGTATGTTGAGATAATAAGAATGTACGTGTAGGATTTTTCTCGGGTCTTAGAGGTTAAAAACTAGTTCTGACGAAAGAGAACAATACTCTTTTTAACCGCCATTTTTCTTGATAAATACAATTAAAAACTAAGGGTGTGTACCGTTTCACGACTTTCAATCACCACGCAATAAATCAATGCATTTAAAGTTATTTATTTACCCTGCACTGTATATTCTATACCTTTAAAACCAAAAACGTTATCTGGAAATTACCGTTTAGCTTTTGTGCGATGATTAACTCAAACACCTTATTATGACGTCCGACCAGGTACTAAGAACTCGTGTACAAAATTTGAAGTCCAATCTGAGCGTCAAAATTGGTAGCGAGAGTTCTAGATCGTGCCACAAAAAAATGGCTCTCAGTTTTGGGGAATATGCCGAGCCTGCAAAGCCCATAAAGCAGTCCCATTGGGAAAAAACTATGAACAGCAAAGGATATCTAAAATAACTTTACCTAATATAATAACTAACTTACCTAATATAACTATATACACTAACGTATCAATACAATATCGCCAAGAATTGTAAATACTTGTCACTGCATTAATAAAAACGTTTTTAATGAACATTGTTACACATTCTTACATTGCGCGTTTGTGTCGAAGGCGGAACATGATTCTGATTTATTTGGATGTCAATCTGCTACAGATAAGCACGCATGTTCAAAGTTTGAGTGAAGAGTTTCAAAATAGATTTTACTTATCTGATAAGGTGAAGAATAAGGAAAGTGAAGATTAGAATGTCCATATTGACCATTTATTTTATTTAACCTTTTTGACAATTGGCGTCCCCTTAGGGGACATTTTTTAAAACCTCCCCACAAGCAATTAACACTTTAATTAGTTCCGAAATTGACCTGATCCTATAGAAGAAGATTCAAATATCAGTTTTCAGCTTTTGATTGCAGGTATCAGTCATTTATTTCTATAAAAAATGAAGTTGAACCAGGACCAATACGATAGTCGAGTTTTTAAAAGAATTATTTATCAAGCAGGGCCGTTTTTATTTGCGCCACCCTGTTTTTACATAACAACGAGTTTGTCAAAGCGGATACTTTAAAAGAAATATTCCCACACGCATGCTACTTCGAAGCTGAATATCCATGTAGCTTATTTTAAAAAGACAAGAAAAAAAAAAGACATTTATTATTGTGTAACTCTGTAAATCTTTCCTTGTACATTTGCGTGTTAAAGATACTAATCTTCTGAGAAAAAAAAACTCCTTTCGCCGCAATTCGAAGTCCGAAATAACAAAAGTGAAAAGAATACAAGAGGAAATGGATTCTTCTTTGCTATTGTTGGCGCCATTTCCGCCATTATAAAAGGCTCAGGAAAAAAACCCGCCATCACGCCAATTTAAATGTCTTGAAATTAAAAAAAAAAAAACTTTGGTAAATTATTACTTAGCACGATTTAGAAACTTTGAAGTTTTGGTACTTTTCCATTTCGCAGGTGCAAATCTCGCCAAACAGAATTTTCGGACGACAAAACACGGTATACACAGTTAAAGAACCAGTATACACGGTTAACCCTTTCAGTCCCAAAAATTTACTACACTACAGAAACATCTGATATTCACAAAATAAGCATATTTTCGGTCAAAAATTAGAGTTCCATAAGAAAAAAAAATCATTTTAATTGTTTATATGTTTTTTGAAATAATGCCAAAATTTTTTAACTGTGGAAAACAACAAAATAAAAATATATGTATTACCTAAAAACACTTTGAGATACATATTTTAAGGTATCTGACCATATTATTAAAAAAAAGTTAGTAATTATTTTAACGGAAATAGTTTTAACCCATTCAGTCCCAGTGATGCCATTTGGCATCATCACTTTCAATATTTTTTTCAAAATGTTTATGTCCCGTTCTGACATCCAAACACGCATTATTCGATTCTTCATACTCTGTTCTATCAGACAAAATTTTACTTTTATCTCAATAGAAGTCAGAACTACTATTTTTTTATTAAGAAAATAGTCAACAAGCGTTTCTCCTGATTTTTGATAAGTTCACTTCAGTTCCACATATTTAAAACACAATTTAAAATATTTCGGTTAAAATAATTACAATATTTTTTTATTTAGTTGTTTTCCACAGTTAAAGAATTTTGGCATTGTTTCAAAAACCATATAAAAAATTTTGATGGATTTTTTTTCTTATGGAATTCGTATATTTGACCTAAAATAAGCTTATTTTGTGAATATCAGATGTTTCTGTAGTGTAGTAAATTTTTGGGACTGAAAGGGTTAAACATGTGGAACTGAAGTGAACTTTTCAAAAATCAAGTGAAACGCTTGTTAGCTATTTTCTAAATAAAAAAAATAGTAGTTCCGACTTCTATTGAGATTAATGTAAAATATTGTCTAATAGAAGAAAGTCTGAAGAATCGAATGATGTGTGTTTGGATGTCGTACCGGGACATAAACTTTTGGGAAAAAATATTGAAAGTGATGATGCAAAATGGCATCACTGGGACTAAAAGGGTTAAAGGAATCCATTGGAAATATTCTGTTTAGAACAGTTTCAGCGACTTTGGCGAAATAAAATATTTCTTCTGACGTGACGCTCTCAAAACTGCGATTTCATTGGCTGTTTGGTTTTCTTTGACAAAGTGTCGAAACAGCTCATTGGTTTAAAAAAAGAGTCACGCGATCCGAACTGAGATACCATTGGTTGTTTTATTTCTTGTGGTAACAAGTGTTGAAACAAGCCCTTTAGGCCATAGTTACATTTGTGACAGAAATAATTTTGAAATGACGTCATATACAGTGGTGGAAATTGATTTATGAACTGACAGTTTTTTAACAGTATTTCTTTATTAAATGCATTTTTATCGATTTAAACTTTATATACTATCCAGGCTTTGCATTATAAATTATACACGTAAATAAAATTTTATATAATTTCGTAAACAATTTCTTTTGTTGATATTTTAGTTTAGCATAGGGAAATTGATTTATGAACTTTTACATTCAATCTCAATTAATAATTGCTAAAACTATTTTTTTGTCGCTAATACTTCCTTGATTTTGTTTTTCATAGACAACATCAAACTTCCACCACTAACATTTCTGCTGAAGACAGATCTTGGTTATTTCCGAAGATCCTTTCAATAACATTTTAAACCATCACGTCCATCCAAATTGAACTTTTTTTCATCAGCAAATGTCACTTTTTTCCCATTTCTCTCCCTCCACCCTCACCCAATCCATTTTCATGTAGTTACGATTATATTTTAATAGCCTGTTCTTATATTGAAGAGTAAGCTTTGGACCAGCCTTCATTTTTGAACATTTCAAGTTCGACGACGATATCAATATTTGTCCTACTCTTCTGGGAGTTACAGGAAGTGATTGTTCATAACAATTTCGCCCTGTAATGCACAAATGCTGACACAAATGGCAACTTTTTGGGATACAAGTCCAATAATCCTGCTTTTGCCCCTCGTCCCACGAGGGTTACACCTTTTTTAATGATGGTTTTTGCCGAAATCAGAATGATTCTTCAAATATTTATGAATTATATTTATTGATCTTTTAATTAATATGCTAATTTCTCTTACAGATTTGTTACAATGTTATATAAGGGTCATTTTTTACCTTTTTGGCTTCAGGCAGTCCCGCAAGCTTTCCTATATAGTAAAATGGGAATAAAACAGATAAATTTCAACAAATTTGGCCTTAATCTTATTTATAAACACTGATAGTAAGCTCCTCTGAAGTTCAAATGAAGAACTTGTTAAAATATTTGGTACTTGGGTTCAAAATAAATTTGAGTTCATAAGTCAATTTCCATCATTTGACATGCTTGAAAACTAAAATTAGATATATTTTTATTTCATATCATTTTTTGAAAAAAATTATGTGTGAAATTCCTTTATTGTGCTCTGGATATCCAACACACAAAATTTGCATTGTTAGCACTTAATACAAAGCGATATCTGGTGAAAAGAATGTTAGTTCATAAATCAATTTCCACCACTGTATATTTCACAAAAAGATTCTTTGATTGCATGCTGACATTAAAGGTTTTTTCTTCTGTTTAAAAGCGTAAAGTTTCTTTTAAAAAAAATTAATTTAGCAAACGATAATTATTGAATTTTATCAAATAATTTTTGAATTTTTGAAAGAAAATAAATGAAACTAGCCAAATTTGTTAAATGTTTAATGTGGAATTAATTCTGTGTTTGGCGCCTTTTTTCGTGTTGATCACAAATTTTGAGTGGAAGTGGTTAACGTGACAGATTCTGTTACAAACCTATTGTTTATCAAATACCAAACTTATAATCCATTCGCGACAACAGGTTCCCTAATTATTGGTAAATTCACTCTACATTTTGATGAATCGTCAAGCTATCAAATTTCTGTGTTGTTGTCAAATTTCTTTAAAAAAAAAAACAGTTTGTTTAATTAAAAGTTTAATATGGAATTCATAAATACTGTGTTTGGCCACTCTTTTAGACGCATAAATTTTGTGTGAAGTAGTTCTAAAAGGTAACTTCTTTTACAAACCTACCTGGTTACCGTAAGATTATGAATCTCATGGGAAAAAAAGAAAATAATATTTTGACCTTATGGCTTCTCTTTAATGAAATTTTCGTCAAAGAGTAGAAATTTATGTCAATTATAAGGAACATCTATCAAGATGATTTTTTTTAAATATAACATATTTTAAAGTCAAAAATAAACTACGTCTAATGAAATTTGAAATTTGACCCATTACTCTTTAGTTTATTGTTGAGTTAAAAAAAAACGCCTCATTAAAATGATTTGAAAAACTAAGTTACTAAGAAATTCAAAAGCAGTAAAAAAATTTCATTTGATAAAAAAAAATTGGATTATAATTTTTTTTGCTTCATTATAAATTCTTTATTAAAAACGAAGTTTCTGTGAAACAATTAACGAAATTAACGAGTTAAAAAAAATAACATATTTCTATTTTTATGCTTGTACAGCTTCATAGGCTTCCTAGCATTCCTATAGATTTGCTAACTTTCTTTAAATATCGAAGATCAAAGTAATTTTAATTTTAACATCTATTCATCTTTACGTAACTAAGTTTCGAAAAAATATTTTGAGAAAGAAATTTCAAATACTACGAAAATACTTTTACTTCAATTCAATTTCTAAACATATGAGATAAAGGCAATAGTTTTCGGCAAAAGAAAGGAATAAATTCTATTGCATATTTTACGAGTTTTGTGAACATTTTATTTGCTACACACCGAACCTAAGGAATATGTTTATTAACTATCTTTTAGAGAGAGAGAGAGAGAGAGAGAGAGAGAGAGAGAGAGAGAGAGAGAGAGAGAGAGAAAAGGAATATGTTTAGAAAATTTTGTTCCAAATATAAACACAGATTTCTTTAACGAGTATCAAAGTCTCCCTTTAGAATAAAAAAAATGCTAAAAGTAATAGCTAAAAATGTCTTGCAAATGAAATTTTAAATAACAAAAATATTTGAAATTCATTATATTTCACAAAACGTCGAGAATGGATTTATGTCATTGCTATAAGTTTAAATTTTTTCAAGGAAAACGTAGAACAAAACGTCAACATATTTTTTTCTTAGTTCCATTTCCCATGCGACGATTCCAGTAATGTCTATTACATATTATTACATTAATAACTATAAAAGCAGGGGCAATGTTAAGTTAATTATATCTTTCACATGTGACCGAAGCGAATACCGTACTTACGGTTTTACCTGTGGTTTTCAATCAAGAAGTAACAATGTTAAATGCTGCTTTAATGACACTGTACGGGAGCCAATTTTTCAAATTTTTTAAACATTACTACTTGCTTAAAAACCACAGATAAAGCAGTAAGTCTAGTTTTCCATTTGGTTTCATGCGAAAGGAGCCTTTAAACTACCTTCATTTGTTTGACCAAATTGTAACTGTACAGAAAAAAATAACGAATAGAGCAGGGGTTCCCAACAAAATTTTCTCGCGGACCCCTTATCAAGCCGTTATTGTGACAAGGACCCCTACTGATTCCTAATCCTAAAATAGAAAAGTGAGCCAAATTAAGAGTTTTTATATTTTATACATTTTTTACAGTACAACCGAGTACTCCGTCGGTAAACAGTTAGTTTTAATTTTCAGTTCATAATGAAATTAGTTATATCTGTCCTTTGGATTGGTACCATTATTTCTGAAATATTCGATTCCAAACTTCAAACTTTCACTTTGAAATCCGACCGCATGTCGAGCTGATTAATATATTTGTTTTTCATGAAACACATGGAAGAAAATGCTTGCTCACACCGATATGTGTTTGCAAATGGAAGGATCTTTTTCATTGCTTTATCTCCAAGTTTCTTCTAGTACTTGCGTGCTGATTCCTAGAAGTCTGCAATTTCCTCACCGATGAAAATATTATTCATTATACCGCAGCTGGACAGATCACCAAGATGATCTTGCTCTTCTTCAGTGAGGCCTTAGATTTTGTGTATTTCTTCACAGCTGAAGGGATTTAGAATATTTGTCGTCAGGGAAATACTTTCTAAAAATAGTGGCTCGGTTACATTAATCTTGATCTGGTCAGGCAAATTCTCATCTGATGACTCCAAGAATTGTTTTTAAGTAGAAAAGTTATATAGTTAGTTAATGACTTGTTTTCTATCCAATCCTTGACGCCCAGATCTGACTCTTTTTGACCATAGCTCTAATCCTATCCTCAACTTAAGTATAACACATTAAAGTGTTTAAACACATGAGCTATGTACGCAACTGAGTAAAGCCAAGAGAAGTCAGTGAGAAAATTTTGAGTGATAGTTTTGGGCTAGACTCTCCTCATGCAGAAAGCGTCGGAAAAAAATCCTGTTATCATACGAAATATATTTCATATATATTTTTTAATTCTAATAGTTTAATTCTAATAGTTTAATTCTAATTTAATTCATCCTTGCGGACCCCTCTGGCATAGCTCGCGGACCCCTGGGGGTCCGCGGACCACCTGTTGGGAACCACTGGAATAGAGGAATGAGCTCGACAACTGTGTGATACGTTAAACAACTGAAGAGCTTAGTGGGAGAACGTGCTAAGTGACATTTTTGAAAGAAATGATATTTTTGTGTCAATGAACACATCACTAACTTTTTCAAGGATAACAAGTTTCCCCTTTTTCATAAGCTTTCAGTTTCGTATATTTTTTACTGTTTGCAAGTGTACAGTTTTCAAGAGATCTGAATGCAAACGATAAACTTTAAAGACAATTTTCTCGCTTTCACCTTTTTGTTACTTAGAACGTTCTTCCACTAAGGTCTTCAAATGTAATTGGAATTGAATTCATTCCAAGTATCAGTCAAAAACTAGTCTAAAAAATAAAACTTAAGAAAACAAAAATAAGTTATTTTAAAAATTCACAGATAAACAAAATTTCTTAACAAAAAATTTCTATTAAAACATTTTTATCTATTTCCTTTTATGTGTTGAAACTCAGATAAATTGTTTTTTGTTTTCAATGCTAATCCAATGGGAAATTCGTTGACAAATAGTAGTTTTATGTCCGTCCTACCGTACAGACAGACGGGTATTAAGTATGAAAGTTGGGTCTCTGAGGTCATACCTTTCTAACAAAAAAAAAAGAATTTTTAGGACCAGATGGATCTAACCGATTTTGGTAGAAGGTAGAGACAGATAGACGGAAATCGACCGCATTTCAATACCTACCTACTTTTCCATTTTTTTTAATTCTTTCGAGTAAAAAAAAGAAAAATAGGATAAAAATACAAAATCAGTACATAACAAGATTGACAATTCCAATTATTTTAAAAAACTACAAAGGCGGCTCTGACTGTACTATCAGTATGACCTTACCAAAATTGAAAATATTTCTTCCTTGATCAAGTGAAGTTAATTTAATATTTTCCACTACAATCATCGATGCTGTTTATTAGGTTTAAAGCAAACTTATACTTAGCTTGATTGTCGAGTAGTAAATAAAAAATTGGATAAAAAAAATCGAAAAAAATAACGGAATACATCCATAAACCGGGAAATCTTGCACTTCAAAATTTTGTTACGTCGAAAGAACTTTTGACATAAATTATCGCTGCAGATTATCCACTGTAACAATGTCTTCGTGAATGTCGCTTAAATTAATGAAGCCAACTTTTGCTATTATTTTAAAGCACAAATTATAAAAAAGTTTTAAAAAGAATGTCCAATTAAGGAAAATATTTTTTACACAGGCGAAATAAATATACAGAAACTCCCCCTCTATTTTACGTAAAACTTTTAAACGCATTTTTCAAAAACTAATGAGATAATTTTTTTTGTAAAAGAATTTACATGGTTATCTATTGTTTTCAATTCAGTAGCATTTATAAAGTAAACACTTGTTTTTACTTTTAAGATTGCAAGGAATCAAATGAAAGCTTAATTAATTAATTTAATGTATATTATTTGGAACTAATTCATTGCAGGTCCATTTCCAACAATATTTTTCTTTTCAATGTAAAAAAATAAGTGTCGTATAACACCATATTTAGTTATAAAAAGATGTCTAATTATATAATGGTGGTGGTGGTGGTACGTATATACAGGGTGGTTATAAAATAACGCTCCCTATTCGGAGTGGTCTGTAGCTTGAATGAATAATCCAAATGCATCAAAAATTGAGACACTTGCTATTCCAGAAGGGGAAAAAGAATGGAATCATAAAAAAGACAGAATCCTAAAGAATAATCATTAAAAAGAATTAATCATATGAAACAAACTCGTCTTTTGACCAGAATCTAAATTACGAGGCGCCGTCAATTATGGCCAATTACTGCCAACACAGCTAATTACGCCTCGTAATTTAGAACCCTGTTCAAGAGACGAGTTTCTTTATTACGAAAAAGAATGGAATCATAACACAGAAACTCGTCTCTTGACCAAGGTTATAATTACGAGGAGTAGCCAATTATGGCTAATTATGGCCAACACATCCAATTACGCCTCGTAATTTAGAACCCTGGTCAAGAGAAGAGTTTGTTTTTTATGATTCCATTCTCCCCCCCCCCCCCCTTCTTGATTAGTAAGTGTCTCAAAGTTTTTTGCATTTGGATAATTCCAGAGACATAACATAGAGTGGACTGCGCATTAATAGTAAAGCAGCTTAGGGATGGAAAACCAAAACCGGTTTTACAAAAACCGGTGGTCCCGGTTGTGACTGAAAACCGGTTTTTTTTGTATGAGGCCCTTTGGAACCGAAAACCGGTTTTTTAGGGAAAAACCTATGGAAAATGGAAAACCGGTTTTTTCTGGAAAACAGCCATCCCTTGCAGATTAGCATTATGTCCTAAACATCATAAATCGCCAAGAGGGGAAAGGTTGCTACATATGGCAACTTAACGCTACCGTTTCGTTACGAACTATTCCAAATTGTCGCCAGACCTGAATATCAGCTAGCAAACCGAAGTGGAGACTACCATCAATACCCAAGTCACGTGGGTTTCTACCAATCACGGCAGCTTGAATTTTTTTTAATGTTTTTGCAGACGATTTTTTGAGCATTGTTTGTATTTTTCTCTTTTGGCTTTTATAATAAATATCTAATTACATTCTTTTAATCTCTGAGCATGAATCGTGAATGTTGTACTCTTAATTCAGTAACGTTTTGTGCAAGATGCCAAATGCTTGTGAATTCCTAATTGTAAAGAGGGGTATAAAAAAGGATTAGTCACACTTCACGGGTAAAATTTATTTAGTTCTGCATACTTTTAGTAATTGTGTGTTCTTCATAAACTATAATGTCTATCGAGGGAATTTATTCTAAAAGCTCTTTTATACTGAAGAATCATATCCATGATTAAATCAACGTTGTTAGAACTCTAATTATAATAAATATTTTGGGCCAAGTCAATTAAATTAATGGTCTGAACATTAGACAGCTTAGAAGTAGAATATTTTTTTACAATTTGGTCAATACGAAACCTGTTTTTGCAATCGTGTTTGAGTTATTTATATTTAAAAAGTAGAACATTTGCTGAATTTGGAATATATTGATGTGTTTTAGAAAGTTGATTTATTCCAGGTGAAATAAAGGAAGAAGCAATATTTCAAAAAAAATTGATTTTTTTTTAAAATCGGGCCTTTAGAACGAAAGTTATAGAGACGGCAGAAAATGTTGACCATGTCAATTACCAACTTATATTACAGCAACACTCTACATAAACCTACTAATGTTCTTTTAAATTAATTTTTAATAAAAAGTCCGCATTCAATTGTTCAAGTAATCTTAAATAGACTCACAAAATCAAAGAAATAATCTGATATCTATTAAGAGGATCTTAAAATACTAGCGATTCATCCTTGCTCCTTTCCAAGCTTCTTTATCATAACATTAGATTGTCGGCCTCTGTGTTCAGGTCGTTGTGGAAAAACTCGCCAAATGGTAAACTCGCCATAGATGCTAGCCAAACGCGACACAGTCATGTGACTGTGTAAGTTAGATGTTTAGGACACTTTAGGTTTGCCAATGCGCAGTCCACTCTATGTTATGTCTCTGGATAATTCATTCAAGCTACAGACCACTCCGAATAGGGAGCGTTATTTTATAACAACCCTGTATATACTCCGGCTTGTGTGCTTGATCAGAGACCAGCTTATAAGCCTTCGTCAAATGAGACAGACACAGAAAAAGTTTTACAGTCAAAAGAGAAAGAAGAATCACACCAAGGGCGAAGGCGGGAATCGAACCTGCACCCGTTACAGCGCACAGACTGCTTTCCTGTGATGATAACCACTCGGCCATCCGCTCCCCTTGTATAATGTTTTAGATAAAATGGGGGAAATCACGCATGGAGGGAAGTTTAAACAGTATGCAAAAAATATGAAATTTTACATCAATCATGAGAAGGGCGTAGTTGCAAATCTCACATTCTCCAAAGCATAACTAAGATTGGCTAGTTGGTAGACATATATTTTCAGGCTGGCGTTCTTGGTCAGAGACCAGTTTATAAACCTTCGTCAAGCAAGACAGACACAATACACATATACGTAACGGATGCTGCCATCTATCGACATCTCTGCAATTTAGACATGTCCCTGAAGGGGAATGAAATAGTCTCCAGGGACCTGTACCCGTGGAGAACAGCGCAATGATCACCTTTAAGACATTCGGACCCACAGATTTAACGAACACGTACTCATACTCGGTGGGTCTTCAGTGGTACCGGAGACTCGATCGCGGGATCTTCCGATCCCGAGACTAAAATCTTAATCACTACCCCACAGCCCATAACTAAGATATAGGTTTTTTCCTTTCATTTGCACTTGCTCAAAATCAATTTGCCGAGTTGCAAATAGTATACGACATAAATACTTTTATTATACTTCAAATAATGCGAGTTTTATTACAACACCCTTATTAATGATCTAAAACGTTATTAATTTCTTAGAAATAGTAAGATATGTAGAACTATGTTTATATCTATATCCTGTACTACAATCTCACACAACTGTGATAAAATGAAACTTTTGGTGTAAGACTCATTCTGAGGGATTGGGGTTTTTTTTGGGGGGGGGAGGGGAGGGGATATCACAGCTGTTTTGTTTCAGGGGGTATGGGACACTTTTAACTTTTTTTTTCAATATTTCAGAGATCATTATAATTTTTTTCCATAAATGTAAACTAAATATTCTAACACTTTATACTAACACTTTTACATAGTCAAGGGTTTTAAAAAATTAATAATTTTGCTTTAAAAAAATAAAATGTGTCAAAAAGTGCCTTTTCATATTTTTGTTATAAGTCAAAAAACTATTTATTGACAAACAAAAGTTTAGCATTTTTACAAACAGGAAAATGTACTTAATAAATTATTTTTACTGATTTCTGTTATTTGTCAAAGTTTTTCTTTAAAAAATTATTGAATTTTTTTTAGTAATTTCACAGATTCACTTTTCTTTAAAAATTAATAAATAAAAAAAACAATTTATTTTCAAAAAATTCCTAAAGACAAATTAAAGATATATGTTTTAAAAATATGTGTGGAAAATTTTAACACAGTATGGGCAGTAGATTGTGAGTTATATCAATTTAAAGTAAAAAAATAACCGAAAACACGATCAAGTAGAAAAACAGTTTTGAAGTTTATAAACGTGGTTGGCCAAAACAGATATGACACAAGAAACTACACATCTCGCGTTCTATTGCAGATATAAATAAAATTTTGTTTTAAATTATTACAAAATATTTGTGTTATTTTTTAAGATAATAATTGGATTTTTTTGAAGATTTTGTGTCCTATACCGCCTTCAAATCATCGTTAACTCTTTTGTAAAACGCATTTTTGTCTTATACTAACAACAACCAAACGTTTTTTTAGACTTTTATTACACAGAACTGGAAGTATTTTCTATTAGGGGGGGGGGGGGGGTTACTCAGGGTTGATACCGGGTGCTCCAAAATTGACCAGAAATTGAAAGGGTGCAATTCCGAAATACTTACCAGGCCCACGCAAGGTCTGCAAACTTTAAAATTACTAGGCCATATCTCAATTCAACCAAACCAAATTCAAAACGAATCCCTTCGACAATGGCATTCTTGTGCTGCCCTAGTTCAAGGATGCAAATACGACCAAAATGTGTGACCAATTGGCAGTGCACTAGTTTTTGGAGGGGTTGGGTATATATTTCGGAATTGCATAATTTCCATTTCCGGTCAATTGTGGAACACCCTGTATATGTCAATAACATTACCATTTCCAAGAGTGACAGAGAAATTTAGGGAAAATATGTCAAACAATATTTCGAAATATTTCATAGCAAGAGTCATTTAATGACCCGGAACAGTGACTTTTACTAAACGCAATTATTATTGATCAAGGGCAGATGCCTCTAGAAGAGGGGGTGGGGTCCCGCGACGAAAACGAAACAGTTGACGAAGTGGGTGTGAGACGCTGTTGAGAAATTTCGCCTGTCACGGTTCGTCGGTCGGCGGAAACGTCGGCTTTCTTCTATTCAAACATGCTTGGAGAATCGCAATTACTCTAAAGGGAGGATCCACAAGACGCCCGTGGAGGTTAGATGAGGTGTCGGTGGTGTCGGGAGAAAAACGATGCTGAAAGCAGGTTATCAAGTGAGGCCATTATCGCTTTATGTATGCACCCAAACTAAATGTTTGGCGAATGGTTCGGCTTTGGTTGGTAGACATATGAAAAGTTCAGGGGAAGTACCGCTTTATTTCGTAGAAGGCTTTAATCAATAGGCTTCTTTGGGGATGATAGCGAGAAATCGCCTAAACTGGTGTAAAGAAAAAGGTTACTCGCTTTGTTTATCTTTCGCGGCAACCCTGATTCACGTCAGAGATCAGTGGACACGAGTAATATATTTGTACCGCTAATGAAGAACTTAAAGAAAAACCGGTTTCCGGTCGCTAATGTCCGCCAAGCAGACACAATTATGGAAAGACTCTAACTTCATATATATTCAGTTTTTGTGTGCTTGGTCAGAGACCCGCTTATAAAACCTTCGTCAAGTAAGACAAACTGAACAAACACACACTTGACAGATGGTTCCATCTATCGCCACCTCAGCAATTTAGGCATGTCCCTGAAAGGGAGGGAAATAGTCTCCAAGGACCTGTACCCGTGAGAAAGTGCGCCATAAATGTCCATAGGACTTTCGGCTCCACAGATTTGTACTCAGTATATACTCGGCGGGTTTTCAGTGGTATCCAGACTCGATCGCGAGATCTTCCGTTTCCGAGAACGAGGCCTTAACCCCTAGGCTATCCACGGCCCCGGTTTGGCTCTATGTGGCATTGATTGTGAGAATTCTTATTTAAATTGAGTTGAATTATCGTCGCACTGGAGGGACACGTGGGCTATCGGCCGCAGTAATTTAGAACCACGGTGACGGGACGAGCCGACACCTGAGTATGCACCCAACTTGATTTCTTTAACGGTGACATCGTACCTCTGCGTCGGGAATTTGGCGACTATTTAACGCACTCTCCTCCGCACAGGGTATCCTTCGTTGGAATTTTTTCTGCACAGATTATTTATAGGTCGGTAGTTACTTTGGCAATGCCTAGGCTCGTACCTGGGGCCTTGCGCATGCAACGCAAGAGATTAAATCCTTGTTTGGTATGTAAATATTAGAGCTTCGTGCTATATAAAATTTAATACTGCAGACTACAACAGGAAGAATCAGCGTTTGCGTACGATGTCGCTCGAAGTTCCGTTGGGTGCCCGCTCAGGTGTCGACTTCGTCACTTGACCAGGGTTCTAAATTACGAAGCGTAATTGACTGTGTTAAAGTTCCTAAAGGAGGCTAGAAATAGGCAGCTGGAATCGATTGCATTACCCATTACCCATAACAGGAAGAATGGTCTGTTGAGTTTTAATTAGTTCTTTCATGGGGTGCGTATAATTAACCTGACGACTTTCAGGAGGTTTAATTTTTTCATCTTTTATATTTAACCTCTATAAAGACGCCTCACCTTGGCGAGATTTCTTTTGCGGAGAGAGGGAATTGCTGGTTTTGAAAATCAGTTGTTTTTTCTACAAGTTATTTTGATGGGCATTGTTCATAGTTCATATGCTCAATGGGATGAACGCTTACAACTGTCCATTTCTAGCTTCTGTTCAGAACTTTGTCACAGTCACACACGCATCGTAATTTAAAACTGATGCGGTCAAGTGAAGAGGTTGACATTTCAGCTGGCACCAAAAACCAAAGAGTTCTATAGTAGGCTAGAGGGACGATTCGTACTGAGCTGCCATCGGCAGCCATGGCTCACTAAGGGGCCCGAATAGAGTGGCAAAAGTGCTAGTTAATTTATAATTTTGATGCTGAGAAATAAAGTACACCCAGGGCAAAGACGGGAGTTGAGCCCACCCCCGTTACAGCGTGAGGGCTGCTAGCGTTATGACCTGCAATCAAACCACTCGGCCATCGGGCCCCACATGCCACCTTATATTGCCTCCGTGTTGATCCTGTGGCATTATGCATTATTGTATTTAATTTATAACTTTAAATTGTATTAACTTTAATATAATAGTAACTTCCACTTCAACTCTAATCTAGCTTAACTGAAACTGTAACTGATTTTAGGAGAGAATAAAAAAGTAAACAACGTAAGAGCATGGTGCTTTCTTTACTGTTGAAAACTTCATTTATATAAATAATACCGCTCGATAGTCACACATGGTGGCACGCGTAAAAATATCTACATAAGTATCTCCAATCACGGTCGTCATGGCATCTTCGTCGTATCAAATATGTCCACCTGATCAGTTTTGCTTTTCAACGCCCGGGGAATGGCCGCGGTGGAAATCCCGATTCTCCAGGTTTAGAACTGCCTCTGGACTTAACGCTAAGTCAGATCAAGAACAAATAGACGCTCTTATGTATATTATGGGTGATAAGAGTGAGGACATTTTCAATTCCTTCGAGATAACGCAGGAAGATTCAAAGAAGTACGACAAAGTCTTGGAAAAGTTCGACGGATATTTCGTTGGGAAAAGAAACACAATATTCGAAAGAGCTCAGTTCAACAGACGAATTCAGCGGGTAGGAGAACCAGTGAATGATTTCATAACGGACTTATACGCCATGGCCGATAGATGCGACTACGGAACTTTACACGATGAACTGTTGCGTGATAGGATAGTTGTGGGAATACTCGATCAAAATCTTAGCGAGAAACTGCAGCTAGATACGAAACTGACTCTTCAAACAGCTTTAGAGAAGGTACGTTTATCTGAATCTATCAAACAACAGCAAAATGTTTTAGTTCAACCGCCATCGGTAAATGCAATAACTCACAAAAAGAAAACTGTTCTAGCTAACCGGTACAAATCGATTACATCTGAACCAAAGTGCTCTTCTCATATGAAAAATTGTAAGTGGTGTGGTAAGTCATCCCATGAAAGGAAACTATGCCCCGCCAAAGATTCTTTCTGTCGGAAATGCAGAAAAAAGGGACATTGGGAAAAAGTCTGCTTCAGCACTGTGAAGCGAGTCAATGAAATTCATAGTGAATGTTCCGAACCAGAATTCATTGGGCTGATGTCAGAAAATGGAAATGACGATGACTGGGTTGTTCCCATCAACATATTAGGGAAGACTATCAAGTTCAAAATCGACAGTGGAGCCGACTATACAGTGATCCCTGCGAACATTCTTCATACAGTGTTATCCAATGCAGATGTACAAGACACGAAGAAGATCATCTATGGTCCTGACCGTACACCATTACAACTAGAAGGAAAACTGGTGGAAGACATCGAATTTGCTGGAAAATCCTGTTTGGAAGAAATCTATGTTGTCAAGGGACTACAAACCTGTTTGCTTGGAAAACCAGCCATTAAATCTTTCGGACTGGGACCCAACATAGCATCATATGTAAGGAAAATCGCCAGCTTCGATCCTTTTACAGAATTTCCGATGCTGTTCCAAGGATTAGGAGAACTTAAAGGAAACTATCACATAGAACTGACTGATGATGTACATCCGTATGCACTCACCTCACCTAGGAAAATTCCTATACCTCTTTTGGAGAAAACCAAAGCTGAGATTGCTAGAATGCAACAGATGAATGTTATAAAACCAGTGGAGACTCCTACAGATTGGTGTTCACCAGCTGTAGTGGTGAGAAAGAAAGATGGAAGTGTAAGAATCTGTGTCGACTTAACCCAGCTCAACAAAAGGCATCAAACGAGAGTGGCATCCTTTGCCGACTACTGAATACAATCTGGCCCTCTTGGCAGGTGGTAAGATATTTTCAAAACTCGATGCTAATTCTGGATTTTGGCAAGTACCTCTTGATGAAGAATCATCTTTTCTTACAACCTTCATAACACCCTTTGGTAGATTTCGTTTCCTACGGTTGCCATTTGGCATTTCATCAGCACCTGAACACTTTCAGCGTAGAATGTCTCAGGCTTTAGAAGGTCTGTCTGGGATACTATGTCACATGGATGATATTCTAATTTGGGGGTCTACTCAAATCGAACATGACCAACGTTTGAAAGCAACGCTCGAACGTCTCAGAGAAACTGGAATCACCCTAAACAAGCAAAAATGCTGCTTCTCGGAAAAGTCCATAAAGTTTCTTGGCCATGTCATCGATGAGTCAGGAATACGTCCAGATGAAGAGAAGATAAAAGCCATACAAAACTTTGAAACACCTAAAAACAAAACAGAACTCAAGCAACTACTAGGAATGTCAAATTACTTAGCTCGCTTCATCCCAAAATATGCAGATATCATGACTCCTTTGACATCTCTACTATCAACGAAGAATCAATTTATTTGGGATCAACCACAGAAAGATGCACTCTTACGTCTAAAAGAAATTCTTTCATCAGAACCTGTACTGACTATCTTCGATCCTAACAAGAAATCGACGGTGACAGCAGATGCCTCGTCATACGGACTAGGAGCAACTATTTGTCAGAAGCAGGAAGATTCCACTACTAGGGTAGTAGCATATGCATCAAGGACTTTGACACCTACAGAAAAGCGGTACGCACAAATAGAAAAAGAGGCGTTGGCGCTTACATGGGCTTGCGAAAAGTTCTCAGGCTACCTAATAGGAACAAAATTTCTTCTAGAGACAGATCATAAACCTCTCATCCCTATCCTAACAAGAAAATCTCTTGATGATCTCACTCCTCGTCTGCAGAGACTGAAAATGAGATTGATGAGGTACTCCTTTGATGTGTTCCACATACCTGGAAAAGATCTACTAGCAGCAGATGCACTATCCAGAACACCTCAACAAGAAGATGAACCAAATTTTGAACTGGAAGAAGAAATTGAACTCTTCATCAACCAGATAACAGACACTGTTCCTATATCTTCCCAAAGACTTTCCCAACTGAAGACCGAACAAGACCAAGACGCAACATGCATCATGTTGGCTAAATATGCATTAGAAGGCTGGCCGACAGAACGAAACAAAGTTGAAATTTCCTGTCTACCCTATTGGAACATGAGATTCGAGATATCCATCCAAAATGGATTCCTTATGAGAGGATCAAGAATAATTGTACCAGCCAAATTGCAGCGTGACATCTTGGAGAAGATTCATGAAGGTCACATGGGAATTACCAAGTGCAGATCATTAGCAAACACTACTGTGTACTGGCCTGGCATAAGTAAGCAGATTGAAGAACTTGTTCGAGAATGTCCATCATGTATCATGGAATCTAAGAATCATTCAGAACCTCTGATACCAACAAGTTTCCCTCAGAGACCGTGGGAAATTGTAGCAATGGATCTATTCAAGCTACATTCAAACTGGTACCTGCTGGTAACCGACTACTACTCTCGATACCCAGAAGTTGCAAGATTGGACAGACTTACATCGAACGAGGTAATCCTTCACTGCAAATCAATATTCGCAAGACATGGGATACCAGACACTATGAGATCTGATAATGGACCACAGTTCGAAGTAACCAGAACTTCTGAATTCCAACAGTTTGCCAGATCATATGGTTTCAAGCATGTTACATCCAGTCCCAGATATCCCCAGAGCAATGGCTTTGTAGAAGCTGCTGTCAAGATCATTAAACTGAGATTTAAGAAATCTAAAGATCCATATTTGGCATTGCTGAACTACAGAGCTACACCTTTAAGAAATGGATTCAGCCCTGCAGAGCTACTGATGGGACGTCGCCTTCAAACGACCTTGCCTGTTGCACCCTCCGAACTTCAGCCAAAATTGGTTCCTAAGTGCAATTTGGAGGAGAGAGAAGAGTGTCGAATTAGAAACCAGGAAAGGAATTATAATCAAAGACACAACGTCCATGAACTTAAACCACTAGAACCTGGTCAGAAAGTTTGGATAACTGACAGGAGATCAGTGGGTACTGTAGAAAGAAAAGCTGAAACCCCAAGATCATATATCGTGAAAGAAGGTCATCGCACCTTTAGGAGAAATAGAAGACACCTCATCCCAGGGAATAAATTGCAGCTAACACCTAGAGAAGAAGACAACCTGGATGACATCTCAACACCTGACTTTGCGAGTAACGGGTCACCTCCATCAACAAGTCCAGAAGATGTGCTGAGTTCCAACGAGATAGATCCTGGACCTTGTGTAGTGACTCGTAGCGGAAGAACTGTGAAACCTCCCAATAGACTAAATCTTTAAAGGGGGAGATGTGGCATTATGCATTATTGTATTTAATTTATAACTTTAAATTGTATTAACTTTAATATAATAGTAACTTCCACTTCAACTCTAATCTAGCTTAACTGAAACTGTAACTGATTTTAGGAGAGAATAAAAAAGTAAACAACGTAAGAGCATGGTGCTTTCTTTACTGTTGAAAACTTCATTTATATAAATAATACCGCTCGATAGTCACACAGATCCATGGTGCTGTTGGTAGGCTCAGTCTCTACACTACTACAGAACTCTTTGTACTAAACTGCTACGCTAAAGCTTCAAAGACTTTTTTTAAATACTTATTACTTTGGCAACGAACGGTTTATTAAATCCGTATGAGTTGGGGGCCGGTTGACCGAGTGGTTAAGATAGCTGTCTCCACTAACAGATGCGCACTCTATCCGGTGCGGGTTTGATTACCGCTTTTTCCCTGGGTGTAATTTCTCTCTCTGTGACAGTAAAAATTCTTTCTGTGTCTGTCTTACTTGACGTTGATATTTATAAGCAGGTATCTAATGAAGAACAACAAGCCGTAATATAAATGTATCAACCACTTACCCTGACATCCGTATGAGTTGAGGGACAACACTGCCAAGGCAGGTAAACTGCAGTAATCTCAACAATGAGTTGTACCACCTTTGATTTGAGATTTTAAAATTTCATGCATGTTTTCTTAATTGTTAGAGTAATTAAGTGCTTGCAACAATGGTCAAAGTTATTATGGAAGTTACTGTTAGTTCACTTTTCCACGGCAGTTCAATGGCTGAGTGGTCATTGCCTTAACTATAGAGTACACAAAACTTGTTAATAAGATTTAGAAGTTGATGATTCTGACTTTAACATTCTAAAGCTAAAGGCTACTTTGAAGACAAAGGTGAATCTTTAATAAAAACCTGCAAGAACATACAAATATAAATACAAAATATAAAAATTGTCGGCCAACAACAGGCAATTGGCCCAGCAACGTTGGTATAAAAAATATCTAATTCCTTACCAGTTTCCAGTACCTATCAAGATTCTTCTTAAAATCTTTCATTCTCTTCGAATACACAACGTATTTTGGTGAAGCATTCCACTCATTGACGACTCGATTGTAAAAAAAAAAATGTTTCCTTGCCTCCCTTCTAAAGCATGATTTATTCAATTTCTGACCATGTCCTCTGTTCCGGCTATTTAAGGTAAAACCTAAGCCCCCATGTCTTCCTGTTTTATGAACTTGAATAAATGAATTAAATCACCCCTTGTTCTCCTATTTTCAAGGGAATACATGTTTAAAGATCTGAATCCATTATCATAATCGATAACTGATAAACCCTTAATCATTTTTGTTGCCCTATGCTGAACTTTTACAAGCAACTCTATATCTTTTCTGAGAAATGGGGACCAAAACTAAACAGCATATTCCAGATGTGACCTTACCAGTCCCCCATATAAAGGCAAAATAATCTCCTTGGATTTGGAAGTGATACTTTTTCTAATATAACCCAACATTCGGTTGGGTTTTTTACTTGCTTCAACACATTGTTTACTCATTTTAAAATCATTGCTCACAACAACTCCTAAATCTTTAACAAACTATCTCGGATACTTTCTCCCTGTAAAACATAAGAATAATTAACTTTGTTCTTAAGACCCAAATGCAAGGTAACATACACTCTAAAAAAAATGCTCCAAAATGACGAAATTTTCCTTAATTTTGACGATTACGTTTACTGGCAAATGCTCCGAGTTTTCGTTTCCTCAAAGTGAGGAAATTTGAATCGTCATTTTTATGAGAATTTGAATGTCGCCCAATCTAAAGAAATATTTCGTCATTTTTGAGCATGTGAGTACAACAATGAGATTCAGTTTCCTCAAAATAAAGATTCAGAATCGTCAGGTCACGATCGTAAAAGTGACGATTCGCGTTTACTCAAAAGTCACGTGATAGTTTGACGAAACAATCCTCAAAATTAACGAAACGAGGCTTGAGAGATTCATGAATCGTCAAAAATGAAAGTGTTATTTCTGAGAGTGTATTAAGACACAAAAACGAGCTCAATTCTTTCTCATCTTTCCTTACCTGTGCGTGTGCTCGTCCTCTTTTCTGGCACCGTCACGCAAGAAGAGGCAACTTTCCTCATCAGCAAACTTGCATTCTCTCCGCCTTTTGGAGAAGGGTCCAAACCCCGGTGACCGCCTCACTCGTTCGCAGCTCTTACTTTCTTTCTTACATTGTGCTTACACCTCTAGCTGCAGAGCTCTGGAATTGTGCTAACAAGATTCATCCTTATTTTGTGACTTCTTTTTAGGCTTTAGTCAAGACAGTTGTAAAAAAAAAAAATTCTTATAAATTTATGTGAGATCCTAGCTTCTTGGTAATGAAAGCCTTGGCGTGAATTTTGTTTTTAAAGAACTAAACAACAAATTGTTACGGATTAAGCATATTTTGTTAATTTGTCTTTTGGAATTAAGTAATTTTGTATGCATGTTTTGAAGTTTTAATTGCTTTCTCTTTGGAATACGAAACCATCTGATTTTCTTGTTCGTCGAAACATCTTTTTTTGAATCAATAATCAGTACTTTTTACTTTATGAAATCTCTAAATTCCAAATAATGATTATTTGATGCTTATAATAAAATTTCATTCAACTAAAATTCAAAAATTAAGTAAGATCCTCGCTTGCAAGCACGAATATAAACTCCTCACATACAAATACGATGCTTAAATCTCGTTCTACGACAACAATGAAGCTGTGTATCTACATGAAACTGTGTTTGTGGATAGTGCTTGTGGTGTGCCAAACCGTGGATGGAGTTGTCAATCTGGAATCATCCAATAATCGGAACACGAGCAGCGGCATCATCGTACTCGGAGGATCTGAGATAGAGCGAAGTGAGACCCGGAGAATGCAGTACCCAGTGAGTACTAACACACTTTAATAATTTTCGCAGGAGCTGGGGAGCCCAGTCGGTTAGGCACTCGCCTAGCATGCGGAAGGGCCCCGGTTCGGGCCCGGGCATCGCCAAACTAAATGCCGACCTATAAACGGTCCGTGAGGCCAAAAATGTCCGACGAATAATACCCCGTGTAAGGGAGTGCACGTTAAATGTCCTTCAAAGTCCTAACGCTGCGTACGATGTCGCCCTTAACGGTTGCGTTGGGTGCCTATTCGGGTGTTGGCCCGTCACCTGACTATGGTTCTAAAATACGACGCCCGTCGCCAATAACCCTCGTGTAGCTCTAGTGCGACCCGATAATTCAAACCTAAACTAATACTTTTCGCACCCTTCATAGTGTATCCATGCGACAACATACACTTTATCCCACTTTATGCCTTTAATCATCTAATGCATACTGTTGCCATATGGCAACAATGAACACATAATCCACTTTATTCTATTAAAGTAGAGCTCAATCTCGACAAATCTGTGATTTTCACTCTATTACATTCCATTTTGAAGTTTTAGTTGATAATAACCCTCATAGATGACAGTAGTAAAAGTGTATTCAAAATTAAAGAGTGAAGTTGTTAACTGTTGTGAAATTACGTCTTTGGCAGTATTCAAAGTATAATAATATCTTACTCTAATACAAGGAATACTTGCCAAGTCGAAAATCGCCCCAGAATTAATAAACTCCGGCAAACTTGGGGGTCTGGGGTTTTTGGCCACGACGAATCGATTAGCGCCGGTTTTGAAGCGCTACGGTCAAGCAGTTCGGAGTTACAAATATGATATTTTCAAACTTTATTAGTTCGCCATAATGGCTACTTTCCTGATGCCATCTGCTAAAAAAATAATCAAAACTTTCAACGAAAATAAATAAAATTGAAAATGTTTATTTAATTGTGTTGCCATTACCCTTCAGAAACAACGTTCACTATTTGAAAATAATTGATGTTTCAAGTGACGTATTTCGTACAGTCTTCATTCCAGGATTTATTGTGGATTTAGTTGATGATTTCTTCATTGATGGTTCTGTTGATTGCAAATATGCATATTTAAGCTATAAATGTTTAATTAAGACTTTAATTTTTCAAATTTAAATAAATTCAACCTTGCTTTAAACTTTATTGAGTTTTACAGAAATGGCAATTTTTTATTTCTAATTATTTTTTTCTGTATTTTTCCCATAATGTACATGAGTATTAAAGATACAAATATATTTTTTCGGGATGAAAAAAAAATCATGCATTACAATGTTAAAATATGTTGGCGTTCGACAACTTTAGCAATAAGTCATGTATTGGAAGATTTATTTATGTTTTATAATGATAGAAAAATTATTATTTAAAGAAAAAAATTATGAGCAAGTATATTTAATATTTTTTAATATGTTCCACGTAGTGTATAACCATTAAAACAAAAAAAGTCATGCATTGGGTGAGTGTCGGTAGAGTAATTTGAAATACGCAAGGCATGCCTTGGCCTAGTAATGGGCTGTTGCGCCGAAGGGTTTAGTTTTTAAGTTTAATGACATATTTTAACACTGTAACAGTGCGACTCAAATTCGACTATCCGAAGTTAAATTATATCGTTCTACTATTGATCCGTCCACACGCGCTACATGTGTAAAAGTGTCTTCGTTTCGTTCAATTAAAAAGCTTTTACAATTTCAATTTTTTTTCTAATTTTTCACATATATTCTACAATTTCTTGAAATCTGCACTTTTTTTAAGAAAAGTAAAACCTTGATTGATTCGGCTAATTCGAGTTCTTCTGTACATACATTATTTTAAATGTAACGTTAAATAGTTAAAAGTCATTATATTTTGTCATTATAATAGTTTACAAACTTAAAATGCAAAAATTCTTCTTTACAAAATTAGTTTGCAAAACAATTGCCAATTTGAATACCTAGTCGCAATAAGACAGTTGTATGCGTCAACAATCATCAAACACTTAATATGTTGTGCTTAATAACAATAATAACAATAAAAATATTTGTTGTTAACCATTCAGCACTGTTTTAAACCTAATGCACAATTTATATATTTTAAAACGCTAAGATTTACACATGTATGAACTGATGCATAGTTTGTAATTTACTTTGATGTACTATTTCCTACAAGAAATGCTATCCATTTAAAATTTACGCTTCGCGAATGCGCCTAATAGAATTTAAACGACTTACGGCAGGAACACTACTATTCAAAAATGGGTTTCTGAAAGTATTTACTAATCTGGTTGTGAACAAGTTAAGTAATTGACAACACTATGACTTTATTTAAGTTATACATTCATTACATTAAGAGACGAAACTTTTGGACAGAGACACTTTGATTTTGGGGACACGCAGTCATTCGAAATCATTCGCCTTTAAGAGGGACTGTCAGTCCCACAGAGTTAATGCCTTAGTTTTTAAATCACAACTTTTGCAAAAGAATTGTTTTGCTATTTTATCCCATTTTCACTAGGTATGAGAATCATCATAACATCAATTTAAAACAAATTATTAATTGATAAAGTTTTAAAATGGTATCGCCATTTGCTGGATATTTAGAGAATTTCAAGGCTTCAAAAATATATCATTATATAACTAGATAACATTTTCATTTCAACTTTTTTTTTTAATTTCGATGTTAAATGTTGATTCCCATACCAGGGGAAATGGGCTAACATGGCAAAGCAGTACTTCTGTGGAAGTTGTGATTCCAAAATTTATTGCGTTTGCTCTATGGGACTGACAACCCCTCTTAACCCTCTAATGCATACTGTTACCGTTTGGTAACAAGTTACATAATCCACTTTATTCTATTAAAGTAGACCTCAATCTTGACAAATTTGTGTTTTTTTCATCTATTACATCCCATTCTGAAGTTTTAGTTAATGATAAAACTCATAAATGACAGTAGTAAAAGTGTATTCAAAATTAAAGAGGGAGGTTATTAACTGTTGTGAAATTACGTTTTCTGGCGTAAGTCAAAGTATAATAATTTTAGTACTAAATACAAATAAATTGTTTTGAAAAAATATATATAGTTAAAAAGGGTTATTTTAAAATATATTTAGTAGTTTTCTAGTCATTATTATCAAAATTGGAATTTTTTAGTTGGTTTTTGTCACATGGAAATTTTTTTTTAAATTGAAATTATTTAAAACCTAATGCAGTTAAATTTTTTTCAGTATTTTTCCCATAATGTATGAGCATTGAAGATACATATATATTTTTTTGGGATGAAAATAAAAATTCATGCATTAGAGGGTTAAACTTAGCTTACCTCAGCAGATGCAAACTAACCCCTATTTTAGCGACATATTCACAAACTAAGGAACTTGTTAACCAATGCAAAAATGTATTCGATTTAAGATTCAGTACATCAGCTAATACTAGAAATTGGTATCGATGAACTAAACTGCAGACATCATCAATAAGATCTTCGAGACCCTTTATTGAATATCAGTTCAGTAAATAAATCTATTTATCTGTTTCTCCATGTGGGAATTTGATATCAGATAACAGATATAGGAGGAATTAAATAAAATAAAATCATAAGTATTGGAAAAATGCATAGGTTAATGGAGGAGAAAAAATGAATGTCGTATTTGGTTATCAGTAATGACCGATTACAGATCAGCACATTTTTTCTCCTTAGGCCTACTAAAAGGAAGCTGAAATGAAGCGTTCATGAAATAGGACTTTTTTGTAGTTAATGATGGAATATACTTGTTTTAAAGATAAGTAACGATTAAGTTTTAGGTATATGTATTAAATACTTACAACGCATTTTGTACAACGCAACATTTTATTGTCGTAAAACGATTGAATATTGTCACAGACTATTCACCATTCGCTTATTAAATTGCAACACTTAGTATGGTTAAATAAAACCTTTTTATTCATATGTACTTATAGTTATTTAAGCAACTATAACCGAAAATAACACTTTATTAAGCGAGTGGCTATTATTTCATGAGACCGTAGGTCCAGTGAAATAATGACAAGAGCTTAATAAAGTATTATTTGGCACGGGCTTGCTTACAATATTTTTTATAATAACGTGCAAAAGCGGGAAAATTGTGTTCTTACTTTTGTCTTATTTAATTTCATTTAATAATTTTTTGTAGTATTTGTAGTTTCCGAGGAGATACAAGAAAATGCAAAAGTAATGAACCAATAGAAATAAGTGAGTTTCATGACCATTTAGTTTCCATGGCGATATTCATGACATCATTTCGTTTTCTACCAATCAGATACTCTTATTTACTTTACCGCACTAGTGCCGAAAGTCCCACTTTCGACACTGTCTGTGATGTAAGCACTTAAAGTGTCATTTTCGCAACGATTTATGAATCACCATTTTCAATCAATATTTCAACGAGCGAAACTCTGGAACTCACACTCATATATAGCATATCGACAGAGTTTACTGCTAAACTCATACGTCCTAAAGAATGCATCATTTCACCATGGTAGCAAATTAAATTCTCTAATAAAAGTATTTTAAAAAAAGAAATAAGAAACTATATGTTCAAACTGAAATATTCAATAATGTAAACTTCTTTTCTTTAAAGTTCGGTTCATCAGCTTTATTTCTCTCTCATCACGAAAGAACTCAACTATAGGAATTTTTAATAATTTTCTTTTTGTATTAAATACACGTTTGTCATTAACTATGATTTTTACAATTATAACATCTCGTATTATCATCTCGTATCATCGTTAAAAACAAAGATATCGGTAGAATTATAAAGATTACATCTTTTTTTTCCGGAATTTGAGTGTATTACTGCGTTGTTCTTGTTAAAAAGTAATTTTCTATGAAACGTATTAACTTCGCCATCTTCTTCTACGGATATGTAAGTTGAAAGAAATAAGTTGAAAACCAGTACATGGATAATTGGATATTTCATTTCATGATATCCGATATGAAAGTAGGCACTATTTTAGAAATTGGGGAAAAATGCTTTTTAATTTGTTAATTGGCTTGTTCAGTTAACAGAATCGCTAAAAATAGCTGTGGCATAGAAGAATGCCAATATTTTATTTAAAACTTCTTGATCTTTATAAAAACTATAATCCAAGATCATTTCCTATTAAAAGCGCTGTTTGAGGTTGTTATTTTATTGTTTTACAAAGTTAGTTCACATGATAGAATATAAAAAAGATTTCGCCTTTAACTTGGCCAAATGCGAAGAGTATATCATAATTTACTTTACTGCCTATTACTATACTATACTTTATTCAAATGAATCATTTGCTACAAAACTGTAGATACAAATTAAAAAATTAAGCTTCTCAGTTAAAAATTAAAATTTTTATTTTATGCAGTGGAAACATGTTAACATTACAGCTTATATGCTTATTCCTACACTCTTAAAACAAAAGAGTGAAAATCAACTCAGACTGAGTTAAAATCACTCGTTTGGAGTGATCCTGTCGGAGGTTAACCAAAACAAAGGAGTGAAATCCACTCCTATAGGGGAAGTGCATTTTCGACACTGGAAAGGAGTGAAAATTAACTCAGACTGAGCTAAAATCGCACGTTTGTTTTTCGAGTGTAAGAGAGTAAAACATACAATAGAACTTTTCAGAAGAAACAGCACCAACAGTGTATTGATTACGGTAACTAATTATTAGTTTACAACCACTTAGGATCCATTTGAGAACGAAGGGACGAAGAACTCTCTTCGAGTGTCGTTCTGTACTTCGAGTGTCGTTCCGTACCGCTCTGCAAATATGTCTATGTTTATCGTGGCTTTTAATGAAAATCCTGATAAGAGCTTGGAATATACTTACGCTATTATTTTGTTTCTATTATATTAAGTCTCTTGTTGTCTTTATTTGGAATTACCTTCTCAGCATTCCATGTCAAAGAGTCTTCAGTGCGGGTTGCGACTCGAGCCGGGGGGCTGAGAGCAAACATATTTTAACTCAGCCGTATCAAATCAGAGTTTTCAATAAGCTTCATTATGGAATTCCAATGTGTTAGTCATTATTTCATATATTAAGCGCATTTTTCTCCAATAGCCAGCATTTTATAAATTATGTTCATGATGAGATGATATCATTTAAGAACTGTTCGTCTCCGTCACGAGTTATTTATTGTGCTTCTTTCAACCAACGCGTCGTTTCAAAACATTTTATTAAACACGCTTAAGGGGGTATAGGACACAAAATCTTAAAAAAAATAATAAAAAAATATTACTATCGTAAAAAATAACACAAATAATTTGAAATAATTTTTTAAAAAAATTATTTAAATCTGCAGTAGAACGTGAGATACGTAGTGTCTTGTGTCATGACATCTGTGTTGGACAACCGTGTTTATAAACTTCAAAGCTGTCTTTCTCCTTGATTGTGTTTTCGATGATTTTTTTTACTTTCAATTGATATAACTCAAAATCTACTGTTCATAGAGTGTTAAAATTTTTCAAACATATATCTTTAATTTGTCATAAAGGATAAGTTGTAAATAAATTGTTTTTTATTTATTAATTTTTTAAAAAATAGTTAACCTATGAAATTATTAAAGCAATTTCAATAATTTTTTCACGAAAAACTTTGACAAATAACAAAAATCGGTAGAGATAAATTGTTAAAAACATTTTCCTGTTTATAAAAATGCTAAATATTTGCTTGTCAATAAATAATTTTTTGACTTATAACAAAAATAAGAAACGTCACTTTTTGACACATTTTACTTTTTAAAAACAAAATTATTTTTTTTTAAACCTTTGAATATCTAAAAGTGTTAGTATATCTGTATACATTTAATGGAAAAAAATTATAATGATATCTGCAATATTTAAAAAAAAAAAAATTTTAAAGTGTCCCTTACTCCCCGAAATAAAAATCATGCTTTCAATTCAACAAATGATTTTTAGTATATTTTCTTCTATTTCATTTGAAAAAAAGTGCAAAAATTGGCTGTTGATGTTTCAGCGATTTCCGTAAATCAAAACTAAACTTGCGCACGACTACCCATACTACTAGTCCAATATCTGTTGTGTGCCTTTTAAATCTTCTGAACATGGGCTCTTGGGTGCGAAAAACTTCTGTAGGCATTAAAGCTGCAGTAAAATTTCTGTATTATTAAAAGTATTTATTTTTAACAATACAGAAACTCTTTATTTAAAAAAAAAATCAGGAATTATTATTAAAATAAATAAATCATTAAAATTTCTGAAACACCGAATGACAAATGACAGTGATTGCGCCCTCTAGAAGGGAGAGTGTAGGCTTTATAGACCATTACCCACCTCGCCAGAAGAGACAGTCACAAGAGACACACAAAGAAGGTCAGGTTAGGTTTTGAATTATCGTCGCACTAGAGCTACACGATGGCTATTGACGACGGGTGTCGTATTTTAGAACCTCTGCCAGGTGACGAGCCAACACCTGAATAGGCACCCTACGCAACCATTAAGGGCGACATCGTACGCAGCACACAAAGAAGGACGACACAAACACATAGACAAATAACAACATTTATTGACAAGCACAAACATCCATGCTTTTTACCGGGATTCGAACCCGAGCCCAGCAGTTCCAAAGGCTAGAACACTAACCACTGCGCCGGCGGGCCGGCTCTGAAACACCAAAGTATGCTATTTTAGTTTTATTAAAAAAAAAAGTGTTATACACAATGCGAAAAAAACCTATCATTCTTATTAAAACTAAAGTAAAAAAGTGGAAGGGGTTAACTTCACATGTTTCCCCAAATCTACAAGGAATCGTCACAATAGAAGGCGTGTGTGTTCTTGAAGGGAGCATCCTTCACGAACTAACGACCCTTTCAATGCTCAGATGCCGATAAAGATCCAATGGCGAAACTAACGGATCCCTTAAGCAGATATTCATCTCATGTATGTACTGAGATTAGATATAAAGAAACTAAGAAAGGAAGATATATCAGAAGGTGTTGTAGGTTGGATACAGTTCTAACTTTCATAAGACATTTTGTTTTACACTGTAAAAGTTTAGTGTAAGGCTAATCAACCTCATAAAGTAGCGTTACACCACAAAAAAGAATAAACTTCGTATTTGTTTTCTATTGTCCCATAAAATTTTGGAGTAAAATTTCTTCACCATGCAATATTCATGAAGTAAATCGTGTCTTTACTCTGGAGTTAGCGTGTAACGTTTAACTAGTTTTATGGAGTAACGTTACACAGCATATTTTTATAGTGCTTTGGGTTTGGTTGAATTAACGTTTCTCTAACTAAAGCAATCACACAGATTTTGGGTAAAATGGGAGAAATTCATTGTGCTTACCGGCGAAAATTGTTTGCTTTGCTAGCATGGATTGGGCACCCTTACACACACACCTTAAGACAATGAGCTTAATAAAGTATTATTTGGCACGTGCTTGCTTACAATATTTTTATAATAACGTGCAAAAGTGTGGAATTTTGTGTTCTTACTTTTGTCTTATTTAATTTCCCTTAATAATTTTTGAGGAACTTGTAGTTTCCTTGGAGATATTAGAAAATCCAAAAGTATTGAACCAATTGAAATAAGTGAGTTTCATGACCATTTAGTTTCCATGGAGATATTCCTGACATCATTTTGTTTTCTACTAATCAGATACTCTTATTTACTTTACCGCACTAGTGCCGAAAGTAGTTACTTTCGGCATTGTCTGTGACGTAAGCAAGTAAAGTGTCATTTTTGCAACGATTTATGATTAATATGATATAAAAAAGTGAACTTTTTTGCACGCTGTTATAAAAAAAATTATATTGTACAATTTTTTTGTTACAATTTTCTCACACCATCAGTTACAGTGAAATTCGGACGACGCATTTTGTGCAATTTTGCGGCTTCGGTTTCCGTGTTGCCTGATTGTTGTCGCGTGCATAGATGGATGCGCATCAGAGACCACGATTATTGCGACACTGTCGACAGCTTTATGGTAAAAATGTGGCAGTATGAGCTTTCATTTTCCATTGTGTTGAATTTGTGACTGATTTTAGGTGTCGAAGAAGGATACAGTGTTAAAACAATTCAATAAAATTACAGCACATTTTCCAGTTATTTTTAACTTCTAAGTGTGATAATTTTTGCTTTCATGTTATAATTTTTGCTCATGTACAGGGTGGTTATTATAAAATAACGCTCGGCTATTCGGAGTGGTCTGTAGCTTTGATGAATAATCCAAATGCAAAAAAAAAACTTTGTGGACACTTACTAATCAAGAAGGTGGAAAAAGAATGGAATCATAAAAAGCAAACTCGTCACTTGACCAGGATTCTAAATTATGCGGCGTAATTGCATGTGTTGGCCATAATTAGCCATAATTGGCTATGCCTCGTAATTTAGAACCTTGGTCAAGAGACGAGTTTCTCTTTTATGATTCCATTCTTTTTGAAAAAAAAACAAACTCTGTAACAAACCAGGGCCCCCAACAAAACCTATATTTCTAAATAGACTAAGTAGACTGTAGCCTATTGCGGCGAATTTTTAGGGTCGGCAAATATTACGGCCAATTAAAACGGCATTTAGCACAATAAAAATTATTATAAGGATACGAATATATTTCTGAAAGGAAACAAATAGTTCACATTAATGCGTGTACTGAAAACATAGGACTTTGAAGGATATTTAACGTGCACTCCCTTACACGGGGTACTATTCGTCGGACATTTTTGGCTGCACGGGCCCCCGTTTATAGGTTGGCAGTTATTTTGGTGATGCCCGGACCGGAACCTGGGACCTTTCGCAAGGCGAGTGCTTAACTGACTGGGCTCCCCAGCCCACACGATATCAAGAAATGAATCAATATTTACTAGGAACTTCCATTTCTAACTAATTATATTGGTTTTTCTGAAGCTTTAACGTGCACTTGTGACAAAACTGTGTTTTCCATTTGTATTAATGTCGTTAAACAGGGTCTCAACTTCGGCAACAGATTTATTTTTACGTCAAATTGCTATAAAATCAATTTACATCAAAGTACATCAATTTGCTTCAAAGGCTGTTTTATAGCAATTGATGATTTCTTGATGTACAGAGTCACACGAACACCTTACTCTAATAGAGTTTATACAAAAAAAATGAGTACATCCAATTTCTGCCAGTGAAGCAAACTTTTTTGCCGGTACCACACCACGAATTTTTAGCCGTAGGTAATTTACAGCACAAGGTATGGCAGAACTTTTACCTTTCTTTACATTGTGATAGTAAATTAGAAGGATTTTTTTAATAAAATGTATTTGCATTCTTGATGTGTACCAACATTACAGACGTTTACAAATGCTCAAAAATGTTAGTTAATATCGACGTGTTACAAAACTTCTGTTGAAATTATGTATTTCAGAAGAAACAAATTTGATTTTTCTAGATTCACTATAGTAGGTCTATCCAGAATGCGAGTACCGAAGGCATTTTCATCCCCCATTACCGATTGTGGTTTTCTTTGAAACGGCATGACCGTGTTTTTTTCTCCACCCTACTTGGGTTTGAACTGTTCGGATTGTTAACCTCACAACAGAACCTCAAACGCGTTAGGTTTAGAAAAGCGATGCTCCCCCGTTTCCTAGAAAACCAAAGGTATGGGGGGAAAAAGTCTTTTCGAGGCCCGCATAGTAAATAATCGATTTCTTTAACTGTAATTAAATAACGCATTCCTAGCTTTTATTTTTGTGAAATTAGAAATTTACAAAAGTTAAAAGTAAATTTCTGTGGGATTTTTTAAGGTATGACTTTATGACTTTCTTGGTGGGGGGCAAGATCGCCAAGCACTGTGACTTTAAGTCTATTGTACTAAGCCCCAGAAATGACACAAGCACAAGAGACACATAAAGAAAGAGACGACACAAACACATAGACAAATAACAACATTTATTGACAGTCACAAACATCCATGCCTGACCGGGATTCGAACCCGACCCCAGCAGCTCCAAAGGCTAGAATCCTAACGAGTGTGCCACCGGGGCGGCAAGGTATGTTAACAATTCGTTTTAGTGGTTTTCAAAATCAATTTTCGCTTTATCAGTCATTTAGAATTTATCACAACTTTGCGCGGTATTTTTTCGGTCAATGAGCATTTTGGGTCTTCGAGTATATAACGTGCATTAAATGAATCCCTAATTTAATTCCCAAAAAAATATCGGAACCTACATTATATGTAGGCTATCTTCAATTAAATAATTGTTTATTTTAGCACGAGAACAATATATTGGTATTTTCTCGTGCTTAACCATCCGTTTGAAAGTAATTAAGCAACACATTCACAGTTGGACAGTATTTAGAAGATGCGTTCAGTCGAGTATCTTTTATGGCTGCATGAGCGCGATTGACTGCGGGTCTCCAAACAAAAGTTCCTCTGCACGCATCCAATGGAAAGCATTTTCGTAAGTCACATTTCTCCGGCTGTATTGAATATTTTTACAAAGTGTTTGTTTACATGATAAATGTTGCTGGCTTACGGGACTCTATAATCCTTCATTTTGAAAACTGGTTCGAATATTTTTTGTAAAATTATTTATTGAAAATCTTTTAAAAAAAACATTCGGACCAAAGATTGGGATTACACTCTTAAAACAAACACTCCTAATTTAACTCAGTCTGAGTGGATTTCACTCTCCCAGACTGGAAAAAGCACTTCTCCTTTTGGAGTGGATCCTTTTTGTGTTAAACCTCTGACAGGATCACTCCAAACGAGTGATTTTAACTCAGTCTGAGTAAATATGCATGCCTTTACGGTGTCGAAAATGCACTTCTCCAACTGGAGTGGATTTCACTCTTTTGTTTTAAGACTGTAAGGACCAAAGATTGGAATTATAGAGACCTGTCGATCTTCTATGGTGGCGCAATGGTTAAGGTGCTAGCCTTTGGAGCTGCTGGGTTCGGGTTCGAAACCCTATAAGGCATGGATGTTTGTGTTTGTCGAGTATATGCGGAGTACGCGCTCGTCAAATCAGTAGGGTCCGAAAGTCTTGTGGGTGGTCATGGCGCGATTTCCCCCGGGTACAGGTCCCTGGAGACTATTTCACTCCCCTTCAGGGACAAGTCTAAATTGTGGAGGTGGTGCGCTATACACTCTTAAAACGAACGAGCGATTTTAACTCAGTCTGAGTAATTTTCCCTCCTCCAGTCTTGAAAATGCACTTCTCCGAAAGGAGTGGATCCTTTGTGTGTTAAACCTCCAACAGGATCACTCCAAACGAGTGATTTTAACTCAGTCTGAGTTAATATTCACTCCTTTCCAGTGTCGAAAATGCACTTCTCCAACTGGAGTGGATTTCACTCCTTTGTTTTAAGAGTGTAGCCGATTACCGAATCTGAATACACAAAATTTTTGAAATTGGTTTGAATATTTTGTAAAAAGTTATTCATTGAAAACAAATTTTAAAAAATTCGAGCCAATTTAAAAGAGTGGGATTATAGAGACCTGGAAGACATCTACATTAATCCAGGAGAAAAAAAAACATTGGCACAAATATTCAATACAGCCGGAAAATTGCGTGTTAGGAAATATTTTTTTTCGATTGGATTAATCCTCTAATGCATGAATTTTTATTTACATCCCAAAAAATATATATGTATCTTTAATACTCACACATTATGGGAAAAATACTAAATAAAATAAACTGCATTAGAATTTAAATAATTTCAATTTAAAAAAAATTTCCATATGACAAAAACCAACTGCAAAATTCCAATTTTGATAATAATGACTAGGAAACTACTAAAAATATTTCAAAATAACCCTTTTTAACTATGATTAATTTTTCAAAACAATTTATTAGTATTTAGTACTAATAGTATTATTCTTTGAATACTGCCAAAAACGTAATTTCACAAAAGTTAATAACCTCACTCTTTCATTTTGAATACACTTTTACTACTGTCATCTATGAGGATTATTAGTAACTAAAGCTTCAAAATGGATTGTAATAGATGAAAAAAAACACAGATTTGTCTAGGAGGAGCTCGAATTTAATAGAATAAAGTGGATTATGTTACTGGTTACCAAACGGTAACAGTATGCATTAGAGGGTTAACACAGGAGCAATTAGGTTTGGAGACCCGTGGTTGATCGAGCTCATTCGCCCGTAATGAAAAAAGAAGAGTTGTATGGAAAAATCCTGTTGACGACCCAGTTTTACATCAATTTTTCTAGTAATTGACAAAAGTGGGTTGCGACCTTGGCATTGAAAAACTAAACGCGTAAATTAACTTTTCGACTCAACCGTGCTACTCGGAGATGTACTGTTTGTTCAGATTGGCGTGAATGAATTATATTACTTATTAAATGAAGACGTTCTTTTTTTCATCCATTAATGATTAATGGCAAGAAAATTTTATCAGCTTTCTAAACAAGCAAACAAAATACAGGGTGAGGCAAATAAAAGCGGCCCTAACGGGGAGATGAGAATACTATAGAAGTGTTGCCAAATCAAAAAACCAATACAAAAACAGGCTTGCTAACTGAGGCTATTGGTCGCTTCAATATTAAGCTCAAACAAACGTTTGGCAAATTATTGCCGGAAACTACGCTATGGTTTGAGAAGATAGTTGAAATGAAATATAAACAAGGTTTCTAGAGCTGTTAAAAAAAATAGTTACCACTAGTGACTATTTCGGTCGTTATTTATACTAGCGAATCGGACCTTTTTTGTTTTTGGTAATACAAAACATTCTAAATTGATTGCAAGACTCAAAATTTGCATTATCGGACGTCTTCATACAATACAAACAAAGATCTGAACTGTCCACTAGTCTATGAGTATCTCTAATGTGAAGCTAATCCGATCGAACCAATGCAAAAACAGGTTTCAGGCGGCTTCAAGAGTTTTTCTCGCCAAGCAACGCATTCCTATCTCTAGACCGGGGCCGCTTTTATTTGCCTCACCCTGTGTAAAACAAATGACGACACTTTCTGGACAAATTATGTATTACAAGTCACCCGAAAAACGAATTTTAAAAGCTCCAAAGTTAAAGTTTTTATTCGGTAAGGAAGCGAGTGTTAAGGTAGACGATTCCCCAAAATTCTAAAATTTTTACTATTGCTTTAATCTTTTCCAAATTTGACATACTGATTTCAAATATAATGAATAATACTATTTAGGCATTTTTTAAAATTTAAATATAATTTATTTATTTTAAACTGTGTTTTTCTACCATAAAAGGAGGTTTACGCTAACAAGTCTACCACATTAAATTTTCATCCTATAACCATTTATTATGTTTTAAATTCGACGTTTTGAACTGATGCATGCAATGACCCTCTAGAGTTGCATACAAAGTACAAGAAAAGAAGTTATTAAGAAAAATGTTATAAATTAACCAAAAAAAAGGGATTTTTTTTTTCGATTAACTTGCACTTGGACATTTTTTTAAAAAAAAAAAACTTATATATTTACATCGGATGTTAGACGTTCATGGCACAGATATGTATTGAAATGGCATCTGTAAAAAATTTCAGGTAAATTAATGTAAAACTTTTTATACTAGAAGTGTTGGCGCTAACCCTTTTTTTTAGGTGAAAAACACCGTTTAAAATAAATCAATTATATTTAAATAAGAAAAATTGCCCAAAAAGCATTGTTCATTATATTTGAAATCCCTATGTCAAATTTACAGTTTCTATGGGGGAAACCTTTGACCTTGTTTTTAAGTAAAGTATACGACATGTACTCACAAAAACTTACAAAAAAAAACAGAGGAAAGTTATTTTGCCATTAAAATAATTGGCAAGCATAATCTGAAAGGCATTTATTAGTTATAATTAAAGCAGCATTTGAGTAATTATTCACAAACTACAGATCGCAGCACTATAAACGTGTAAATATCCAAACAAAAAGTTTTGTTTCAATTATAACTAGTTAATATCTTCAAAATTATACCTGTTGGTTATTTTAATGGCGAAATAACTTTCTTCTGTATTTTTTTTGAACGTTTTCGTGAGTACATGACGAATACTTTATTTAAAAACAGGGTCGAAAGTTTCCCCTTTGGAATTGTATAGAGATCTGTTACCATACAAGACCCTTAAAGGCACCCTATTTAGGTCATTATTAGTATATGTCCCATGTATGGTTCCAAAAATGTTAATATTAAAGTTAAATTAAATGATGATACTAAATGTTAATATTAATTACCAAAGACTTTGCGAATAACGTTAGCACTAAAAACATCTTTAACTTTAAGAGCATACATTTAAGATGCATATACAGACTAGAAATTACGAAAAATGACTAAATTGAGTAATTTTATATAGGGTAAGGTGGGGTAAGTGGGACCCCTTTTTGGCATAAATCGACTTTAGATCCTCATACCACTGGATATAATAGACCTAACAACTTGTTTTGTGGTTAATTCTCTCATATGTTATTACTGTATCCATGGCAACCTTAAAACAAATTGGCGAATAATAAATTTCGAAAATATATTTTTTTCTTTTTGGTCGTCCGAGTGGCCCACTTGCCAAGGTGGGGTAAGTGGTCACCGACAGATTTTAAACTCGCCTATGGCAGTGAATATGACTATGAATAGTGAATATGACTAACCCTATGAATAAGTGAATATGACTATTTTTAAGTATATTAAAGCGTTGGGGCGAGTGGGCCACCCGTGGCCCACTTACCCCTCCATTGTGGTGGCCCACTAACCCCAAACGCGGGGCAAGTGGGCCCCCCATTTTTTTTTTGACCTTATCAACATTACAAGTACAGGACACTGCAAAAAGATGCTATGTTTTATACACTTTCAAAATATATAACATTTTGTTTCGTATCATGAACCGTTTGGAAATAAATAAAAAAAAATAGTATGATGGCGTGAATTACGATAAGATGCAATTTTAAAAATTTTCGCAAAAAAGATTGTACATTTTTACATACTTAAATGAAAATGATGCCATAATGTTTCCTGTATCTATTGGGGTAAATACGTAAAAATATTGTAACATATGTTTTTTAAGTCGATAATACGGGAAATGCCAGGGGTTGTGGCCCACTTTCCCCAATGGCCCACTTACCCCACCCTAACCCTATTTTAAAAACGCTTGAAACTCCAAATAATTCTCTTTAAAAAGATACTGTTTAAGAGTTTTTAGCACTTCGAAATCACTGAAACTATATTTTGCAATCTTTAAACTCAATTTCCTAAAAATTGCATATTATGCCAGATGTTACTTGCTTCTAACATTGATAACTTAAGGTAAAACTGGCATTCTGTTTAAAGATATTTTTATTTAAATATAAATTAGAAGTGAGACATTGTAAACCGAAAAATGAAAGAAGATTTTGTTCATAATCTATTTCATTCATTAAAAGTCAACTTCTTGTGAAAAATAGGATTTTTTAGATTGTTTATGATAAAATTCTAATTTAAAAAATTAAACTATCCAGACAAGTAATTTGAGATTCGCAACATTGAGAATAATTGCCAAGTTGTTTATTTGCATGGTAAGTTAAAACGTCTAAGTCAATTAAATATCGAAATAATGTTTAAAAAATGCTAATTAACGCATACATGTTATATAGCTAATTAGTATTTGAAATATTTCAAAATAGTTTTACTCAAACTTTTCAAGTTTTTCTAGAGAACCTTTCAAGAATTTCTCAGTTTATTTAATTATAAAAGTATTTGCTTAGTAAGTTCAAAATTTAAAAAAAAAATTTCCCGTATACGTACACTTTCAGCTGAAACCAATTTTCGAGTGAAAATTTTCCTGCTAATCGGTGTTAACAGCTTAATACCCTAATATATTATCGAACACACATTTCTTGTTCTACAAGCAAATTTTCTCACAAGAAACATACAGCATGTTATAGTTTGAGCATTTCGCCGTTATAGTATTAATTTAAATGTTTTTCATGTTTCCGCGAATGCGATAAAAAGCGTGAAATCACAGCCTTACATGTAACATTGCAAAATCAACGACTTGGTTGTCAGAATTTACATTTCAAGTATTATAAAGAAAATGTTTTCCTACATCGAAAATCGGATTACATCTTATAAAAAATTGCATTTTAAATTCGAGTTTAGCATGGATTACAATGCTTACATTTTATGCATTAGAATTCTCCCAAAAACGTTTTATGCATTTAAAAGCGATTTACTTTACGACATTGAATGTCATTGCAAATGGTTGCGTTTTAAATTTTTTAAAAATAATAATTATATTTTTATAAAAACTACAAAATCGTAACAAAAAATTCGTTATCTATGATGAAAGCCCATGACATTTCATTTATAGATTAATTTAACAAGAATATAGGGTAACGAGGACAGTGATCGGCACCCTCACGGTGATTGCCCCCCCCCCCCCCCTCAGTCATTATAGAAAATAGTAAGATGTTAAAACCCAAACTAAGGGTGACAAAGGTGTTTATAAAATTCCCGCCATTAACGTTTGTCATGTTGGCAACAGTGCACCAACAATCGGAAAATCAATATGGCCGCTGAAGAAGTATGTCTGAATCTCAACAGGAGGGCCAATCACTGTCCTTATGGGGGCCAATTACTGTACTTGTTACCCTATTTGATATAATACATTTTCAAGTTTAGGAGGAGAGTGGGGCTATACCGTACATATAAGGGAGATTCGTATATAGCAAATTACATGGTAAGGGTTATATGAACAAAAGCTATAGATAATTTGATTCTTCTTCTGCGGATCATACATAAATGTTTTGGATCTATTCGACTTTTTACTTATGAAAATTGGCGATAAAAAAAGTTACCTTGTACGAAATAGCCCCGAGGGTAGGGGCTGTACCGTACAGTTTAAAAAACATCTGTTTAAGTAAGTAATAATTTTTAATGCAATAGATTACTGCACAAAATTTTTTATTACTTGTAAAGGTCGTAAAACTAAGACACTGAGTATAACATTCGTAAAATTTTAGAAGATTTTAGAAAGTTTTAGAATTTTTGAAAATTTTAGAAATTTATATACTGTTGTTTTAGAAATTGTTTTCTTGTGTTTAGGATTCGCCTTGTCTTTACTTTTGACTCCCAAGTTCACTTGTTTTTAATTTTTCTGCCTTACCTTTTCAGTTATCTTTCCATTCAGTTGTTGAATTTTCCCCTTCAACTCCTTCAGTTTACACTTGTTTTTACTCGTAATTTACAATTGATGTAGGTATATTGCCATAGCAAACCATCTGTGACTAAAGGATTAAGCTATGTCATTCCTCTCAAACTATTGGAGGGGTGTGAAACACCACGTGACTTTTAATTATCACTTAATTATAGATATTTGATTTCTGTTAAATTCAGTTTAGGTTTCGGGGCTGGGCAGCCCAGTCGTCTAGGTACTCGCCTAGTATGCGAAAGTTCTCAGGTTCGGGTCCCGGCATCGCCAAAATAATTGCCGAAATATAAACGGCCCGTGCAGCCAAAAAATATCTGACGAATTACCCCGTGTAAATGGTGTGTAAGTTAAAATATGCTCCACAGTCCCATCGCTGCGTACGATGTCGCCCTTAACGGTTGCGTTGGGTGCCTATTCAGGTGTCCCTTGATTGTGGTTCTCAAATACGACGCCCGTTGCCAATAGCCCTCGTGTAGCTCTAGCGCAATGATAATTCAAACCTACCTATCAGTTTCGGGTCCGGTTAATGATTTGAAAAAAGAAAAAGTTTTCGTATTTAAAACCTAATATGTTTTAAATGAGCCTAGCCGTTGTGCAACCACGATTTTCTCGAAAACCATATGATGACGTCTGATAGGTCATAGAAATTGCAGACTAAATTTGGAAGTCTATAGCTCTTTTAGTTATTTACGCTGTAAAATTGTTTCAGACAGAATGACAGACTGACATATGATCAAATGTTCATTAACCACTTTTCAGAATCAGCACTCTTCAAAATGTGTACAAAATTGTCAAATTGTCAAAAATTGTGTTCGGATTTTCAACCTCATCGCAATACTTTTATTACCCGTATATTTCATATTAGGTAATTGAAAGTAAATAATGCATCAAACCAACCTTTATAATTAATTTAGTTTAGTTTGAATTATCGCCGCACTAGAGCTGCATGAGGGCGATTGGCGACGGGCGTCGTATTTTAGAGCCACAGTCAAGTGACAAGCCGATACCTGAGTTGGCACCCAACACAACCGTTAAGGGCGACATCTGACGCAGCGATAGGCCTTTGGAGCATATTTAACTTGCACTTCCTCCACACGGGGTAATTAGTCGGACATTTTTTGGCTGCACGGGCCGTTTATATGTCGGTAGTAGTTTCGGCGATGCCCGGACCCGAACCTGTGACCTTCCGCATGCAAGGCTAATGCCTTACCGTCTGGGCTCCCCAGCCCTGGCCTAATTTTTAAAAAACCTAAAATTTTTAAAAATTAGGACAATAAAATAAGGACAATAAAATTTTTTAAAAAAAACTATCCTTCAAATTTCCTTAATGTCCCCCTTATCGAAACTATAACAGGTTTTCACAATAGGGCTAATTTAAAAGCTTTCCTCAATTTTAACCAAATCATTTTCCATAATGGGATTAAGACACATACATGAGGTATTCCACAAGGTTCTTCATTAAATGGCCAAGACGTTAAAGAAAATACAAAACATTGCAACAATTATTTTACCTTGCACCGTCGGGTGGCCACATTGTTGGCGGGGCCCACTCAGCCTTGGTCCGGCTTTCAGCGGAAGCAGGGGTCCGTGAAACGAGGAATGCCGCGTATGGGTTATATTTGGAAAGCTGTTATCATATGATTACGACTGTTGAATTTTAAGTAGAGGTAGGTGTAGATCTACACTCTTAAAACAAAAGAGTGAAATCCACTCCAGTAGGAGAAGTGCATTTTCGACACTGGAAAGGAGTGAATAATAACTCAGACTGAGTTAAAATCACTCGTTTGGAGTGAAGGCTGTCGGACTTTAACACACAAAGGATCCACTCCTCTGGGAGAAGTGCATTTTCCAGACTGGAGGAGTGAAATTAACTCAGACTGAGTTAAAATCACTCGTTTGTTTTAAGAGTGTATGTATTCCATTTTGTGTGCTTGATCAGAGACCCGCTTTATAAGCCTTCGTCAAGCAAGACAGACACAGAAAGAATTCTTACTGTAACAGAGAAAGGAAGTACACGCGGGGCGAAGGCGGGAATCGAACCCGCATCCGTTGCAGCGTGCAGACTGATGGCGTAATGGTCCAAACCACTCGGCCATACGGGCCCCGAATTTGAAGTACATAGGCAGAACTGCTAACTGTGGCTCGGTAGTGCAACGTTAATTCAACCAACCAAACCTGCCGATTCTCAGGATTTACTCTCAAGCCAGCTGTCAGGCTCGGCAATAACTGTTTTTCAGATTCCAGGTGACAAGAGAAAGTTTAACCTTTTAAGACCCGAGCAAAATCCTACTCATATATTCTTATAATCTAACCATACTTTTCATAAAAATATATGCTAAAAAGATGTAGAAAGATTTCATAAAAATATATGCTAAAAGATAATATATGAAATTTTTGAAAAATTATGTTTTATAGTTACTTAGAGACGCGCCTTAAACTCTAAAATTACACAATTTTTTGTGCTACAAATGCAACAAAAAGGCCGAATCCCTTATTTGTAATTAACAGATTATTTTAAAATTGTCTTTAATGCAAAATGCTTTTGAAATTAACTACTAAAAGAACGTTTTTAAAAGTTTGAAAAAAAATTAAAATACATTTTTTTAAGAACTCTAATATCATATTGATTCTCGTTCAACTTCATTTTTTATAGAAATAAATGACTGATACCTGTAATCAAAGACTGAAAACTGATATTTGGATGTTTTTCTATTGGACCAGGTTAATTATCGGAATTAATTAAAGTGTTAATTGTTTATGGGGAGGTTTTAAAAAATTTCTCCAAATTGGGACGCCAGGTCGCAAGAGGTTATAGAAGGAATTTCACTGAATTCGATAGAGGGACAGTTAATGACTTGGGAGGGAGAATTCACTAAAATAAGCATATTAGTTAATAGTTTTCTAGAAATCGGCGCCCACATGCTGTCAAGTCGTAATATCAACAACAAATTTAAAAATGCAACAAATTTTTTTTGGCTTAAAGTTCAATTCGCAATATTTCATACTCTCTCTAATGACTTTAAAATCAATATTAAAATATATATTCGATGATTTAAAATAGCTTGTATGAGAATTTTAATCTTGAAAACACGCAATGGACATAAATTCTCTCTAACGAAAATATTTTAAGTGAATTTTTTAAGTTAGTCTCTCTCTCATGTTATAAATTACCCCTCTACCAAATTTGGTGTTATTTCGTCCAATAGTTTGCTCTGCCAAAAAAAACTTGAGTTCTGTAAGTTTCAATTATAAACACCCTTTCTAATAAACTAACATTTGCTCTAAACATAGACTAATAGTAGGCTGGGGAGCCCAGTCGGTTAAACACTAGCCTAGCATGCGAAAGGTGCCAGGTTCGGATCCGGGCAGAGCCAAATTAATTGCCGGCCTATAAACGGCCCGTGCAGCCAAAATATCCCGGTTATTTTGAAAAAAAAAGTTTCCAAAAATAGTCACGTTAAATCTCATTAAAATTCTTGCAAATGATTACGATTCCAGAACTACGCCTCCATTCACACTGAACCAGTGACAAACAACAATAGTTTTTTTCCTTCACAGCCTACAGCAACCGAGGCATCGCCAACAAATAGCATGCTATGGCGAAGACTCTTTGCAATCTTTGTTGAAAGGCGGATGTACGAAAAGAATGGAGAATTTTTTTTGATGAAAACATGGGTGACCGCCTCTAAAAGTGAAACATGACCTTAAGAAAAGTTATTTCTAATAAGGACGGCGTGAAGAATTTCATTTATGTTTCAAATGGCTTCAAAGGGGCTGGGGAGCCCTGTCGGTTAAGCACTCGCTTAGCATGCGGAAGGTCCCAGGTTCGGGTCCGGGCATCACCAAAATAGCTGCCGACCTATAAACGGCCCGTGAAGCCAAAAATGTCCGACGAATAATACCCCGTAAAGGGAGTGCACGTTAAATATCCCTCAAAGTCCTAACGCTGCGTACGATGTCGCCCTTAACGGTTGCGTTGGGTGCCTATTCAAGTGTGGGCTCGTCACCTGACTGTGGTTCTAAAATACGACGCCCTTCGCCAATAGCACTCTTGCAGCTCTAGTGCGACGATAATTCAAACCAAAAAGAATGGCTTCAAGAAATGGTAGAGAAAACTTCGGAATTTGATAAGTCAAAATAATTTCTTGTAGTCAGGGCCCGATCAAGACTTTTGTTCAAGGGAAGCCTGCCTTTCACTTCGCCCCCCCCCCCCCTCGTCTTTGGGGGCAACCCGAGGCAAATACGCAACTCAACTAATGGGCCAATATACAAAAATGGTTGAATATCCATAATGTGAAAACAGAACTCCCTTACGATTGTTTTTTCCCAAGAAATTATCAAAAAAAAAATCAAAAACTTCACTCTTAAAGCAAAAGAGTGAAATCCACTCCTATAGGAGAAGTGCACTTTCATTTCACTGGAAAAGAGTGAAAATTAACTCAGACTGAGTTAAGATCACTCGTCTGGAGTGATCCCGTCGTAGGTTTTACTAAACAAAGGAGTGAAATCAACTCCTATTGGGGAAGTGCATTTTCGACACTGGAATGAGAGTGAAAATTAACTCAGACTGAGTTAAAATTTCTCTTTTGTTTTAAGAGTGTTGTTAAACAAGTTCGGAACATAAGTTTTTGAAAATGTGGGGATATTTGTAACAGAAGGAGTGTTTAAAAAAAGGCCTAATAATTAAATAATAATAAAGGGGAAATAATTGGTTTTAAGAAGTTGATATTATAGCTGGATGCTGTGTTTAGTGAAATTTATTCTAATGTATATAAATTTAATGTAGAAACGGTTGTTAATGTCGCTTACTGTAACGAACCTAGTTTTCTCAAGATAAGAATTTTAGTAAGTATTTAAGTAACAGGAAAAAGTAGGCTATTTTAGTTCTTTTAGAACTTCTTGTTATTATTTTATACCCGTACTTCTCACGGATTAAAAAAATATCAAATAGATCCAAGTATGTGTACCATATAACCTGTTATAAGATCCATAAACTTAAGTTATTCACACATTCCGCCCGTTATCAAGTATAAAATCCCCATTCATCGCCCTAATATTCTAAAATCAAAAATACGCTGTAAATTGCACTCATAAATGTCATCACCAATTCCCTCATAAATACATAAAACCTTTAACTCTTTTGGCACGTTTTGGGAAATAATGTAGCGAGAAAATAGATAGAGCTGTATAATGGGTGTGTTTGTAGCTATAACACAATTACCTTAGCACAACCAACTAGCTTATAAATTATTTTTCAAAAACATTTTGCCCATTTGGCGAGTTTTAATAAATAATTTGGCAAGATTGGCAACATATTTGGCGAAAAAATGAAGGAAAAAACCCTGATATGCAGCTCTAGTGCGATGGCCTTTATTAACCATCACATTTCAGAAAAATCTTAACTATACACTTATTGCTTAATTATGCATATTTGCAATCAACAGAACCATCAATGAAGAAATCATCAACTAAACCCACAATAAATCCTGGAATGAAGACTGGTCGGGAATACGTCACTTGGAAACGTATCAATTATTTTCAAATAATGAATTTAGTTTCTGAAAGTAATGGAACACAAAAATAAACATTTTCAATTTTATTTATTTTCGTTGAAAATTTTATTTAATTTTTTCAGCAGATGGCATCAGGAATGAAAAGAAAATGTTCGGATTTGAGCCAAAGTGGTTTAGAACAAATGTCTAGTTTGTGAGTTTCTGAGAGACATACACAAAAAACTTCGTTTTTATTATTATGCATGACTCTGTAACAGTTTCTTACACAACAAATACTCATTTTTTTATACTGAATTCACTATAAATAATATAGAAGGATTAATTTTACCATAAAATTACTTTCTTTGAAAACAAATTGATGCAATTGCGTGACATCGTAAGTCAAATAATGCTTTCTAACTTAACGCATAGTGTTTGTCGTGCCCTTTGATTGTAACTAAAAATTGTATTAAATGGCTCTAAGAAAAATATAATGTATATATTTTTCATATAAAATTATTTTCCTTGAAAACAAATTGATGCAATAGCGTGATATCGCAATAAAATATTAATTTGTAATTTAACGTATATTATTGTTGTCGTATCCGTTGGTTACAAATAGTGGCGCAATTAAAAGTGGACCCGTCATTTAGATAAGAATAAGATGGAATTTTTGTCTAGTCAAAAAACAATGCGGAAACAATTTTGCTAAAGTGAAGGTATTGATTGCTTCAATATTAAGCCCAAACGATTTTCGAATCATTTGCCGGTAACTATATAATAGTTTGAAAAGAGCTAATTGGAATGAAATGTAAACTGCAGTTTTGTTCACCTGTGCGCAAAAAAAGTTCCCACTAGCGATTATTTCGGCCGTTGTTTATCCTAGAAATTTGGACCTTTTTGTTCTTTGTTAATACAAAATATTCCAAAATGATTGCAAGACACAAAATGAACTGTTCGTACAGCTGGGGGAAAAAAACGAATCACCCCTCGTTTCTCGGCTGCTATTGATCAAGGAATTTTGTGTAAGGTGTCAATTTTCAGGAAATAGCGTGAGGAATTGGGAACTGGCAACAAAAATTGTAATAGGGGTCGTCTACATATTAAAATGAGTACCAACTTTGAAAATTCCAATGGCAACACCCAATTTTTTTTACATAAAAATGTTCAGCACCTTCAAAATACCCCATGTTTAAAAAAGAATTATTTATTTTGCATTATTTGCTGAGATATAAGTATTCAAAGTTGAACGCCCATAATGTTAAAAAAGTTTCACAAACTTTTATTCATACCTCTACAAATAAAGTGAATTATACAAAAAAAAAATTTTCATTATTTTCTTCTTAATTTTCCAAAAACAAATCACACGTGTTTTTTCATCAATTTTTCATTTTTAATAATTTTTTATTTAAATTTAAGTTAGAAAAATTAAAACATGAATAGCAACCCCCAATTTTTTTTTTACATAAATCGATAAAGTAGATCAAGTAGAACCAAAATCCCGAATTTTTTAATTCAAAAACAATTTTTTGCCGAGTTATTGCAAAAAAACTGAAAAAGACGAATTTTAGGGACCGTGTAAAAAATTACTCGGCAAATTTGATCCTAAATTGCATTATCGTTTGGTGATTAAAAAGCGTTGTTGGTAAATGTTTATTCAAATAATTGATGCCAGTCAAATTACTAAAAAATCTTTTCTTATTTCAAGTGCATACAATGTATTTTGTTTGTATGTATAATTAACATAAAATTATATGGGTCACTATATTTTTAAATGTATGTTATTTCCAATACAATTTCAAAAAGTGTGTTTAATATTAAAAATTAAATACCCTAGAATATTATTGGAATTTGGTTTTAAGTACATTTGATTGTTACCGCATTAATTATTTAAAATGATTAGCGCCTACTGCGTTGGTTAAAAATCATTACCAAATCTTTCTGAGTATTTTTATATTGCTTTGCTTAAATATCGTGTAAAGGTCGTAATCCTCAATTTGCAATACGTGGTTTACCGATAAAAAACTAAACACCTCGGCGCAACAGCCCATTATTGGGCCAGGACCTGCCGTGCCCATTTCAGCTTTCGTGATACAAGGGCTCTGGGGTGCAAGGCATCTGTCCCGGTAATGTGGAAAGCCTCACGCAGAACCCCCAGCGTTTAGTTCCCCAAGCATGCTTGGTCCCCAATTTATCGACCCACTTAAGGGATGAAAGGTTGGGGCAACCTCGCTCAATCCGTGATTCGATCCCCGGACCTGTGGCGTGGCAATGCGAAATAAGCACTACCACTAAGCCACTGGGCCGATATTACCGATAGAGTGCGACGAATTTTAAACAAACTTTTTGCAACAATGTGAATGAAACAAAATTTTGCATAAAAAGTTTAAAACATAAGTGTAATAATCAAGTTTTTCAATTTGATAGTAACTAATAGCATTTGAAAATCCGTTCGTTATAAATAACCGTGTATGCGACTTAATTTAAAATTAAAACTTTTCATCTTCAGCCTTTATTTTATTTCTGAATTTTAAAATTCAAAACTAAAAAAAAAAACATTCGAAAAATCCCAATATTACTGAAGAAAATGAAATTCTAGCATCCGTTGGCGAGATTATGCTAACCCTTTTTAGCTTGTCGTTTTGAAAAGACACAACCAAAATATTACCTTTTTTCACTTAGGAGATTTGCCCCTAAACGAGTTCAAAATTAAGGCTTTAATATCTCAGCAAATAATGCAAAATAAATAATTCTTTTTTAAACATGGGGTATTTTGAAGGTGCTGAACATTTTTATGTAAAAAAAATTGCGTGTTGCCACTGGAATTTTCAAAGTTGGTACTCAATTTAATATGTAGACGACCCCTATTACAATTTTTGTTGCCAGTTCCCAATTCCTCACGCTATTTCCTGAAAATTGACACCTACACAAAATTCCTTGATCAATAGCAGCCGAGAAACGAGGGGTGATTCGTTTTTTTTTCCCCAGCTGTACCATTTTCGGAATGTTTTTGAACTAGTTCCAACCATTGAGTTAGGAAAGGGAATAGAGCGGCCCATGCATGTGCACAGTAACGCACAAAAGAAGCAGGCTAGAGTGGTGCATCTTGGGAAACCTCAGTGCCAGTTTCCATAGTTTCAGCAACAGGGTCGGATTTAAAGATTTGCCGCTTGTTGTAGGCTATGGTCGATTTTCCATTTTTTTTTTTTGTCTGGTGTCTGAATGTTTTTTTCCTTTCCCCCATTTCCTTTGTAAAGTACAACAAATATAGTTTTCTTGACTATTTTTCTTCTTACTACTTATTACTCTAAGATTCATCTACACTCTCAGAAATAACACTTTCCTTTTTGACGATTCATGAATCCTCAAGTCTCATTTCGTTAATTTTTAAGGTTGTTTCGTCAAACTATCAAGTGACTTTTGAGTAAACGCGAATCCTCACTTTTACGATCGTGATTTGACGATTCTGTATATTGATTTTGAGGAAACAGAATCTCATTGTTGTACTCGCATGCTCAAAAATGACAAAATAGTTCTTTAGATTAGACGACATTCAAATCCTCATAAAAATAACGATTCAAATTTCCTCACTTTGAGGAAACGAAAACTCAGAGCATTTGCCAGTAATGGAGTCGTCAAAATTAAGGAAAATTTCGTCGTTTTTGAGAATTCATTTTTTAGAGTGTATGTGCAGCAAATCGAGAATTCGTAAACAATTTATTTTGTTGATATATTAGTTTTAGCATAGGGAAATTGATTTATGAACTTTTACATTCAATCTCAATTAATAATTGTTAAAACTATTTTTTGTCGCTAATACTTCCTTGATTTTGTTTTTTATAGACAACTCAAAACTTTGGGTCAAGTTTTGGTCAAGCAATTTGCAGTTTTTAATGATTAAGTCCTTCGATTCCATAACTGATGCACACTTCATTAAAACCATACTCCATTTGAGTAAATTACTCAAACCAATTGATCTCAGACATTATTCTTGGGGTTTAAGTCATGGCTATGGGCAGGATGATCTAAATGACCAACAGTTAGTTCATTTAACCAGTCTTCCATTTCGCTTGAAATGTGGATACTTGCATTATCATGCATAAAAATCTAATCAAAAGCATAGTTTTGCCTTGCAAAAAGGAATTAAAGAATTTTCTAGAACTAATCTGCAATAAAGTGATGTTTGACAGCCCTTCAGAAACGTAACCTTGTTTCTTCAATCATAAGATATCGGGGCCCAAACCACCAAACTTCCACCACTAACATTTCTGCTGAAGACAGATCTTGGTTATTTCTGAAGATACTTTCAATAACATTTTAAACCATCACGTCCATCCAAATTGAACTTTTTTCATCAGCAAATGTCACTTTTTTCCCATTTCTCTCCCTCCACCCCCACCCAATCCATTTTCATGTAGTTACGACTATATTTTAATAGCCTATTCTTATGGTGAAGAATAAGCTTTGGACCAGCCTTCATTTTGGAACATTTCAAGTTCGACGACGATATCAATTTTTGTCCTACTCTTCTGGGAGTTACAGGAAGTGATTGTTCATAACAAATTCGCCCTGAAATGCACAAATGCTGACACAAATGGTAACTTTTTGGGATACAAGTCCAATAATCCTGCTTTTGTCCCTCGTCCCACGAGGGTTACACCTTTTTTAATGATGGTTTTTGCCGAAGTCAGAATGATTCTTCAAATATTTATGAATTATATTTATTGATCTTTTAATTAATATGCTAATTTCTCTTACAGATTTGTTACAATATTATATAATGGTCATTTTTTACCTTTTTGACTTCAGACAGTCCCGCAAGCTTTCCTATTTAGTAAAATGGGATTAAAACAGATAAATTTCAACAAATTTGGCCTTAATATTATTTATAAACACTGATAGTAAGCTCCCCTGAAGTTCAAATGAAGAACTAGTTAAAATATTTGGTACCTGGGCTCTAAATAAATTTGAGTTCATAAATCAATTTCCATCATTTGACATGCTTAAAAACTAAAATTAGATATATTTTTATTTAATATCATTTTTTGAAAAAAATTATATGTGAAATTCCTTTATTGTGCTCTGAATATCCAACAGAAAAAAAAATTTGAATTGTTAGCACTTAATACAAAGCGATATCTGGTGAAAAGAATGTTTGTTCATAAATCAATTTCCACCACTGTATATAGTATATATACGCTTGCCTAAATGTAAATTATTTGTTTTCTTAAGAAAATATTAGTGCCTTATTAATAATTTTTGTATGCCGAATGCCACTATTGGTAGTAAAATTTGCCGCCCCCGAAAATTCGCCGCTCTAGGCTACAGCCTCCTTAGCCTATTTAGAAATCTGGGCAAGTCGGCTACTATGTTATGCGCAGTAACAGAGTAGGGTCCAGGTCCTGTCTCTCTATTTCGTAACTAATCGTTGCATAGCATTTTTTTAAACTTTTACACCATTAAATTCTTCAAGGAACAACTGGACGCATTTTTTTAAATCAAACTTCCTATAATGAACACTCTCTGTGCTGTACTGTGAGTAACATTTTCAAATATGTATTGGGGCTGGGGAGCCCAGTCGGTTAAGCACTCGCTTAGCATGCGGAAGGTCCCAGGTTCGGGTCCGGGCATCGCCGAAATTGCTGCCGACCTATAAACGGCCCGTGTAGCCAAAAATGTCCGACGAATAATACCCCGTGTAAGGGAGTGCACGTTAAATATCCTTCCAAGTCCTAACGCTGCGTACGATGTCGCCCTTAGGTTAGGTTAGGTTTGAATTAACGACGTCGCACTAGAGCTGCACGAGGGCTATTGGCGACGGGGGTCGTATTTTAGAACCACAGTCAGGTGACGAGCCAACACCTGAATAGGCACCCAACGCAACCGTTAAGGGCGACATCGTACGCAGCGTTAGGACTTTGAAGGATTGTTAACGTGCACTCCCTTACACGGGGTATTATTCGTCGGACATTTTTGGCTGCACATGCCGTTTATAGGTCGGCAGCAATTTTGGCGATGCCCGGACCCGAACCTAGGACCTTCCGCATGCTAAGCGAGTGCTTAACCGACTGGGCTCCCCAGCCCTCTTTTATTTCGACTTGAAGACTTTCAGGAGGCTTCAAGAGTTTTTCTCGCCAAGCATTTCAATGCATTCCCATCTCTACGCCGTCGCCGTGGCCACTTTTATTTGCACCACCCTGTATTAAGGGGTCATAGGAGTCTTAAAAATGTGCAAAGAAGGTACTACAAAACATAGTTTGATCGTTCATGTCATTTTTGAACTGCTCAATGTATGAGTATAATTTTTTACATGTAATTCTACAAGATTTATTTATTATAAAACAAGTTTTAAAATTTATGAAACTTTAGCCAAAACTAAAATAAATGATATTAAACATGAAGCTATTTGAACACATTGTGATTAGGCTTGCGCGGCAAATTGTGAGGTCAAAATTGAAAAAATGACCAAGAAAATGACTTTATATTGTACAAATATGTACAAACAAAGACTTATATCTAAATTCTCAGCTCAATTTTAATTAGAAGTTATTTTTTAAAAAATTTAAAATCAAAATTTTTAAATTTTATTAATTTTTTAGAAAAAAGTTCTTAGAATAATTTCTAATTAAAATTGAGCTGATAATTTAGGTATAAGTCTTTGTTTGTATATATTTGTACAATATAAAGTCATTTTCATGGCATTTTTTTCAATTTTGACCTCACAATTTGCCGCGCAAGCCTAATCACAATGTGTTCAAATAGCTTTATGTTTAATATCATTTATTTTAGTTTTGGCTAAAGTTTCCTAAATTTTAAAATTCGTTTTATATTAAATAAATCTTATAGAATTACATATAAAAAAAACTATACTTGTATATTGAGTAGTTAAAAAATTACATGAAAGATCAAACTATATTTTGCAGTACCTTCTTTGCACATTTTTAAGACTCCTGTGACCCCTTAAATGGTACCAAGACTTCTGTAGGACTATTATATGTATTTTTGAACAAAATAACATTTCACAGTAATAGCCATTGAAGTCGAGTTGATATGTTTTGACAGGCGGATGTTTTTTTAACCTTCGTGATACGTCTTTTTATGGATTAAAAACTCGGAAAAAGGAGGTTACGGTTGTATTGAACACGATAACAGCATATAAAAATTTAATTAGTGGTACTATTGAAAATTCCCCCTAAATAAAAAAATGTTATTCAGTGATTCTTAAATACTTCGCTTTTGATAGTTGCTATGGAACCATAACAATATTTTTGTAGTCATAATTCTCATGGACGAAGTTAAAAATATTTAAAGTGACTTCGTCTAAAATAGATGCTGTTTTGGTTAAGTAAAATGTTGCACTAAATCCAACTGTTTAACAGAAAGTAATGCTATTAAAATGCATTAGAACATTATGATACCATAACAATATTTTTGTAGTCATAATTATCATGGACGAACTTAAAAATATTTTAAGTGACTAACGTCCAAAATAGATGCTGTTTTTTGTTAAGTAAAATGCTGCACTAAATCCAACTGTTTAACAGAAAGTAAGGCTATTAAAATGCTTTATAACATTATGATAAGGTTGAATAATACCGAAAAAAGGATTTGTAAAACTGATTTCCTTGTTAACTTTTTAGAACTAATTGGTATCTATGGAAATTCTGGAAATAATAAAACTGCCAATATAGGTTTCCAGTTGTTTTTAATCTACATGGCAGTTGCGATTTTGGACCAGATGATGATGTATTATTTGTATGGACTTTCTTTAATGGATTGGAAATTTGTTGTAGCAATACTGGTCATCTACACTTCAAACATACCAATATATATTTATTTATATTGCAAAAGAAAATCATTGGCGCTGTTACTTTCAAGAAAAACTTTCAACGGAATTAAAGCAAACAAGAGAATTATTAATATTGTATTCTGTAGCATTTGGGGGTTGGCTTTTTTGTTCTCGCTCGCCCAATCAATCGCCATTTCATCTGACGATTTGCAACGTGGCCTTAACCTATTATTTACATATAGCGTTTTCATACCCGACAAAAGGTTGAGATTCGTTATGAATTTCATCCATATTCTTCTGCAATCTATTGTGTATCCTATATTCAAAAATTTGGTGGCACTGTTGTTTTGCAGACTGTGCGACCAATGGTGCAATAACTTCAAGATGATGACTGGTGCTATCCAGACATGCCCATCGGCACAGTTTACCTACTCAGTCCAGTTAGGCATGCTGAAATCGCAAGCGAAACTTGTCAGATACTTGAACAAGTTACAAGACGTGTTTTTTGAGATACCATTGATTCTGTGCGCATGCAGTTTTTTTGCTTGTTTTTATATGATAGGGCAAATCATTCTTAACAGCGAATCTGGTTTGAACATCACCGACTTAATAGACATGTTTTTTATAGGAGTCTTGTGCGCATTAGACATGGTCGCAATCATTTGGATTGCCGGTCAAGTGCCGATTGAAATGGCGGCTTTCAGAAGCGCTTTTGTGCACAAAACAGAAGAACGATATTTTCTTGGTATGGCTCAGGAAAATGAAAGGCAGTTGAGACTAATATGTGAAAAGAAAGATATCGTGTTGACGGGTGGAAATGTCATTCATTTCAGAAGAAGCTTAATTTTAACTTTTATAGGATTGGTTCTCACTTACACATATCTGTTAGTTAATTTAAATGAGCGTTGAAATTGGTTACTAGAGTTGTTTAGATCGTGCCACAAAACAATGGCTATAAATTCGGAGGAGTCTGACGAGTTTGCCAAGGCTTAATCGCAAATAAATCATCCCCATTTTGAAAAATTACACAACATAGCTATTTTAATGGCTGCAGCACAAACTAGTCTTTCATATTGAACTATTTCAAGTTTATAATTAGTTACATTACTATTTACCTACAATATATTTTTTTAAAACAATTGCTTACTCTAATCTTATCAATACTAAAAAAAACACATTCGAATGTAGTTTATCGTTTTACTTTGAGAAGAAAACGCCGGTCCACTGGCGCAATGGTTAGTGTACTATCCATTTGAGCTGCTGGGATCGGGCTCGAATCCCGGTAAAGGCATGGATGTGTGCTTGTCAATAAAGTTGTTATTTGTCTATGTGTTTGTGGCGTCCTTCTTTGTGTGTCTCTTGTGACTGTCTCTTCTGGCGAGCGGGGTAATGGGCTAAATGGCCTACGGCCTTCTCTTCTAGAGGGCGCAATCACTGTCATTTGTCATTGAAAAGAAAACGATTTCTTAATGATTATTACCTTCATTCGAATGAAAATAACAGCATTAAAAGCACTTACTCCACAAAGATAATATAATTCATTTTTAAATGGATTTGTTTAATTAAACATTTGGTGAAAAATTATACCACATAAAAAAAACTATAACAGGTTCCAGTTAAGCCTCTAGGTTTACAGATTAAACTTACATGGCAAAGGGGTTCACAATAACATCAAAGATAAGCATTCTTACATAAAAAAAAACAAGAAGTTCTAAAAGAACTAAAATAGCCTACTTTTCTGTTACTTAAATACTTACTAAAATTCTTATCTTGAAAAAACTAGGTTCGTTACAGTAAGTGACATCAACAACCGCTTCTACATTAAATTCATATACATTAGAATAAATTTCACTAAACACAGCATCCAGCTATAATTTCATCTTCTCAATAAATTATTTTCATCAATTTTCTATCGCCAATAAAATAAATATTACTTATCGTCCGCATGATTTTTTGCAGTTATAAATAAATATTTAATTATTCGCAGAACAAAAACCATAAAACTACTTAAAAATTCACTTAAAATAGGAAATGTAAATTAACAAGTAGGTTTGTAACATAATCTGTCACTTAACCCGCTTCCACAAGTAAAAAGGCGCCAAAAATAATTATTACTTAAATCGTTTGCAAAAAATTTTATTTCAAAGAATAAATATGTAATAGTTCTCGCTTTTAAATAGAATGAAAACGTTGCATACAACTATACAAAGACACTCGAAGTTAAATATATTTGACGTCATTTCAAATTGATAGATGTCGCAAAAATAAATTTATTTTAATTTATTGTCTAAAAGAATTAAAGTTTGTATCGATGGCAATGGTGATTTAATTCTAATAAAAATGGCTTCCTATGCTTTTTAAATGAGCATTAAATTTTGATGTTTTTTAAATAATTGAAGTACTTCGAATTCGAATTCTTTTCTGAAATTTTCAATGTATTCTAATTTCGATGCGCTGAATTTTTTGACGTATCTCACTTGTCCGTAGCATTTGTAGTTAAATTCAGCGATTTAAATGACTCGAAATTGAATTTCAATGCTAATTCAATGGGAAATTCGTCGTCAAATAGTAGATTTATGTCCGTCCTATCGTACAGACAGACGGACAAAAAGTATGAAAGTTGGGTGCCTGAGGTTATACCTTTCCAATAAAAAAAGAATTTTTAAGATCGGATTGCTAGAACTGATTTTGGAAGGTTGGTACGGACGGACGGACGAACAGACGGACAGACAGACGGACGGACATCGACCGCATGTCAATACCTACTTTTTTATTTTTTTTTTAATTCTTCAAAAAAAAAAAAGAAAAGTAGGCTAAAAACAGTACAAGAGTGTGCCACAAAAATGAGAAATAATCTGGCAAAAAAATTAGTAATGTTTTACCTAGAATACGGAGTATGGTTAACACTAATAAAAACAAGCTAAAAAAAAGTAAGCTTTCACCACAAGAACGAAAACTAGGAAACTGGAGGCAACAAAGCTGCTTCCAAATTTTGGTGTAATCTAACTTTTGTGTAGTAGGCATCATATACAAATGTGAATACATGCACTATATCTTCCTGCTTTCTTAAACCATAATTTGAAAACTTGCAATGTATTTTTAAACTTAATTTGTAAAAATTGCAAAAAAATAAACACATTTTTCATTTTATCGAAGTTGACATTTCTATGGAATTTCCCCTTAGTTATATTATTCTTTATGTGGTTTCAATTTAAAGGTTATTCTATTATTCTTTATGTGGTTTTTATTTCAAGCATAAATGTTATAACTTATTATTTTTTTAATTCTAGGATGGGGGTCACTTAACTCCTATAGGTAAGTTTGATTTGCTTCATTCTTTTTTCTAAATTGGAGTACCTTTACTTACTTACTTGTACCTCTTTCACTCAAACATGGAGCATAGGGCCTCCCTCATGGTCCGCCACCTCACCCTGTTGGCTTCAATGGTCTTAATCTCTCCCCATAACTTGTTAAGTTCTTTCACCTTTGGCCCAAATGTATTCTTCAATAACTCGACGTCACTAAATATACATAATAAAATTTCGTTCGTCTTTCTTCAGACCGTACCAACTCTGCTTTTACTTATAAGTAAAAAATAATCAATAAAAGTTACTTGTAGATTAATATATGACGGTTGTAATTGCAAACCTCATTTTCACCATAGAATAGCTAAGATATCGTCCCTTAAGTTCCCACATGTGCCATCTCACTTTGCACAATGGATCAGATTTACTGTAAGGTAACCCTTGACGAACTTTCTAAAATCGCGCTAAAAGTCCGTATTCTGGCGACTTTTGAAGTCACGCTCTCTACTGCACTAATAAATAACGGTCAGATAGGGCTGCTGGAAAACGTCATAAGTGGTTGGTTGGTTGACATGTATTTTCAGGCTTGTGTGTTTGGTCAGAGAACCGCTTATAAACCTTCGTCAAGTAAGACAGACACAGCACACACATACATACGCGACAGATGCCGCCATCTATCACGCGCCGCCTCCACAATTTAGACAGGTTCCTGAAGGGGAGGTAAATAGTCTCCAGAGACTTGTACCCGTTGGATACGGCGCAATGACAGCCCACAGGACTTTCGGACCAAACTGATTTAACGAGCACTCGATAAAACGAACATCCATGCCTTAACGAGAATCGAACCCGGACCCAGAAGCTCCAAAGTCTAACACCTTAACCATTGCGAGTCCGAATCGGCACGTCATCGTTGCGAAGTCAAAGAATTCGAATCATCAGTCGAAGTCAGACAGGTTGCCGCAAAAAAATATTTATCGCCAAATCCGAAAAAATCGTTTTTCACTGTACACAATCGAAATTCTAATTGTAATTGCAGTGTCCAGCAAAAAAGGGGACGGTTAGATAATAAGAGGAATATTTTTAGATCTTAAAAAAAAATTTAAAAAAAGAGAACTAAAGCCACCTGAATTCCCCGCTGAAGGGGGGGACGGTACTTCGTTTTTCATTTTACAATTTGTGTTTTAAAAAGAGTTTTTGGTTAAACTTGAGAATCGTGGCCGGATTTGGCGCCTTTTTGAAATTGTCGCCAATTTAAAAAATGATAACAATCCCCGGCACTTGCCGAGATGGTTGCTATCTTGAACTGAATCAATATACTACCTAATTTCAAAATGGCCGACTTAAAACAACGGAAAATTTCATTAAATGCTGACCAGATTTATAAAGAAAAGTGAAGCGTTAAAAAGACGAAGAATTGATTTTAAAAAAGTAAATAATTATTTAAAATCATAAAGCATACAATTAATAAAAAATTAGTATAAGAAAACTTCAGAATAAATAGCATGCATTTCAGATTTAAAAGGATTAACAATTCGAAATTGTCAAAGCAATTGCTAATTTCACCAACGGTTGCTATAATACCATAATTTCAGGGTTACCAGATTTGGCGTAAATTTGCCGGCAGCGATTCTTTAGTTTAACCGCGCTTTTTAAGCTGAAATTACAAATCAATCGAAAAAAAAAACATTTTTTTTCTGCAAATTATACGATATTTTTTGGCACATCCGTCGATGGTATTTGCTGTAAAAACAACTACAGACTTTTTTTTGGTTTGAATTAACGTCGCACTAGAGCTACACGAGGGCTATTGGCGACGGGCGTCGTATTTTAGAGCCACAGTCAGGTGACGAGCCAAAACCTGAATAGGCACCCAACGCAACCGTTAAGGGCGATATCGTACACAGAAGCCTTGAAGGATATTTAACGTGCACTCCCTTAGACGGGGTATTATTCGTCGGACATTTTTGGCTGCACGGGCCGTTTATAGGTCGGCAGCTATTCGGCGATGCCCGGACCCGAACCTGGGATCTTCCGCATGCTAACCGACTGGGCTCCCCAGCCCTTACAGACTTTTAACGGTGTATGCAAATATAGCCCTGAAAATATACCAAGTTTTTGTTTGCACGGTATCAATGAAGTGAACGATATAAAATGTGGCGTGTTTCGAAATTAATTATAATGGGAATATTTCTTGTGATATCACGCTCTTCATAGTGCGTTTTCATTGGTTGTTTTATTTTCTTTGACAGTTTTCTTAAGTGTTGAAACAAGCTCATTGGTTTTTGATAACGTCACGCGTTCCGGACTGTGATTTCACTGGATGTTTCGTTTTCTTCGACATAGTATTGAAAAGAGCCAATTATAGATAGATGAAAGATAGATTAGACTGACGTTTATTATTGATGCCTACATTCTTTGCCAACCTAAATTGGGTAAATAGAAATATGCTATGGAGAAGATCCTTCCGCGGATGTAAAGAGTTTCTTAAATTATTTGTGAATCCATCCAGAAAACATGCTTAAAACATAATTTCGTTTAAAGTCTAACAGTTTTCAATATTATTTGAGAAAATTTGGCAATTTTATCAGAAAGCGTATTTTAGTTAAATTGTATTTTCATCATTTTGTATGCAAACCAACATTGGTACCCGTACCAACCTTACAAGCGTTTCCAACTAATGGACCAACCGCGCTTTTCCCCCTGCCTTTTCACTCTTTGTTAACCCAAGTAAGGTTGTCACGGATTGTAGTTTAAACTTATCAGAATAACAGAGCAGTTAAAAGTTATAGTTACACTCTTAAAACAAAAGAGTGAAATCCACTCCAGTTGGAGAAGTGCATTTTCGACACTGGAAAGTAGTGAATATTAACTCAGACTGAGTTAAAATCGCTCGTTCGTTTTAAGAGTGTATGTTCGAGTACCGTTTGAGATACAGTCACAAATAATAATAACAATTAAGGTATGATAATTAAATACATAAAAAACAGGGCTTCACTTTGCAAATAAAACCTCTTTTTTGCATTGGATTTGAAAGTACAGAATCTCCGTAATATTCTTACCTTCGTGATTTTAGCAAGAACTGCATCGTTGTGACTTTCGAACAAAGATTTCCGATAGTTTCATTAGAAGTCTTTCGTGTGTTTGTTTTGAAGACAATACTTCGCGGAATTCTACTTTTTTTCTTGATCATATTCAGCCTTTTTCCTCCAGAATCGGATGTTTTATTGTCTTTAGTAAATATTTACTGTCTGAAACAGCTCCCAATGGGAAAGTTTATATTGGAATTAACAAAAAGAAATGACAAAATTCCAATAGTTTTGGAACTTGGAATATATTATTACCACGATGTTTATTGACACAACATATGCTACCTTAATGACAGTGCTTGGTATCCCAGTTCAGTAAGGCACTTGCCTAAAATCTTAATTTTTTCTGTTCCGGATAAAAGAGGGGTTGATTATCGAGGTTCTACTGTATCTTTAACCCTACTTTGCTTTTTTTTTGTTCCGAAACTTGTTTCTTTCATTCCGCGATTTAATATGTTCCTGGTTACGTTGTTTATTCTAAAAACGTTTGCATTTTCCTTATTTTCTTGTACCTACCAAGATAATATACTTTATGTATCGTAGCAAATGTAAATATATTTGTGTTCCTAAAGCATGCAATCTCTTATTTCCGAGAACTTCCATACCTTGGAAGCAATGAAAAAGTCTCGGTTCTAATACGAAATGGGCGATACTGTTTTGTAAATAAAACAAGACCTATTTGATAGACCGTTAGAATGACGAAACCTAGTTGTATCGAAGCTATTGGAATGGGAAAATTATCGTTACGAACAACGACGTATCAATATTATTATTATACACATAACCTTCTTATCAATATTATTATTATACACATAACCATTATCGTAATCATCATCACTGTCAATAAATTTGTAATCATTATTATTTATTATTATGAATAGTGAACGTTTTTTCAAGATATAAAAAAGAATAAAAGAATTACAAAGTAAAACTACAAAAGATTTAATTTTTCAATCTATAGAGGTGCACTATGTGTGGACCATTTTGAAAAATTTATTTAAGAACTTCAGTTCACAGTTTTTATTAGTTTAATACTAACTTTTCTAAATTGAACAAGAATGCTTAAAAGTTTTTTAAGTACAGTAGAGTCCCGTTTATCCGAAAATTGGTTTATAAAATAATTTCAAGTTAAAATGACAAATGTATACGCATAAATAAATGCACAAAAAATAAATACGTGTTACAAATTTAGATTTATTTCTCAAAATATGCAGTTATTATTATTATTATTATTATTATTATTATTATTATTATTATTATTATTATTATTATTATTATTATTATATTATTATTATTATTATTATTATTATTATTATTATTATTATTATTATTATTATTATTATTATTATTATTATTATTATTATTATTATTATTATTATTATTATTCATTATTATTATTTATTATTATTATTAGTAGTATTAGTATTATTAGTATTATTATTAGTATTAGTATTATTAGTATTATTATTATTATAATTTCGGTCCCGTGCCTTTTGGATAAGCGGGACTCTAGTTTACCGATATCAAAGCAGCTGACAAATACCTGTCATTTATTTGTATAAAAAACGTACCACAATTGTCAAGCACACTTTGAAGGTATTGCATAAAGTTTTTGCAGTGGTGAATTTATCAGATTGTTTTCATTTTTTCAGAAATTTACTTTTAATTACGAAAAACTGGTTGTGGTTGTTTGTTCTTTCATAGAGCAAAAAAAAAGTGTATTTTTTAAAACTTTCAACCTCAAATTTCATTAAATTGATGTTAGCCATAGCTAACTAACGGAACTGCGCGGTGGCAAATATTTTATATGTGTGACTCAAATACAATTTTGAGTTCAAGACTTTTGTAAAGTAGTCCTTAAATAAACATTTACTTTTTTATTATTTAAAAAATTACTAAACTTAGAGTTTTTGAAAAGTGAATCATCATTAAAGAAGTTAGTAATTTTTTCATTAACACAAAAATGCCAATTTTTTCAAAAATGTCACTTAGCACATTCTTCTATTGGGCTCTTCCTTTCTTCTTATTGTTAATATTTTTATCTACACTGCTCCAAACAATGAGGGGAGCACTTGGCGTACTTTTGTTTACCCGTCCAGTTCCAACTTCTTATTTTTTATAATTAAAATCTGTAATTTGTGAAATAGATTCATTTTGCATCCAGATTGAAATGGTAAAAAACAGGAAAAAATCTTAATTTTTTATCAAAAATTTAAGGAGCAAAAAGAATTGGAATCATAACTTATAAATAAATTATAACAATAATTTTTTCAAAAATAAAATTGTGAAAAAAAAGGTAAAATCGAATTTCAGACATCGAAGAATGCAAACGTGAAGAATTTGGGTTCAATTTATTTCATAAAATTTTTTGGGAGTGAATTTTATTTCACCATGTTTTCTTATGTTCATTTAATTAAAAAAACAATTAAATAAGTACGAGTTCAACCTAGTGAGAGAAAAAATCGAATGCTGATGATGCCAAATGGAATCGAAGCTGGGGAGCCCAGTCGGTTAAGCATTCGCTTAGCAAGCGGAAGGTCCCAGGTTCGGGTCCGGGCATCGCCAAAATAGCTGCCGACCTATAAACGGCCCGTGCAGCCAAAAGTGTCCGACGAATAGTACCCCGTGAAAGGGAGTTCACGTTAAATGTCCTTCAAAGTCCAAGCGCTGCGTACGATGTCACCCTTAACGGTTGCGTTTGGTGCCTATTCAGGTGTCGGCTCGTCACCTGGCTGTGGTTCTAAAATACGACGGCCGTCGCCAATAGCCCTCGTGTAGCTCTAGTGCGACGATAATTCAAACCTAACCTAACCTAACCAAATGGAATCATTAGGGGCGAAATGGTTTAAACCAAGCGTCCCCCTAATTGTTTTGAGCAGTGTACGGGGTGGTTATAAAATAATGCTCCCTTTTCGGAGTGGTCTGTAGCTTGAATGAATAATTCAAATGCAAAAAACTTTGAGACACTTTCTAATCAAGAAAGGGGAAAAAGAATGGAATCATAAAAAACAAACTCGTCACTTGAGCAGGGTTCTAAATTACGAGGCGTAATTGCATGAGTTTGCCGTAATTAGCCATAATTGGCTATGCCTCGCAATTTGAACCTTGGTCAAGAGACGAGTTTCTTTTTTATGATTCCATTCTTTTTCGAAAAAACAAACTCGTCTCTTGACCAGGGTTCTAAATTACGAGGCGTAATTAGCTGTGTTGGCCGTAATTGGCCATAATTGACGACCGCTCGTAATTTAGAACCCTGGTCAAGAGACGAGGTTTTTTATGATGATTCTTTTTTATGAATATTTTTTAGGATTCTATCTTTTTTATGATTCCATTCTTTTTCCCCCTTCTTGATTAGTAAGTGTCTCAATTTTTGTTGCATTTGGATTATTCATTCAAGCTACAGACCACTCCGAATAGGGAGCGTTATTTTATAACCACCTTGTATATTATTCTTTCTATCACCACCATCATTCATATCCTTATTTTTATTGCTGTCACATTCCAGACCGTCGCGGGGACCACATGTCCGAGTGCGACGCCCTGGTCAGCTCCCAGGAGGGCTGGATCTTCACGCCCAACTACCCCTCGGACTACGACGCGCACAGAACCTGCGACTACGTCGTCCGGCGCCTGACCCCGGACACGTGCCGGGTCGAGATGACCCTGAACGACTTCGACCTGGAGGAGAGCGACCACTGCCTGGCCGACTACCTCGACCTCAGGGATGGTCAGCAGGGGATGCTGTGCGGGGCGCTCGCGTCGGGGACCAAGAGTGAGTCCTTATACCAATACCGCCTACACTCTTAAAACAAAAGAGTGAAATCCTCCCTAACACTCTTAAAACAAAAGAGTGAAATCCTCCCCTACACTCTTAAAACAAAAGAGTGAAATCCTCCCCTACACTCTTAAAACAAAAGAGTGAAATCCTCCCCTACACTCTTAAAACAAAAGAGTGAAATCCTCCCCTACACTCTTAAAACAAAAGAGTGAAATCCTCCCCTACACTCTTAAAACAAAAGAGTGAAATCCACTCCATTACGAGAAGTGACTTACGAGAGACACTGGAAAGGAGTGAATATTAACTCAGACTGAGTTAAGAACACTCGTTTGGAGTGATCCTGTCGGAGGTTTAACACATAAAGGATCCACTCCAAAAGCAGAAGTGCATTTTCCAGACTGGAGAAGTGAAAATTAATCAGACTGAGTTAAAATCGCTCGTTCGTTTTAAGAGAGTAACTCCTAAATCTCTCGAAATCGCCATAAATCGCTCCTAATTACTTAAATCCTTTCCTTACTAAAGCGCCCCAAAACGCCCGAACAACTAAGGGTTCGATATTGTTATTCCTATCAAATATTACGAGGAGGAAAAAATCCTTCGTAGCGAAAGCGTTAAAATCGCTCATTTGTTGTTAAGATAGTTGGAGGTTAATAAAACCATAGAATGAAATCCACTCCTATAGGGAAAGTGCATTTTCGACACTGAAAGGAGTGAAAATTAACCCAGACTGAGTTAATATCGCTCGTTTGTTTTAAGAGTGTAGATTAGGATTCTGAAAAAGGTTAAGCAACATATAAGGTCACATGAGTAGATTTTGAGTTGATGGCCAATAACAGCTTGGTACTTATCATCGATACTGCGAGCTAGTTATGAACTGTCATTCGTCGAAACCACAGAATATGCCCAGTAATATGACGGCAGGCATATTAGTACGCCTCCCTTCCAATTTAAATGGTATTTTGACTGTACACTGTAAAAAAACATTACTGGAAAATTTTGGGCAGCTCATTTATTACCAGCAATGTTCAAAATATATACTTTCCCTAAAAGTTTAGAAACAATACCACATAAAACCAGTAACTTTCCTGGAAATGTCAAAAATTGAAAATGCAAAAATAAAAGGAGGAGGAAAAAAAACGAAAAGGAGCCTCTATTCTTTTTACTTCTTTCCCAACTACGAGAGTCTTGTATTGGTAGTCCTAATTAGCACTTAGTGCAACACACAAAAAACGTATCTTAATTTTAAAATGTGTAAAATAGCGTGCAAACCCCTGTTTTAAGTGGAATGTATCGTTTTAATGGTGCATTAAAAATAAATTTATGTAAATTATGCATTTTTAGGGGGGTTTTTGGCAACAAAGTCTTCCATATCCAGTCTATACTTCCGGTTTAAAACCGTAAATGTATCCGTAATTTTTTGCTGTGGTATGTAACTGATATAGAGTAGGGAAAAGTTTATCGCAATTTGTTTATACCTAAAAAAATGTGGAAATTAAGCTACAAGAAGTGAACTTTTGCGTGATGTTTGGTTTACCTAACGCAACCAGAAATGAAAGTCTATCTATGAAAATGGAAATAAATTCTTTGGCGACATTGGTCAAGAGATCAAAAATGAATTTCAAGATTCATTTCATTTGTGAACTTATATGTTCTGAGAATATCCTTTTTCTGCGTTAAAGTGAAATTTCATTTGAATTTATTATGAATAAATTATAAATTATTAAACCTCTTTTTTTTATAAGTTTTGCAGCGACCTTTAATAGCAAAACTAACTTGAATGACAGTTTGAAAATATTTCCTTCTATCCTTATAAAAATTACATTTACAGTTGGTTTCCCTGTTGGCATTGCGTTAGCAAGGGAAAACGAATTATACAGAAGAAGATGGCTCTTCACAAATTGCAAAAATTTGCTTTGTTTCAAAAAAACGTATTGTTACTTAATTTTAAAATAAATCAAAAGCACAGATGTAGTTAAATCATATTTAAAAAGAAATAAATTTTTCTCACAAAATTTTTCTTTTAAACTCAATTTTCGAAGTTTTTGAATGGCACCTATCGAATTATGATAAAACTCGTATACTGCGTTGAATATTTTTTATTTGAAATTGTTTTTTTCTTTCTCTGTTTTAAGGTATCCGACTACCTTTCGTGCACTTTTTTTTAAACCTCGAAATCATAAACTGTAAATGCAATGGAAAGGTAAAATGTACTATTGAAACATGAATTTAACACAAATTATAACTGTAAAATTTTTATTTTTTTACAAAAATAGCGATTTTTAGTGAAAATTGACCATTAATTTGCTGGAACGGCTTTTAATGTAGAAGAAAAGTTTATCAATATAATTCATTTAAATTTTAACCATACATTACCAGCATATTCAGAAGTGTAATGAACTAAAAGCTAATTGATATTATAAAAAACTTTAATTTTACAGGGTATAATGTAAATTTTCATAAAAAATTCAAATATTTTCAAGGTTATTTCTGAATCATTCATCAATAAATATTTAAAATATGTAACTACATGCACGCTTTTAGTTCATTACATTCTCTGAACTATAACGAACCACCATATAAAATATCAGACTGTTATATTGAATACATTTTGAGATACAGCGAAAGCGGTATGGCAAAGTTAGTGAAAAATCAATTCTTCAGAAAACGCGATCAAAGTAAAAATTTCAAAAAAGGCATACCAGAAAGGCACTGTTTGTAAACATTTCAGTGTTGCCAAACTGAAATTAAAAATTATTCATTTTATTTTGACCTTATTCTAGCAATATGTTTTTATGTTTAATCCTTTAAAAATGGTTTAAATTTTTTTAAAAAAATGTTTTTTAAGCTTACTTTCGGTTTTGGTTTACCATTATGCCTATTTTGAAATCCACATATCTAAGCTTCTACTCAACAGAGCTTAAAACTAAAAGCAGATTTGAAAAGATAAATGTTCATATTATCTAAAAATAAAATAAAACAAATTGCACATTTTCATCGAAATTAACGTTTGAAAGGTAGTCGGATACCTTAATAGAAAATGCTTTTTGTGTTTTCAGTGTAAATCCTTAACTCACAGAAGGCTCAAATACAGATTAACTTATTTTTAAAGAAAATTTAATTTTAAAACTTTTATTTTAACGTGTTTTTCCCTTTTATTGCTGGCTCTTAGCTAAAAAATTTAATATTGTTTACCTCCAACATGCTTCACACTATAGAATTTTTATTATTCACTGGAGGGGAAGAATTTAAATCAAAGTTTCCCGATACAAAAAAAAATATAATTAGTTTAAACGAATATTTTTTTAAAAAATTATCGGCTGTCTGATCAGACACCCCATAAGCAAAAGTAATTTTTTTACAGGTTTTGAAACAATAATTATTGTTTCAGAACCTGGAAAAATTTCACTTTTGCTTTTTTTAGACAACTTTCGTATTGTAACTAGTTTCGTAACTGTAACTAGTTACTTTTCATCTTAAATAAGTAACTGTGACTAGTTACTTTTCATCTTAAATAAGAAACTGTAACGTGTTGACTTATGACTTTATGACTTTCTTGGTGGGGGGCAAGATCGCCAAGCACTGCGACTTTAAGTCTATTGTACTAAGCCCCAGAAATGACACAAGCACAAGAGACACACAAAGGAAGAGACGACACAAACACATAGACAAATAACAACATTTATTGACGGTCACAAACATCCATGCCTGACCGGGATTCGAACCCGACCCCAGCAGCTCCAAAGGCTAGAATCCTAACGAGTGTGCCACCGGGGCGGCAACTGTAACGTGTTACTTTTCATCTTAAATAAATAACTGTAACTAGTTGCTTTTCATCTCAAATAAGTAACTGTAACTAGTTGCCTTTCATCTTAAATAAGTAATTGTAACTAGTTACCTTTTATCTCAAATAAGTAACTGTAACTAGTTACTTTTCATCTTAAAAAAAGTAACTGTAACTAGCTACTTTTAATCTTAAATAAGTAACTGTGACTAGTTACTTTTCATCTTAAATAAGTAAATGTAACTAGTTACTTTTCATCTTGCATAAGTAACTGTAACTAGTTGCTTTTGTAACTGTAACTAGTTACTTTTGTAACTGTAACTAGTTACTTTTGTAACTGTAACTGGTTACTTTTCATCTTAAGTAACTGTAACTCGTTACTTTTCATCATAAATTAGTAACTGTAACTAGTTACTTTTCATCTCAAATAAGAAACTGTAACTAGTTGCTTTTCATCGTAAATAAGTAACTGTAACTAGTTACTTTTCATCTTAAATGAGTAACTGTAGCAGGGTTACTTTTATAAGTAGCCGGACCGCCGGCGCAGTGGTTAGTGTTCTAGCCCTTGGAGCTGCTGGGCTCGGGTTCAAATCCCGGTAAAGACATGGATGTTTGTACTTGTCAATAAATGTAGTTATTTGTCCATGTGTTTGTGTCGTCCTTCCTTGTGTGTTCTTGTGACTGTCTCTTCTGGAGAGCTGGTTAATGGGCTATAAAGCCTACACTCCAACTTCTAGAGGGCGCAATCACTGTCATTTGTCATTGTCATACTTTTTATAAGTAACTTTCTAATACCTGAATATTGTCATGTGTGCATTGCAGAGCAACTGCAATTCCGATCCGGCCAGTACACCATGACCCTGAGGTTCAAGACGGACAAGGAGAACTCCGCGAAGGGATTCATGATCCAGCTGAAGCAAATCCCGAGATCGTGCGGTGCCACCAACATTCCCAGTGAGTTGCTTTACATTTTGTTAACTGTTGCATGAATAATTATACAAGATAACCTCTTAACCGGCCTAAATAAACAGAGGGTAAGCCGGTTAAGTGAAAATCTGGCATATCCGGACACGTGAAATGAATTTTAATTTTGATGTACATTTGTTCGCAAAGTTTGCATGTATTTCAACTTAGGTGATATTTTCCTTCTATGTAAATGCGAAATTAAAATACATTCCATTAGAAAACATTTTTAGCATAACAAATGTGTATCTTGACAACTAGATAAATAAACTTGTTTTTTGCCTATTTGACATTTTTTTAATAAAAATTATTCAATGAATGCAAAAGTACATAGACATTAAACCTCTTAGAAACAAAAAATAGTCAATTGTCAAAAGAATCTTAGAACGCAATGAAAGAGTTAGTTTTCACGACTTTCTTATAAAACACACTCTATCTTTAGCAGGCCCCAACGCGTGTAACCAGCACATTATTCACGAAACTTCTTAAACACCTGCGGTTGATTATTGAATTAAATTTATTAAGTAGTTAAAGTGGAAAGGGTTAACTTTCCCTGAAACCAATCAATCAATCTTTCACCAATTGAGCCAATCAATATTTCACCATTTGAACCAATCAATATTTCACCATTTGAACCGATCACTCTTTCACCATTTGAACCGATCAATCTTTCGCCATTTGAACCAATCAATCTTTCACCATTTGAACCAAATCAATTTTTCACCATTTGAACCAAATCAATCTCTCACCATTTGAACCAATCAATCTTTCACCATTTGAACCAATCAATCTTTCACCAATTGAATCTCCATCAGCAGGAAACAACGTGTGCAACCAGTACATAGACACCTTCACCAGCAGCGTCACTTCTCCCGGATACCCGAACGGGTACGCGCCGAACCTCCGGTGCTCCTACACAATCCGGAGAGCCGACTCCCGGATCTGCAAGGCCATGCTGGAGATCCGGCTCCTGGATTTCGGGAGACACGCCTCGCCCGGACCCTGCAGGGGGGACTATCTGGAGTTCCCGGATCTGTCCAGGACGTGCGTGGGATATCCGTCTAGGAGTGAGTATTATGGCAATGACAGATCACGTTTTCTCGCAGGTGTAAGGGAAAAGAAAGCGGTACGGAATTATAATAATACGTAGGGCATTGTAGCGGCCTCAGTAATACACAGTCTACCAAAAGGATCCTCAAGGTGGAGATGAGTTACTTCGGCTTTTATACTACTATTACACTCTAAAAAATGAATGCTCAAAAACGACGAAACTTTCCTTACTAATTTTGACGATCCGTTTACTGGCAAATGCTCCGAGTTTTCATTTCCTCAAAGTGAGGAAATTTGAATCGTCCTTTTTATGAGAATATGAATGTCGTCTAATCTAAAGAAATATTTCATCCTTTTTGAGAATGTGAGAACAACAATGAGATTCAGTTTCCTCAAAATCAAGATACTGAATCGTCAAATCAAGATCGTAAAAGTGAGGATTCGCGTTTACTCAAAAGTCGCGCGATGGTTTGACGAAACAATCCTCAAAATTAACGAAATGAGGCTTGAGGATTCATGAATCGTCAAAAATGAAAGTGTTATTTCTGAGAGTGTAACGTTGTAATCTTGAATAGAGGCAGGAAGGTGACGGTAAATCAGCGCCACCTAGTTGTTGATCTCATATCACTCTTAAAAATGAATGCTCAAAAACGACGAAATTTTCCTTAATTTTGAGGATTCAGTTTCCTGGCAAATGCTCCGAGTTTTCCTTTCCTCAAAGTGAGGACATTTGAATCGTCATTTTTTTGAGGATTTGAATGTCGTCTAATCTAAAGAAATATTTCGTCATTTTTGAGCATGTGAATTTAATTGTTTTGAGAGCTAGTTTCCTTAAATTGAGGATTGTTATTCTTAATTTGAGAGTTTGGCATCGTCATTTTTGAGCATGTGATTTTGTTTTTATAGTTCTGGTTACGTTAAATTGAGGATTGTTATACTTGATTTGAGAGTTTGGTATCGTTATTTTTGAGTATGTGATGCTGTTTTGATAGTTCCGGTTTCGTTAAATTGAGGATTATTATTGTTCATTTGAGAGTTTTGCATCGTCATTTTTGAGCATATATATTTATTGCTCGGGCAGCTCTATAGTTAAATTCATAGTTTCTTTGCACAGAAGCCACGACCATGGGCGGAGCTATAAAACGCGCGGGGCAATCAGATGAAGAGAAAATTTCAGTCGTGTTATTTTGTCTTCATCAAATTGTTCCGTGCGTTTTATAGCTCCTCCCATGGTCTTGGCTTCTGTGCAAGGAAACTATGAGTTTAACTAGAGTTACGTCGTATTCGGTCTAGTTTCATCATATTTGAGGAGATGCATTTTTCTGAAAAGTTTTTAGGATGTTTTATAGGATTTTACTACATCATTTTGTTATTGGTATTTTTCACCCAAATACAAAAAAAAACTATAATTATATTCCACATTTGTCTTTTTTACGGACACGAATCCATCTATGTACAGCTTCTGAAATATTGAAGGCATTTTGATACAAAATTGACTATTTGCATGCAAAACTATAATATATAATGTTTATAAAATATTAAAAAGATTCTCAATGCATTTCGGAACCAAAATTTGCTTTGAATATAAGGTATACAATCAGTTTATTACATTCCAAATCTAGAAAATCCACTTTTAAATTGTTCATTTATTTTTACAACAAAATAACATTTCACTTTATTTAAATCTGTATATTTATTTTATCAAAATAAACACAAGTTTCGAATTTTTTTTATATACATATTGATTATATGATGACGGGCCGGTGGTCTGGGAACTGCTGGGCAGGCTGGCATTTTGTGTTGTACTTCACAAACTGCTGCTTCAATCATCAGTACTTCAGTCGTATCATTACAGCAGTTTTGTCTTCTAAAAAAATAGGAAGCATTTAGTATACTTTTCCTAAATTAATTGGGCCAACCCTTATAAAGGCGAGTCTAAAAAAACAACAAATATCATTTTTATAATTGCGTGAAAAAAAGCCGACTTTTACATTATAATTTCAATATCAGACACGTGCACAAAGCTAGACTTTTTGAAACAGTGAAAAAAAGTACTTTTTTTTCACCCAAAAGCAGTGAAAAAAAGACTTTGTCGCACTCTTTTTATAAGATGCCAACATTTCAAGTAAAATTTCGATTTGATAATACTCAAAAAAACCAAAGATTTATCGATCTGCTGTATTTAAAAATATTATGCGCGTGAATTATTTTTAAATTAGAGAATTTTTTTTCTCGCGATGGGAATATTTCTTAAGTCACGCCCTTCGAACTGCGAGTCCATTGGTTGCTTTCTTTGACAAAATGTTGAAACACGCTTATTGGTTTTTTATAGCGTCACGCGCTCCGAACTGCGAGTTCATTGGTTGTTTTCTTTGACATCTCTCCTGGAAGCTCCAAACTCATTTTAGTCTAATTAGCACGTGAATTATTTTTGAACCAATGAGATTTGATTTTTTTTTCACGCAATTATAAAAAACAGTGTATGCAACACGTGCGAAAAGTAAACTTTTTAAAACACGTGTCTTTATTTCACTCGCTCGTACCTCGCTCGTGAAATAAAATCCACTAGTTTTAAAAAGTGATACTTTTCACACTTGTTGCATAAATAACTATTGTTTACTTACAAGTTTAAGTGGATTACTAACACATCAAATTTACTGAAATTAAAATTTTAGTATTTGGGGGGGGGGGAGGGATGAGAGAGTTTTTTAGAAGTTATGCATTTAAACAATAAAATAGTACACAAAATTTAAGGTGGATAATTTTCTCAAACAAAAATTACAGAAAGAACTTTTTTTTTTTAAAAAATAATTCTTTTTAAAAAGTTAGGCTTATTTTGAATATTATAGCTTTACATTTAATCTTGTTTTTAATTATTTCTATTAGAGATCCAAATCCCTATTCCTGAAGCTTGGAATCAACATAGTCCATGGCACAAAACTAATATACTATATTAAATCAATTTTAGTTGTATCTTCGAGTCGAACCCAAAAGCATCTACCTAAAAACAAGGCCGTTAAATATTATATTAAGAAAAAAAACTTATACTTTTTGAATTAAAAGTACCTTTAAAGAAAAAAAAAATATGGAAATATAATGCATTCAGTGCACATAAAATTTTATCTTTCAGTGTGAAATATTTTTTAATTATAAAACCATAATTTAAAGACACAAATTATGCATCGTCAAAATAATACTTTTCACTTTTAATAAATATGCAGAATATAAATATTTTTTTTCCATTAATAGTTAACTAATAATTACTTTATACCATATTAGTTGAATGAAGAAAATAAACCATTTTTATTTTGACACAAAATGAAATGACTTAAACTTACCTTAATAAATATTGATAATAATCCAAATACTTTCCAACAACATAACTCCGTTTCTATATATTTTAACTTTTTTCCGTTTCTACTTCACATATTTAAAAAAAAAAATCCTAGAGTATCGAAGTTCGAATTTAGCAATGGCACCTGGCGATAATCACATCTGCTGTCCGAATAAAAAGCAGTTTATTATCATAGAAAGGCGAACTTCGAATTTCATGTTTAGAATTCGACACCTGTCTTTTTTTAACACATAACAAAGTGTAATGCCGTTTTCCTTTTTTCAGTTGGCTCAAAACTTTATGTGACTACTTTTTACTAATTCGTATATTCTATCGATCTTCTAATTCCACCGAAAGAAAACGAAAAAAAAGAATTATTCTTTTTCAAAAAAGAAGAGTTGAGCAGTACCATGCAATCTTCAAAAGTTTTTCAAACGATTTACGAATATTTAAAGTTGCTTTAAAATATTATGTTTTATTATTTAATGTGTTCCGTTTATGCACTCATTATCTAATTATTTTTTTTAAATACTGTTCTTAATTTTACTATGCAAGTTTTATTAAGTCGTTTGATGAAACCTCTTATTTGCAAAGCGTTCTTTAGCTGCGTTAAACTTGATTCAAGAGTGCAGTGTAAATTAACAGTTGAAAATCAGCATCATTAGTAAACAAAAGCTATAATTCCGTTCTATTTTTATAATACTTACATATTCTAATGAAGGCAAATAGTTTTATGTTTAGAAACATGCAACTTCTTGTTCTTTACTGTAAAATTTAATGTTCAAGCTGCTTGTATATATTACGAATTATTATGTTAGGCCTAACCAAACTTCAAGAATCCGCCATTGTTTGAACCGCTAAGTTCCAATCCCAGAATGCAACGGTGCGAGTACAACGAGATTCAGTTTCCTCAAAATCAAGATACAGAATCGTCAAATCACGATCGTAAAACTGAGGATTCGCGTTTACTCAAAAGTCACGTGATAGTTTGACGAAACAATCCTCAAAATTAACGAAATGAGGCTTGAGGATTCATGAATCGTCAAAAATGAAAGTGTTATTTTTAAGAGTGATTGAGGTTGCGTGTGTTGTGAACCGCCACAGTACCTTTACACTTCAGAAACATTAAATGAATAGTGCGCCAAAAACCAAGCGTTGATGCATAAGAAAACACCAAATTTGGTGCAGCCTTCACTGCTAAAAATTTGCGCCTTATTCCGCCAAAATTATGGTTCGTAGTAGCTACAATGGCTGTGTGGTGAAATTTTTCACCGCATACTCTGCATTCTTTTGAAATACCTAAAGGTTTTCAAAACCTGAAAACTATTTACTGAATTATTGAACTGTTAATAACTATTATTGAATTATTATTATTAAAACGGGTTCAACTGAATACCGAAAATGTAGTAACAAATTTCACGAACAGCCGTTGCAGTTGCTAGGAACCAATATTTTTGTAAGACCAAGGACAAAGTTCTTAATAGTGCTGTCTGTATCCATAATTTGGTACGCGCAGTTAGAGGATAGTATAAATTTTGGGGTTTCTTCACAATTTTTTTTCCAGGACAAAAATGTCCTCCAATTTTTTTTATTCAACATTGACTTTAATTTTTACAAGTGATGATTTACTTCCATAAAACTATGATACTCAAATGTAATATATTCCACTGTATAACTAAAATTAAATACTATCATTCTGTATTTCCTTTGTCAGAGCGTATACGAAAATCCTTGTTGTTAGCTACATAGTTCTACTCTCTCTCCAAATGAGCGTTTTTAGTCTTTTGAGTGTGTCAAAAATATTCATTATCTCATCTTTCTAATTTCCAGAGATCGTCGACTTCCTGAGAGGCAGCGACCTCCTGACTTTTACTTTCATCAGCGATGGCTATGGCTCCGGGAAAGGGTTCGACATTGAAATTCTGCAGGTTCCTGACTCCTGTTCTGCTACCCCACCGCCACACAGACCCTCTGGTAAGAAACCTCACTCTGCACCATAGAGATCTTAATTAAAGTATTAGAGTGGAGGCTCACGTGACTTCCACTGCTAACGGCTTGACGAGCATGGAGGCCGCCATATTGTCAAATTTGGCAGAAATGGGGCCAGTGTTGCCAGCACTTTAAGTAGAAAAAAAGTTGCGAAAAAATAAATTTAATTATAAAATTATCAAAAAATATCATAAAAATAATAGCTGCATTTTGGAATATTTTTATTGGCTTTTAAAAAACTTGAAAAGCTTTTCTAGTATTTTTATTATATTTATTTTGTAATTTTAGAACTATATTTTATTTTTCCGAGTATTCTTCTTAATGTGGCGGCGGTGGCGACATTACCAGTGTTGCCATCACATAAAAAATAAAATAATCGCGAAAAAATACATTTTAATTCTAAAATTACAAAATAAATATTATAAAAATACTAGAAAAACCGTTTCGAGTTTTTTAAAAGCCAATAAAAATATTCCAAAATGCAGCTATTATTTTTATGATATTTTTTGATAATTGTAGAATTAAATTTATTTTTTCGCAACATTTTTCTACTTAAAGTACTGGCAACACTGGCCCCATTTCTGCCAAATTTGACAGTGTGGCGGCCTCCATGCTCGTCAAGCCGTTAGCATTGGAGGTGACGTCATCTTCCACTCTAATACTTTAATTAAGATCTCTATGCTCTGCACACTGAAAAAATACCAAGAATCATGTCTGGTAAAAGCACACTTCGAGCGAAGTAACAAACCAGTTAAACAAACCCAATTAACCATCGCATTCTCCAAACTTGGGCTGTAGGGAGCCTAGTGGTCAAGGATCTCGGAACTCGAGATCGGAAGGTTGAGAGTTCGAGACCCGGTCGCCACTGAAGACCTACCGAGTATATGCGGAGTACGTGCTCGTAAAATCTGTTGGGTCCGAAAGTCCTGTGGTCGGTCATTGCGCAGTTCACCATGGGTACAGGTTCCTGGAGAAAATTTCCCTCCCCTTCAGGGAATGTCTAAATTGTGGAGGTGGAGACAGATGCTGCCATCTGTCAACAGATGGCGGCATCAGTCATATGTGTTTGTGTGTGTCTTGTGTTTGTCCTACTTGACGATGGTTTATAAGGGGGTCCTTGCGACCAGCCACACAAACCTGAAAATATATGTAAACCAATCCAATCCAATCCAAACTTTGTTCGAGTTTCAGCTCGGAAAAGGGGCCCGGACTTTTCATTGAAAACAGTAAAGGATTGTTTCGTTGTAATTTATGAAACTAGCATGTTATTCTGACTTTGTGTTTGTCTTTAAGAAATTGCAACAAAAATCTGCAAATGTGCAGATCCCCCTTTCCATCCCCAAATGCATAGATGAATTTGGATCTGTTACTTTTTTTTTTAAAGTATAAATTTTTAAAACATTGAAGCAACTCGGCACAGTATAATTATGTTTCAACAAATAAATTTCATTTTTTCAAACGCGTTATGCAATACAAAATTATTCATAGTAACAACTATGTTAAAATCTCCTTAGAACCTGGTATAAAATCCGCATGAGTCCCTTCTAATTAACGTTAAAATCCGCGCACTGCTAACTCCGTTTACTCACCGCTACTCTGACGTTATGTCTAGTCATTCAGTATTGAGTGAATAATTCTCAATATTGTTTCCTGTAGTCCAATGCAAATTTAATCAAGTACTCAATGCATGCCAAATATAGACATAAACGTAGTTGCTCTTAATTTAGCAGAGTGTTTCGAATCCTTCATGTTGACTCAATAAATTCCTAAATGGAAATTATCTGAAGGGTGACACCTAAAAACAATCAATGTCTAAATTTATTGGAATCGAGTTCAAAGTAATGGAGATTAAAATAGTTTATACAACCTAAGTTAGGTAAATAGAAATATGCTATGGAGAAGATCCTTCCGAGGGATGTAAAGAGTTTCATAAATTATTTGTGAATCCATCCAGAAAACATGTTTAAAACATAAATTTCATTTAAGGTCTAACAGATTTGGGTATTATTTGAGGAAATTTCGCAATTCCATCAAAATGAAAAGTGTATTTTGGTTGAATTGTATTAAGATCATTTTGTATGTGAATATTACCTTACAAGAGTTTCCAACTAACGGACCAATCGCGCCTTTCTCTCTGCCTTTTTACTATTTATTTTTACCCAAGTTAGGTTGGCACGGAGTGTAGTGGGTATAGAAATGGACAATATAAACTCTTCACTAAAAAGGCACACAAACGTGGATCTTTATATATATTTCAGTTCACAAATTCATTTTACAATTGACGATTTTAGTGGAAGAAAGTGCCAAGGGACGTTCTTGAAAAAAAAATTATATTTTCGTGTCAATGAACATGTTATTCACTCCTATAAAGATAGCAAGTACTGCTCTTTCATAAGCTTTATGTGAAACATATATTTTTAACAAACAAACTCTTTATTACACAAAACAAACATCACAGAATAATTTTGCTTAAACCGTATATATGCGACTAAATAATCATAATTATAATTAATAAGACACAATAAAAATAAGACACATTATAAGTTAATAAAAAAAATTACAAATTTAAATACACAAATATACACAAAAGAAAAAAGAAAAATGTGGCAACTCTAATGCTATATAATCAAGACAAATGCCTAAAATTCTGGTCAGCGCGTAATATATAATACAAAAAAAACATTTCGCTTCTATACATTAAAAAATACATCAATATTATCTATTGACAATATTAATTATAAATAAAGAATTTTTAAACCCGTTTAAAGAAGGGATACTTTGAAGTTCAGTAGGTAGTTTGTTGAATACTTTTGGGGGCTAAATATGAAAAATGGTTATAATTAATTTCTTTATGTGGAAATGGGATATGATAAATATATTTTTACCTTTTGTAAGCGCTGTTTTTAAGGTATCAAAGTGAAAACGGAAAACTTTAAAGCTCATTTAATCGTTTTCAACTTTTTCTCACTTAGCTCGATCTTCCACTAAAATCTTCAATTTTTATTACAACTAACTTTTCTATTTTAAATAAGAACTTGCAAGCTTTCCAGAGATACCGATCTCAAATTATAGTTTTTTGTTGTGTAAAAAATTACGTACCAAGAGGGTTAAAGCAGATTTTTTTTCCAAAGGGAAATTTTATTCAGGTGTTGGCTCGTCACCTGACTGTGGTTCTAAAATACGACGCCCGTCGCCAATAGCCCTCGTGTAGCTCTAGTGCGACGATAATTCAAACCTAACCTAACCAAAGGGAAATTTATAAGACATTTTGGATCAAAGCAAAAATTATAATGCACTATTAATTACAAAAAAAAACTGACACAGAATGTTTTTATGGCACATAAAAAATTTGAATTTTTACCGCTTATATTTTCAAATTTCACCAAATTGACAAGCCTTTCAGTAAAAGTTAAACGCTAATTTTTTTCCAAATTACTTACAAATCATATTTCGAAATATAAAATTGCTTAATAAATATTTCATACAAAGAATGTAAGCGTAGGATTTTCACCGCTAGTGAAGAGGATAAAACCAATATAGGAATAAATTTGGAATGATTCGGATTAATTTTAAATTGTATTTATTTCATTTGACTTCGATACAAGTTTAGTCAAAAGACTTATTATGCACTAATAAATAACGGGAAAACATACTATGTATTTATAAGGTTTCTTCAATGACAAGTTAAACGTTATAAATTGCGTTTGGACGGATATTGCCAAATGTGATTGCTTTTATCCTCTTTAAATGCTTTCGATTCGATGTGTTTATTCTTTGCTACTACAAGGAAAATGAAGGTAGAGAGCAAACTAATAGGGTATAACTGAAGTTTTAGAATGGTCTTATATATCGAAAAGGGATGTGTTTGAGCATTGTCTGTAATGTACATTCAGATGGTTAGAATTCCCTTCAGACCACAGTAAATTAAAGTTTAAGGTTAAATTAAAGTTTAAGCTATTGCTTAAGTTTTGAAATGGCTACCTCTGAGAAAATATTGCTTTGTCATGTAAGCTTTTTTTTTACCAGGTATGGGAATTGTCATTGCAACAAAATAAATCTAAATTTCAAACGGAAATATCATTTCATTATTAGGTTTTAATTACTCTAAAATATTCTGAAGTGTTCGACACTATTATAAAACTTAATCATTTTTAAATACCTTCTTAGTCATCTTCGTGCCCTGTGGTACATAAGGCTTCTTACGCCAACTCCTGCAATTTTGTGCAGCAGCTCTTGCTTCTGACCAGCTCGCCCATCCAGCCTGGTTCCTCTCGTCTTCGATCGTTTTTCTAAATGTTAGTTTGGGCCGTCCTTTTTTTCTTTTACCATCGTGGGCCCATGTAAATGCTTCTGCTGGAATTGGACTTGTTGGCAATCGTAGCACCAATCCATTTCCACCGTCTTTTTTTTAATATTAATTGCCAGCAGGTACTTGTTTGGTCTTTGTAAAGTTCGATGTTTGATATTGTTTGTGGCCAACATCAAACATTGAGCTTTACAATAATGAAGAATTTTAAATAACCGGATGCTATTTTCATTTTTAATTTATTTTACAAACTTGCCCTTTAACTTTTTTTAGATGTGGTCATTTTCTGTGGAAAGGTCACGAGACTTTTGCATCGATGTTGGTCACCTACACTCATAAAACAAACGAGCGATTTTAACTCTGTCTCAATTAATTTTCACACCTCCAGTCTTAAAATGCACTTCCCTGAAAGGAGTGGATCCTTTGTGTGTTAAACCTCCGACGAGAGTTTAACTCAGTCTGAGTTAATATTCACTCTTTTCCAGTGTAGAAAGTGCACTTCTCCTACTGGAGTGGATTTCACTCTTTTGTTTTAAGAGTGTAATAGGCTTGCCAATGCGAATTCTATTCTTTTCTAAAGTATTTATTCCCTGCAGGCGGGGACCAGCAATGCGACCAGGAAGTGACGTCAGTGACCGGACACTTCACTTCCCCCCGGTTCCCGGACCCATATGGACCCAACGAGCGATGTCGCTTCACTCTCAGGAAAGTGGACCCGTCTGTGTGCAGCGTCGAACTGGACTTTCGTAGGTTCGAGCTCGAGTACAGTGGACCCCGTTGCAGCAAGGACTATGTGACACTGCCCTCGCTCAACAGGCTGTGTGGGAGCATAACTGGAAAACGTAAGGACTTACTAGAGTACCAAGAACTTTCTTATAGGACCGATAAACGAATTTTTAACTTTCTTGATTGAGCCGGTTGGAATTAAAAAGGAGTCCATTTTATCGAAAGTTGATCGTCTATGTCCCCTTGGCGGTAGATCCATCGATCAACTTTACCGATAGAATTATATTGAAAAATCGTTGAGATACAGATGAGTATTAATAGAAAACTGATTATAAAATAGAATTTCCCAGTACACTTTTCGATCCAAATGATATACAACTGGTATGTAATTAGATATATTTTGGACCAATCTTTTGCTGGGCCTCTGGCCTGTTGTGGTCTACAATTTTTGTACTTGTATCTCTATATAATATAAAATTGTAATTGTCGGACGCTTGAAAGCCACGTGACTAACGCGGCTCCAGCCAATCAGAAACGTCAGAAACTCTGAAAGTAAGTGTGGCAGCGTGCTTGTTTTGTGCCGGGGCTGCTTCAGGTTGCGTCCCGTGGCTTTGGTAGAGATCGTTGGTTTCCGCTAGAGCTACGTGATGCCCTGGAGCAATCCCACGGAAACTAGCTTATTTTTCAACTGTTGGCATCGAAAAAAAATGCTTGTGTAGAAAAGATTTCTTTTACTAACTCTTGAAGTTTTGTCCATTTGCTAATATAAACCCTGTATGTTGATATTAAAGTAAACAAAATGCAAATGTATGGTTTTTTTGGCTTCCACAGAACTTATGGAACTGCCTAAGGACAGCGATTACGTCAACCTCTATTTCGTGAGCGACGCTTATGGACACGGTTTAGGGTTCGACATCCACGTGACTCAGCTCTTCAACACATGTGAGGGACATAGGTCCCAAGGTAAGCTACTCGGATCAAGATTTACGCATTAGGCGCGTTTACATGAGCCATCGAATCCATGGAATGAAGAGCAAACTCTACAATTTTTCCCTCTTCGGGATTTTCACCCAGGCAGAACCTGAATTGCAGGGTGCGTTGGGGGTTCGGAAACCCTAAAATCAAGAAGGGTTTGACGTTTCATTTCATGTATTCGGCCACAGACCATTATTTGGGTAAGAAATCCCGCTCGACCACTTTTTCCCCTAATGGAGGGTTTGGCATTCCATGGATTCGATGGCTCATGTAAACGCGCCTATTATTATACATCTAGTTAGATTGGAGTTAGCTGAAGTTCTAAATGAGTAAGCCCATTATTTATGTTGTAGATTGGGAAATATAAGGTAACAAAAAACTTACGAATTCGCAAGTGCGAAATAGTTTCGATTTTAACACTTTAAGTCACAAAGTACTTCTTACCTAACCTTAAGTCCTACTTAAGAGAGATTTTTGTAGAAAAGTTACTTTACATTGTTCAATTTGAATATTTTAAGGGGAGATAAAGCTTTTTGGTTGGAAGGGATGAGAAAAAAATCAGGACATGAAGAAAACTCTATTAACTCTATTTTCCAACTTTAAAAAAAAAATCTTAATAAACAATTATTAATTGCACAGCTAAACATTGAAATAGGCAATTCAAATAACTAAACATGAATCTTAATTAGGCGCATAGATAGTTAAAAGTTAGGATAAAATAATTCCACCCCCATTGCAATTCTTTATTATTACCTTATATTTCATATTATCAAAGTGAATGTCATAAAATACAAAAGATATAATTTAGTTTGATATCTCTCCAGGTCCGTGCGACCAGGTAGTGGGCACCTACACCGGCCGGTTCACCTCCCCGGGCTACCCGTCCTCGTACCCGGGCAGCCAGCGCTGCTCGTACACCGTGCACCGGGCCGACCCCACCGTGTGCTCGGTGGACCTCGCCTTCGCCCAGTTCGACGTCGAGTTCTCCCGGGACTCCTGCTCCAGGGACTTCCTCATGATGCCGGACAGGAGCAGGCTGTGCGGCACCATCTCGGGGACGCGTGAGTAGAGGCCGACACTTTAGCAATAATCTTCTTACGGAGAGAAGGAAGTTAACCTATAAGCATCGATATAGAGGGCGCTGTTGTCTGGGATATGGGACATCAGCAAGCTATGCAGGACCATCTCGGGAACACGTGTGTAGGCCGCCACTTCTGCAGTAATCTTCCTACAGAAACAAGGCAGTTAACCTATAAGCATCGATGTCGAAGGCGCTGTTGTCTGGGATATGGGACATTAGCAAGCTATGCAGGACCATCTCGGGAACGCGTGTGTAGGCCGCCACTTTTGCAGTAATCTTCCTACAGAAACAAGGCAGTTAACCTATAAGCATCGATGTCGAAGGCGCTGTTGTCTGGGATATGGGACATTAGCAAGCTATGCAGGACCATCTCGGGAACGCGTGTGTAGGCCGCCACTTTTGCAGTAATCTTCCTACAGAAACAAGGCAGTTAACCTATGAGCATCGATGTAGAAGGCGCTGTTGTCTGGGATATGGGACATTAGCAAGCTATGCAGGACCATCTCGGGAACGCGAGAGTAGAGGCCGACACTTTAGCAATAATCTTCCTACAGAAAGAAGGTTGTTAACCTATAGGCATCGATATAGAGGGCGCTGTTGTGTGGGATATGGGACATCAGCAAGCTATGCAGGACCATCTCGGGAACGCGTGTGTAGGCCGCCACTTTTGCAGTAATCTTCCTACAGAAACAAGGCAGTTAACCTATAAGCATCGATGTAGAAGGCGCTGTTGTCTGGGATATGGGACATTAGCAAGCTATGCAGGACCATCTCGGGAACGCGAGATTAGAGGCCGACACTTTAGCAATAATCTTCCTACAGAAAGAAGGTTGTTAACCCATAGGCATCGATATAGAGGGCGCTGTTGTGTGGGATATGGGACATCAGCAAGCTATGCAGGACCATCTCGGGAACACGTGTGTAGGCCGCCACTTTTGCAGTAATCTTCCTACAGAAACAAGGCAGTTAACCTATAAGCATCGATGTAGAAGGCGCTGTTGTCTGGGATATGGGACATTAGCAAGCTATGCAGGACCATCTCGGGAACACGTGTGTAGGCCGCCACTTTTGCAGTAATCTTCCTACAGAAACAAGGCAGTTAACCTATAAGCATCGATGTCGAAGGCGCTGTTGTCTGGGATATGGGACATTAGCAAGCTATGCAGGACCATCTCGGGAACGCGAGAGTAGAGGCCGACACTTTAGCAATAATCTTCCTACAGAAAGAAGGTTGTTAACCTATAGGCATCGATATAGAGGGCGCTGTTGTGTGGGATATGGGACATCAGCAAGCTATGCAGGACCATCTCGGGAACGCGTGTGTAGGCCGCCACTTTTGCAGTAATCTTCCTACAGAAACAAGGCAGTTAACCTATAAGCATCGATATAGAGGGCGCTGTTGTCTGGGATATGGGACATTAGCAAGCTATGCAGGACCATCTCGGGAACGCGAGAGTAGAGGCCGACACTTTAGCAATAATCTTCCTACAGAAAGAAGGTTGTTAACCTATAGGCATCGATATAGAGGGCGCTGTTGTGTGGGATATGGGACATCAGCAAGCTATGCAGGACCATCTCGGGAACACGTGTGTAGGCCGCCACTTTTGCAGTAATCTTCCTACAGAAACAAGGCAGTTAACCTATAAGCATCGATGTCGAAGGCGCTGTTGTCTGGGATATGGGACATTAGCAAGCTATGCAGGACCATGTCGGGAACACGTGTGTAGGCCGCCACTTTTGCAGTAATGTTCCTACAGAAACAAGGCAGTTAACCTATAAGCATCGATGTAGAAGGCGCTGTTGTCTGGGATATGGGACATTAGCAAGCTATGCAGGACCATCTCGGGAACACGTGTGTAGGCCGCCACTTTTGCAGTAATCTTCTTACAGAAACAAGGCAGTTAACCTATAAGCATCGATGTAGAAGGCGCTGTTGTCTGGGATATGGGACATCAGCAAGCTATGCAGGACCATCTCGGGAACACGTGTGTAGGCCGCCACTTCTGCAGTAATCTTCCTACAGAAACAAGGCAGTTAACCTATAAGCATCGATGTCGAAGGCGCTGTTGTCTGGGATATGGGACATCAGCAAGCTATGCAGGACCATCTCGGGAACGCGTGTGTAGGCCGCCACTTTTGCAGTAATCTTCCTACAGAAAGAAGGTAGTTGACCTATAAGCATCGATATAGAGGGCGCTGTTGTCTGGGATATGGGACATCAGCAAGCTATGCAGGACCATCTCGGGAACACGTGTGTAGGCCGCCACTTCTGCAGTAATCTTCCTACAGAAACAAGGCAGTTAACCTATAAGCATCGATGTCGAAGGCGCTGTTGTCTGGGATATGGGACATCAGCAAGCTATGCAGGACCATCTCGGGAACGCGTGTGTAGGCCGCCACTTTTGCAGTAATCTTCCTACAGAAACAAGGCAGTTAACCTATGAGCATCGATGTAGAAGGCGCTGTTGTCTGGGATATGGGACATTAGCAAGCTATGCAGGACCATCTCGGGAACGCGTGAGTAGAGGCCGACACTTTAGCAATAATCTTCCTACAGAAAGAAGGTTGTTAACCTATAGGCATCGATATAGAGGGCGCTGTTGTGTGGGATATGGGACATCAGCAAGCTATGCATGACCATCTCGGGAACACGTGTGTAGGCCGCCACTTTTGCAGTAATCTTCCTACAGAAACAAGGCAGTTAACCTATAAGCATCGATGTAGAAGGCGCTGTTGTCTGGGATATGGGACATTAGCAAGCTATGCAGGACCATCTCGGGAACGCGTGAGTAGAGGCCGACACTTTAGCAATAATCTTCCTACAGAAAGAAGGTTGTTGACCTATAGGCATCGATATAGAGGGCGCTGTTGTGTGGGATATTAGAAATTAGCAAGCTATGCAGGTAAATCTCGGGAACACGTGTGTAGGCCGCCACTTTTGCAGTAATGTTCCTACAGAAACAAGGCAGTTAACCTATAAGCATCGATGTAGAAGGCGCTGTTGTCTGGGATATGGGACATTAGCAAGCTATGCAGGACTATCTCGGGAACACGTGTGTAGGTCGCCACTTTTGCAGTAATCTTCCTACAGAAACAAGGCAGTTAACCTATAAGCATCGATGTAGAAGGCGTTGTTGTCTGGGATATGGGACATTAGCAAGCTATGCAGGACCATCTCGGGAACACGTGAGTAGGCCGACACTTTATCGATAATCTTCCTACAGAAAGAAGGTAGTTAACCTATAAGCATCTATATAGAGGGCGCTGTTGTCTGGGATATGGGACATTAGCAGGCTGTGCAGGACTATCTCGGGGACACGTGAGTAGGCCGACACCTTAGCAATAATCTTCCCACAGAAAGAACGTAGTTAACCTATAAGCATCGATGTAGAGGGCGTTACTATCTTATCTAGGGCATAGAATAGGAGTATGCTCTCGCGAATGCTATGAATACTTCATTTATGTAATCATAAATAAAAACGACCGAATATTTAATATGTGTTAAGTGGTTTTAAAGTAAGTTAATAGTTAACGTAAGCGAGTACCCAAAAGTGAATATGTATCGAGTGCACCGGGCCGACCCCACCGTGTGCTCGGTCGACCTCACCTTCGCCCAGTTCGACGCCGAGTTCTCCCGGGACTCCTGCGCCAGCTTTAAGCGAGTTTCAACGAGTTCAAATTATGCAAAACTTTTATTTGCAGCATCTTCCAGGTGTGCACACAAAGTATGACTTCCAGGTTTTGCAAAAATAATGATTCTTACTGGTCAAACTTATTAAGGATTTTTCAGAAGTGAAATTAATTATCATTTCAGAGATTGAACTTTTTATCCTAGGCATCTTGTAAAATATTTAAAAAAAAAAGCTAATTGAACAATTAGGTGAAAACAATTTGATCATTTGATTCTTATGTTAATGGTGTACTTTTTTGGAAAATGATGGTTAGACATATGCAATGCAAAAAAATACGAAAATATGTAAAAATTTGAATACATAAAATGTTTTATTCAAACAATTAAAGATTTATCCAAAACTTATTTTAATGTTGAAGTTTTCTTTTTCATCTTCTTTTATAGTTTTATACCTTTAGACTCAAAACCTACTTTTTTCATAATCTAGAACATTAATTTCATGCAACAGAAGCACTCTAAGATTGTTGTACTTAAAAAATACAAGTTAAATATACGAAAAGCTTCCCGGAAGTGTAATTTTATACTTAACAAAATAAGACAAGATTACCTGGGCTTGTACATTTGTACACCCACAACAATAGATCATTGTAGAAATGCTTGTAAGAAATCTTGAAAAACAATCAAAAACCTTTTAAGAAAGTAACTTGGCATGCCATTGTATATCCTTTGATATTGTTTATATTCTTCTATTCTGCTGTAAGCTCGGAAAGGTTTCTATTTTATTTACGTTTTCCACAAATCGCTTCGGACAGTAGCAATACTGGTTTCAAGAAACATATTTACTTATTCAAAGGCTTGTTTCTATACTTTCCGCCACCATTATTTGAAACACTTTAGGGATGGAAAACCGAAACTGTTTTTTTTTGCCCTCGGTTTTGACCAAAAGAAAAACGGTTTTTCATTAAGCTTGTCTTATGGTTCAGTAAAACCGAAATACCGGTTTTTGAAACACCGTTTTTTTACTGAAAAAAAAACGACATCCCTACCGTTTCTTATCTGGTTGGTGGCAAGTATAGCATTTATGGGAATGTAGGTTATTGGGCGTCTGTATTCAGCTTGAATAAAGGTCAATATGCTGTAACATCACATCCAACTTCATTCTACCTTCACATGTGACTTCATATAATATAATGCTTTTTTTTTACTATCAAATTTCGTGTGTGAAAAGATGGAATGTGGAATGTTTTCAATGCGTTTTTCAAATCGACCGTGATGTGCATATATTTCGTACTAATCATGCATATACATATAAGTTATGCAATTTATAGAAAAATATATCTGATAGCATTTTTAGGATTCTCAAAATGATAATTGTAAACTCAGATTGGATGTTATATTTTTGATTGCGATGATTGGCCTTAGATTTTACCAAATTTATATTACTATTTCAAATCATAGGTAGTATTTACATCAAAAGCCATATGCTTTTCTAAAAACATTTAGTAGTCCGTAATTAAATTTAGGGATCAAACTCGTTTCTACTCTTACTTAGCACTCCAGCAGTCGGTGGTCCAATTACGAGTTATGATTTTTTTCAACCTCCGATGGGCTGTATCAAAAAGATGGGTCAAAATACAAGAGAGATTTTTTCTACCAAAAGTAATGTATAATGCTGTTTATTTCTCCACATAATCACCTTGATGGTTAAAGCATTTTTTCATTTCTGTAAACAAGCTTTGAAATACGTCTTCATAAAATGTAGCCGCCAATGATTTGAAGGGAATTGTGACGGTTTCTTTGAGCTCCAGGTCAAATTGGAAGCGCTGCCATCCAAGCCACTATGCTCATCTATAATTCACTCATGGTAAACCTACGAGTTTCCCTAAATACCTGGTCAACTCGCTAAACAATGCTGATGTTCATGAAGAAGGGGACCAAGGAAGAAGTCTGTCGTTACAAACGATATTGTTCAGCGAGTTTGACCGAGTGTTTAAAGAAACTATTATAATGTGAGCAGAGTTGAAATGAAATTACCGATCTTCTCAAGAACATAAACTTTATTGAAGATATAGCTAAATATGACTAGATAGAGTTAGAACCACGGCAGTTTTTGATTCAGTGAAATTCGAAGAGCAATTCAAAAGTTTTTAAAGGTCTCATCACAAGGCGAATTGCGCAGCCGATGACGGTGTGATGAATAAATTGAAAGAATTTGCATATGCTCGTGCAGGTCGGGGAAAATACAAGGTTTTCCCTAACAGAAACTCAAAGGTACACCACAAGTGAATTATTGATTAGCAAGGGCTTGGAGGACAGAAAAAAAGTCTAGACATTAGTCTAGATCCTGCAGCTTTCCTGTCCAAGGCGGTACCAGTACAGTACAATCCAAAAGATTTAACATTGGAAAGGAAAGGAGGGCAGCATTTGAGCTTCAATTCACGGAAATAATCCATAGCGCTGCTTCCATAAATATTTCCGTGAATTGAAGAAAGGATTTCTTTTAGTACAAAATTTTTTTCTGTTCCCCCAGGTACCATCAAGTTTCCAGCAGGCAGTGACATCTTGGCTTTGAATTTCTTCAGCGACGCCTTCAGAGCTGGACGTGGTTTCGACATTGAGGTGACCCAGAGACGAAACACTTGCAGAGTGCCAGCCTCAGGTAAAATAAAATCTCGTCACTTAAGTTCCCACATGGGCTATCTCACTTTGCACAACGGTAACCCTTGGCGAACTTTCCAAAATCGCGCAAAAAGTCAGCCGAAAACCCAACCAAAATAAGCAAATAACGGTCAAAAAGGTTTGCCGGAAAACGTCATCGTTGCGAAGCCAACAAATTCGAATCATCAGTCGAAGTCAGGTTGTTGCCATAAAACAATTATATATCGCCAAATCTGATAAAATCGCGCCAAGGGTTACCGTACATTAAATCTGATCGTTGCACAACAATGAGCTAGCACATGGGGAAACTTAAGTGACGATATAACGACATCGACGTAACATTGTATAGCATGGTCTGCAAAAGAACACTAAGTTGAAAATTACGGATGTGCCGGTTTTGATCCCAGAACCTCTGCGTGCAAGCCCAATGCTGAACCGTCTGCGACAAAGTAATTAATCGGCATGGACGGCTAGTATTGGGTATTGCTGGTCACAGTACTCCCCACCCTAGGAATCGCTACAAGAGCAATTAATGAGACTATATCCTTTACGTTTTGGTGGCTCAAAATGAAAAGATTTTAATGCTATATTAGTTCCATAGTAACTCTTAAGATATAAAAACTTAATGTTGATTTTTTGCACAAATATAAAAGGGCATTTAAGGGGTCACAGGAGTCTTAAAAATGTGCAAAGATGGTACTACAAAGTAGAGTTTGATCTTTCATGTAATTTTTTAACTACTCAATATATAACTATAATTTTTTTACATGTAATTCTACAAGATTTATTTAATATAAAACAAATTTTAAAATTTATGAAATTTAAGCCAAAACTAAGATAAATGATATTAAACATAAAGCTATTTGAACACATTGTGATTAGGCTTGCGAGGCAAATTGTGAGGTCAAAATTGAAAAAATGACCAAGAAAATGACTTTATATTGTACAAATATGTACAAACAAGGACTTATACCTAAATTTTCAGCTCAATTTTAATTAGAAATTATTTTTAAAAAAATTTAAAATCAAAATTTTAAAAATTTTATTATTTTTTTAAGAAAAAAGTTCTTAAAATAATTTCTAATTAAAATTGAGCTGAGAATTTAGGTATAAGTCTTTGTTTGTACATATTTGTACAATATAAAGTCTTTTTCTTGGTCATTTTTTCAATTTTGCCTTAAAAATTTGCCGCGCAAGCCTAATCACACTGTGTTCAAATAGCTTTATGTTTAATATCATTTATTTTAGTTTTGGCTAAAGTTTCATAAATTTTAAAATTTGTTTTATATTAAATAATTCTTGTAGAATTACATGTAAAAAAAATTATACTTATATATTGAGTAGTTAAAAAATTACATGAAAGATCAAACTCTACTTTGCAGTTCCTTCTTTGCACATTTTTAAGACTCCTGTGACCCCTTAAAGTTATCTGGAAAAAGGGTTTTGTCTGAGCATTTGACTTTGTTTTTTCCAGTAGCACTTGTTTAAAATGCTTTATCACTGTAATACATGAATATTTTTTCTATCCCGAAAAATATATTGGTATGTTTAATACTCATATATTAAGGGGGGGAAATACTGGGGGGAAAATTAATTGCATTGGAATTTAAATAATTTAAATTTTTTTTAATGTTTGTCATGTGGCAAAAACCAACTACAAAATTCCAATTTTAATAAGAATGACTGAGAAAACTAGTAAATATATTTTTAAATAACCCTTTTGAACTATAATTATTTTTTCATTAACATTTATTTGTATTTAGAATTAAAATTATTATACTTTGAATACTGCCAAAGACTTCATTTCACAACAATTAATAACTTACTCTTTAATTTTGAATACACTATTACTACCGTCATCCATGAAGGTTATTGGTAACTAAAACTTCAAAATGGAATGTAATAGATGAAAAACACAGATTTGTCGAGAGTTAGCTCTGCTTTAATAGAATACAGCAGATTATGTTACTTGTTGCCATAAGGCAACAGTATGCATTAGAGGGTTAATTAATAGCTACCATTATAATTTAATTATTTTCATAGACTTTTACTCAACGTTGTTTTAGAATTTAATGGATCGGGTCTCTTTTTATCCAAATAAGAATATGAAGAGTACAAGGGAAGAACCGATTGATTTCGTAGAAGGCTTTCCTTAATAGCCTCTTTGGGGATAAAAGCGAGAAATCGCCTAAACAGGTGTAAAGAAGCCGGTTACTTGCTTTGTTTATCTTTCGCGGCAACCCTGATTCACGCCAGAGATCAGGGGAAAGAGTCACACGTTTGTACCGCGATTGAAGAACCTAAAGAGAAACCAGTTTTCGATCGCCAAGGATTGATTTATTAGGCGGACACCCGCAATTGTCTGCTTGGCGTCATAAAACCGGTTTCTCTCTTTCTTTTTCGCTTGGTTCAAGCGTCGGGATTGCCAATCGCCTGAACTTGGTAGCTAGGAACCACAGAGATAGTAGTTAAAGTACTACAGTGGCGTATCACGTGACCTACAACACTGACTTCATTTGGGGCTCTTCTGGGACCTCCTTGCGCGTCCCGTCGTTAGCATTGGAGGTCACGTGATCTGCCACTCTATTACTTTAACTATGATCTCTGTGGTACGAACTGGTTTCCTTACACAAGTTTAGGCGATCACTCGCTATCATCGCCAAAGTGGCCTGCTAAGGAAACTTCTATACAAAATCAATCGGATTTTCCCGTGTACTCTTCAATTACGAAAAGCCTGTAAAGAAATCAATCGGTTCTTCCCGTGTATTCTTCATATATGGTCCAAAATCAGCATCTGACTATGCTTCACAGACTGCGGCGGGGAGGTGAGCAGCTCCGCCGGCCGCATCACAAGCCCGGGCTACCCGCGCTACTACACCAGCGGCCTGCGCTGCCAGTACAGGATCAGGAGACCCGATCCCGGGACCTGCACTGTCGAGCTCGACTTCAGGGTGTTCGACGTGGGCACCAGCGCCGGCTGCAGCGAGGACTACCTGCAGATGCCGGACCAGACGAGGCTGTGCGGCAGCCAGACCGTGGCCAGTGAGTATATACTGCAGTTTGTAAGCTATTTAAGGGTCTTGTATGGTAACAGATCTCTATACAATGGGGAAACTTTGCCCCTGTTTTCACATAAAGTATACGACATGTACAGGGTGAGGCAAACAAAAATGGCCCCGGTCTAGAGATAGGAATACGCTGAAATGCTTGGCGAGAAAAACTCTTGAAGCCGCCTGAAACCTGCTTTTGCATTGGTTGGATCGGATTAGCTTCATATTAGAGCTACTCTTAGACTAGTGGCGAGTTCAGATCTTAGTTTGTATTGTATGAAGACGTCCGATAATGCAAATTTTGAGTCTTGCAATAAATTTAGAATGTTTTGTATAACCAAAAAAAAAAAAGGTCCTATTCGCTAGTATAAATAACGACCGAAACAATCACTGGTGGGAACTTTTTTTGATCAGCTCTACAAACCTTGTTTATATTTCATTTCAACTAAGCTTCCCAAACCATACCGTAGTTTTCGGCAAATAAGTCACCAAGCGTTTGTTTGGGCTTAATATTGAAGCGATCAACATCTTCAGTTAACAAGCCTGTTTTTGTATTGGTTTTTGACTTGGCAACATTTCTGTCGTATTCTTATCTAAATTTTGGAGCCACTTTTGTTTGCCTCACCCTGTTCATACTAAAAAAAAAAGTATACGACAGAAAGTTCTTTTGCCGTTAAAATAATTAATAAGTATAATTTCAAAGATAATAATTAGTTATAAGTAAAACCAAATTTTAGTAATTATTCTCAAGCTACTGATGGCAGCACTAACGGCATGTAAATATCTAAGCTATTTTTTTTGCTTAAATTATAACTAATTAATCTTGAAATATATACTTTGTTTGTTTATTTGTTTATTCATTCATTCATTAATTTATACATTCATTTTGATCCCGTTAAGTTGCCTAGGGGATTTAACACCACTTTCCGAGCGTAGTGCCCACTAATCTCATTTGGACTTTAATCATTGTACTATAAATCGCGTAATTGCGAATATCCTTAATTGAAGTATTGTTTGAAGAACACTGTGAGATAAATAGGATTACAAATTTAGCCTATGTATCGGACTTGTTGGTGTGGTATATAAAGGGTTAAATTAAATATTTTCTGTAACTGCTTGATTTAAATTGCTAAAAAATGCTTAGTAATTTCGCTAATCGAATAGAAAATTTCATTATCTGAAAATGAGCAGTCATATTCGCATTTTAAGGTACTATACCGTCACTTAAGTTCCCATATGTGCTATCTCACTTTGCACAATGGATTAGATTTACTGTACGGTAACCCTTGGTGCGATTTTTTTAGGATTTGGCGATAAATAATTTTTGTAACTTTTCTGACTTCGACTGATGATTCGAATTCTTTGACTTCGCAAAGATGACGTTTACCGGAAACCCTATCTGACCATTATTTATTAGCGCAGTATAGATAGCGTGACGTCAAAAGTCACCAGAATACGGACTTTTGGCTTTATTTCGGAAAGTTCGCCAAAGGTTACCGTACAGTAAATCTGATCCGTTGTGCAAAGTGAGATAGCACATGCGGGTACTTAGTGACGATATTGTGTTAGATTGTATTTAAGGTGACCAGCCGTACTACATTTAATAGGGCAGTTATAGTCTGCTACTCAACTATTAAGCTATAAAACTTATGCACATAGTTTCCGTTTTATTTATTCTTTCGAATTAAAAAAAAAGTTGTATACTAAAAACCTCAGTGCATAATACATAATAATTTGCAAATTTTCCCTTTCAGAGGCTTTAGACTATTCTGCAATCGGTAGTGACGTCATGACGTTGACTTTCGTGACTGACTCCATTGGGGCCGGAAGAGGTTTCGACATCGTCGTCAGGCAGTTGCCGAATTCTTGCAGCATTTTACCACCACCACGTAAGTCGCACATTTTGACGCATTATTCCAAATATTCATATCTATATTTTCATATAATATTCATATATATATTTTCCAAAAAGTGTTTTGTGTGCTATATGAAGAGTACACGGGAAAAACCGATTGATTTTGTAGAGAAGTTTCCTTAGCAGGCCACTTTGGCGGTGATAGCGAGTGAACGCCTACACTTGTGAAAGGAAACCAGTTCCTACCACAGAGATCATAGTTAAAGTAATAGAGTGGCAGATCACGTGACCTCCAATGCTAACGACGGGACGCGCAAGGAGCTCCCAGAAGAGCCCCAATGAATCCAGTGTTGTAGGTCACGTGAGCTTCCACTATAATACTTTAACTACCATCTCTGTGGTTCCTAGCTACCAAGATTCAGACGATTGACGATCCTCACGCTTGGACCAAGCGAAGAAGAAAGAGAGAAACCGGTTTTCTGCCGGTTTTCTATCCAATGTCAGCCAAGGCAGACAATTGTGGGCGTCCGCCTAATAAATCAATCGGTTCTTCCCGTGTACTCTTCATATGAGTAAAAAAATTTCAAAAAAGGACCAAGTTCGCCAACAGATTTCCGAACAGGCTTCATCTTTCATAAAATATTGAAAGCAATAAGTATAGTGGGAAATTCTAAAATGGACTGACCCCTTTGCATATTAAGGGGTCTAAGGAGTCTTAAAAATGTGCAAAGATGGAACTACAAAGCATAGTTTGATCTTTCATGTAATTTTTTAACTACTCAATATACAAGCATAATTTTTTTATATGTAATTCTACAAGATTTATTTAATATGAAACAAATTTTAAAATTTATGAAACTTTAGCCAAAACTAAAATAAATGATATTAAACATAAAGCTATTTGAACACATTGTGATTAGGCTTGCGCGGTAAATTGTGAGGTCAAAATTGAAGACATGACCAAGAAAATGACTTTATATTGTACAGATATGTACAAACTAGAACTTATACCTAAATTCTCAGCTCAATTTTAATTAGAAATAATTTTTAAAATTTTTTTGAATCAAAATTCAAAAATTTTTATAAATTTTTTTAGAAAAAAGTTCTTAAAATAAATTCTAATTAAAATTGAGCTGAGAATTTAGGTATAAGTCTTTGTTTGTACATATTTGTACAATATAAAGTCATTTTCTTGGTCATGTCTTCAATTTTGACCTCACAATTTGCCGCGCAAGCCTAATCACAATGTGTTCAAATAGCTTTATGTTTCATATCATTTATTTTAGTTTTGGCTAAAGTTTCATAAATTTTAAAATTTGTTTCATATTAAATAAATCTTGTAGAACTACATATAAAAAAATTATACTTGTATATTGAGTAGTTAAAAAATGACATGAAAGATCAAACTATGCTTTGTAGTTCCTTCTTTGCACATTTTTAAGACTCCTTAGACCCCTTAAATGTGAAAAGAAGTAAGATAATTTTCAGTTAGTTGTTGGTCAGTTAATTTTCAGCTTAAATTAAATGTCCCATATGTATTTGTAACATTTTTCAAGTTTATAGAAGTAAAACACAGGCAAGCATACCCTTAATCCAAGAACAATTGAGTGTATTTTATCATTAATTACAAAAGGCATTTAATCGATTGTTTTATTAATTTTTAAGACTTTAAAGGACGTTTTGTTCATTTGACAAAAGTTTTTCTTTTGAGGAGCCATGAACGTTTACTTGTTAAATACAAATAAATATTACTACACATCTATAATGTATCTTAGATCAATTTTCATCTCAACGTTGAATTGTAGAGAACTGAAACTGCTTACCGATTTTAAGTACTATTTTAAAATTGTGAACAGAAATTCTTTTGGTTTCTTTCGAGATTAGATAACTTTCTTTGACGCAGCATATGAGTCCTTTATTGAGAATTAAAAAACATATCAAATATCGTTCCTTACTGAACACGTCTACATCACATTTATTTTCAGCAAAATATCCGGGGTGTAGCGTCGTGTGACGTCACTATATAAGCGATGAACGTTCCGTCTTGCTATATACCTTAAGGGGTCACAGGAGTCTTAAAAATGTGCAAAGAAGATACTATATAGCATAGTTTGATCTCTCTTGTAATTTTTTAACTACTCAATAAATGAGTATAATTTTTTTATATGTAATTCTACAAGATTTATTTATTATAAAACAAGTTTTAAAATTTATGAAACTTTATCCAAAACTAAAATAAATGATATTAAACATGAAGGTACTTGAACACACTGTGATTAGGCTTGCGCGGCAAATTGTGAGGTCAAAATTGAAAAAATGACCAAGAAAATGACTTTATATTGTACAAATATGTACAGACTAGGACTTATACCTAAATTCTCAGCTCAATTTTAATTAGAAATTATTTTAAGAACTTTTTTCTAAAAAAATTATTAAAAAATTAAAAATTTTGATTTTAAATTTTTAAAAAAATAATTTCTAATTGAAATGGAGCTGAGAATTTAGGTATAAGTCATAGTCTGTACATATTTGTACAATATAAAGTCCTTTTCTTATTCATTTTTTCAATTTTGACCTCACAATTTGCCGCGCAAGCCTAATCACAGTGTGTTCAAGTACCTTCATGTTTAATATCATTTATTTTAGTTTTGGCTAAAGTTTCATAAATTTTAAAACTTGTTTTATAATAAATAAATCTTGTAGAATTACATATAAAAAAATTATACTTATACATTCAGTAGTTCAAAAATGACATGAAAGATCAAACTTTGCTTTGTAGTATCTTCTTTGCACATTTTTAAGACTCCTTAGACCCCTTAAATCAAATTTCATTTCCTGCATAGAATTATAGACCCGAATATCAAGAAATCTTTTTGAGTAATTTAAAATTTATAGAGATAAATTGTTTTTTTTAGAGAGTGTGATAATATCGTTTGACTCTGAACATGAGTCTTTTGCTGAACATCAAGTTTCTTTCATAACTGAACACGTATATACCATTTCTATTCAGTAAAATATACGTAATTTTTCCCGTAGCGTCGTGTGACGTCACTGTATAAGCGATGAACGCTCCGTCTTGCTATGTACCTTAAATCAAATTTAATTTCGTGCATAGAATTATAGACCCGAATATCAAGAAATCTTTTTGAGTTATTTAAAATTTATAGATATAAATTGTTTGGTTTTTTTTATATCATTTCTATACAGTGAAATATTCATCATTTTTCCCCCGTAGCGTCGTGTGACGTCACGATAAGCGACGAGCGCTCCGTCATCCACAGCCCTAACTATCCGGACGACTATCCAGCCGACGCCCTCTGCGTCTACACCATAAAACGACTGGACTCCAGCGTGTGCCAGCTTCGGGTTGACTTTTTAGATTTCGACCTGGAACCAGCGCAGGATTGCGGGTCGGATTTCGTACAGCTGGAGAAGAACGGGAAGAGGCATTGTGGAGTGAGGGCGCCGCCCACCTCAGGTAAAAGTGCTTTTAATTTCTTTTAAATTGGTAACCTCATTTCTAGTGGAACATAGTACAAGTACACTGTAAAAAAAACTGTTGTTATTACAGTTACAAACTGTCAACTTTGACGCCAGTTAATAACCCTTTTAAAAGTTTAAAACTGCAATTTTTTTACCGGGAAAACAGTAATTTTTGTACAGGTATAAACTGTAATTTTAACAGGGAAAAACTGTTATTTTAGCAGAGAGAATCTGTTAAATTAGAATAGTGATTAAGATCATGGTTAAGCACAAATACAAAATACTAGCCTTCGTGACCAAGTACTTACTTTGTCGTAGACGGTTCAGTATTGGACTCACATACAAGAGGTTCCTGGATCAAAACATGGCTCGGTCCTTACCTCTTCCAGGAACCTCTTGCTAGCGAGGTTCTGAACCGTCTGCGAAAAAGTGATTAATCGGTCACGAGAGCTAGTATTGGATATTTTATTTTAGCTGGGAGAAATGTTTAACAGTTTTTCCCTGCTAAATTGACAGTTTCTCCCTGTTAAAATTACAGTTTTCTTACAAAAAAAAAATTTAAGGTTTTTAACTGTTAAAAGCAACAGGTTTTTTTTTACAGTGTGATCGGATTTCAATGTCTGACCGATATCAGAAACAACTGCTGAAACTTTTTAACAAGAACTCTGAAAAATCTTGTTGAAGCTCGTATAATAACATACTACTGATGCCTGTATCAAAGGCTGAAAAGTGATTTTCAGATTTTCTATTATCGAATAATTATAAGTTTAGAATATAATAAGCCGATTAGTTGTAGGAACGTTACAAAAAAACATTCGTTGAAATGGATTTCAAGTAACAGAAGGATATAAATATGTCACTTATAGCATCATAGTTATCACTGTTATTTATTTGTGATTAAAAAAGTTACATAATTTAAAATTCTCTTCAAAATACAAAATTTGTTGGTATTTATTATTTATCAATATTTTACCTTTCAGTTTTAACTTTTGACGGTGATGTTCTACGGATGGTGTTCCGGTCAGATTCAGTGAGCAGTAGGCGGGGCTTCGAAGCCAGAATACGTCAGCTGCGCAATTCCTGCTACAGACCAATAGGTAAGCCGAAGTTAGATTAGAAAATTTTCCTTTTAGAATGGACAAATCGAACAATTAAGGGGTCTAAGGAGTCTTAAAAATGTGCAAAGAAGGTACTACAAAGCCTAGTCTGATCTTTCATGTCATTTTTGAACTACTCAATGTATAGGTATAATTTTTTTATATGTAATTCTACAAGATTTATTTATTATAAAACAAGTTTTAAAATTTATGAAACTTTAGCAAAAACTAAAATAAATGATATTAAACATGAAGGTACTTGAACACACTGTGATTAGGTTTGCGCGGCAAATTGTGAGGTCAAAATTGAAAAAATGAATAAGAAAATGACTTTATATTGTACAAATATGTACAAACAAAGACTTATACCTAAATTCTCAGCTCAATTTTAATTAGAAATTATTTTTTAAAAAAATTAAAATCAAAATTTTTTAATTTTTATGAATTTTTTTAGAAAAAAGTTCTTAAAATAATTTCTAATTAAAATTGAGCTGAGAATTTAGGTATAAGTCCTAGTTTGTACATATTTGTACAATATAAAGTCATTTTCTTGGTCATGTGTTAAATTTTGACCTCACAATTTGCCGCGCAAGCCTAATCACAGTGTGTTCAAGTACCTTCATGTTCAATATCATTTATTTTAGTTTTGGCTAAAGTTTCATTAATTTTAAAACTTGTTTTATAATAAATAAATCTTGTAGAATTACATATAAAAAAATTATAATTATACATTGAGTAGTTCAAAAATGACATGAAAGATCAAACTATGTTTTGTAGTACCTTCTTTGCACATTTTTAAGACTCCTGTGACCCCTTAAGCCTTGCGTGAGAACACAGTTATGTCAAGCGTAATTTTAAACCCCACAAACAAACCACCTGGCACCTAATCTGCCGTGGGCAGGTAAACTGCAGTAATAGCAACAATGACTACTACAGCATACACTAAAATTACATAAAACTCTGCCTAATCCGATACATTTCTTTCTTGAGAAAATAACATAGGACTGGGTGCCCTGGGCTCTTGGACTATAGTCCAATCATAAATAATTACTGCCAGGACCCAAACAATAGAAACAATAATAAGTAGCATTCGTTCTGGGGCAGGGGAGCCCAGTCGGTTTGGCATCCGCCTAGCATGCGAAAGGTCCCAAGTTCGGGTCCGGGCATCGCCAAAATAACTGCCGACCTATAAACGACCCTTGCAGCCAAAAATGTCCGACGGATAATACCCCGGTAAGAGAGTGTTTGTTAAATATTCTTCAAAGTCCTAACGCTGCGTACGATGTCGCCCTTAGCGGTTGCGTTGGGTGCCTTTTCAGGTGGCGGCTCGTCACTTGATTGTGGTTCTAGGTTAGGTAAGGTTTGAATTATCGTCGCACTAGAGCTGCACGAGGGCTATTGGCGACGGGCGTCGTATTTTAGAACCACGCACTCAGGTGACTGAATGTGGTTCTAAAATACGACGCCAATAGCCCTCGTGTAGCTCTAGTGCGACGATAATTCCAACCAATCCTACACTCTCAGAAATAAATACTAAAAAATGACGAAATTTTCCTTAATTTTGACGATCCGTTTACTGGCAAATGCTCCGAGTTTTTCTTTCCTCAAGGTGAAGAAATTTGATTCGTCATTTTTATAAGGATTCGAATTTCGTCTAATCTAAAGAAATATTTCGTCATTTTTTAGCATTTGAGTACAACAATGAGCTTCAGTTTCCTCAAAATCAAGATACCAAATCGTCAAATAAAGATCGTTAAAGTGAGGATTCGCGTTCACTCAAAAGTCACGTGACACTAGTTTGACGAAACAGTCCTCAAAATTAACGAAATGAGGCATGAGGATTCACGAATCATCAAAAATGAAAGTGTTATTTCTGAGAGTGCATGCGGCCCCGACTGTCACAGTGTTAAAAAATTGCATTATATAGTATAAATACATGTTATTACTGTACAAATATATTTTACTCACTAATGCGTGATTTTTGGTTTTAATGGTCATACACTACGGGGAATATTTTTTAAAAAATTTCTAAATTTATATTTGCTAATACGTTTTTTAGACGTTAACATCGCCATATGCATTGAATGTGGGAAAATTTTACAATTTGATTGTGTGCAACATATTTTTTTTTCTTTGCATAATTATTTTTATCATTCTAAAACATCTATAAAGCTTCCAATACGTGACTAATTGCTAAAGTTGTCGAACACCAACAATATTTTAACCCTGTAATGCATCAATCCTTTCCCGGCAGGTCCGGCCAATCCCCGCCTCTGTGGCACCTACTCTGACCAGTCGGCCGTACTGCAGAGCGAGAACTTCCCGCTTCTCTATCCGGCCAACACGGACTGCGAGTACCGGATCGTGCGTCACGGACCCCAGGTGTGCCAGCTGGAGCTGAACATGGTGCTCTTCGACCTGGCCTCCGACAACAGGGCTGCCTGCGACAGAGACTACCTGGAGGTGAAGGGGACCAGATACTGCGGCAACAGGGACGGACAGAGAGGTAGGACCAATTATACTATCGATATATATGTACTCAAAGAGTAACTATAACTGCCTCCTATATGGTGGCTATGGCCTTCGCTCATTAAGCAAATGGGTCCTGTTTCTAATATCGGATACGGTGTGGAATGTATTCTCGGAGGCAGACGTAGGACTTTCGTCTAATTATCAGACGGTACGAACGTCGCTCGTCGAACAACTTTTGGGACAGCAGAAACGTCATCCAGAGAATGACTACGTCATGCGTGACATCACAAACTTAAAAGCAGGATTATCGCGGTATGGAGGAGGAGGCTCGGCCATGACGTCATGACTGAATTTCTTTCTGATTGGAGCAGCCGTTCGAGCAACAAAAAAGTGCCGTTTTTTGTTGTTGTTTTTTCAGGTTGACTCGAAAAAGCCCAGTCAGCAAAAATGTGCTTAAAAAACAGTTTTTGATATGGCGTACGGATGTCGCTGAACGAATGGGCTCTTGTGTGATAAACCAGTAAAATTGAAAGTCATCAGTGTCGAAAAGGAAACCTCGCATCCCTCTTATTCTAGTCTGGGGTCATAGTCTTTGTTTTTTAATGTGTTCCCTAGTACGTCTTGCATAAATATATGCATTGATTATATATTCATATGCATCAAAGACAAAGAAACACTCGACGACAGCACCAACGATAACCGGAGAAAGTCTCCAGCACACACGACCTACTCAACTTACAAGGCCGGACCCAAGTGTCGCTCCGAATTTAAAGAAAAATTATCTCGGAACTTTTTAGGAATACAGTGGTGGTCAAAATTATAAGGACAACTGAAAATTGAACAGAACATTTTTATTTCTGAATTAAATGAAAATGTATTTCGACATAAAAATACTTCTTTATGCTGTAAATCATTTAAGAACAATAAAAAAAACTTAAACTAGAAAATTTTAGTTTATAAAAATAATAAACAAAAATTGCATTGTTAGGAAACTGGACAAAATTATAAGGACATTTAAAAATTTCAAGTCCAAACAATTAATAATTAATAAGTTCACCCTTATTTTCAATTACTTTAATTAATCTTGACGTCATAGAGCTCGTAAGCTTCTTTAGGGTGCTCACAGGGATATTTTTCCACGCCTTTTCAATCGATGACATCAGTTCTCGTTTGTTATGGTATTGAGTGCTATTTTTGTAAACTTCGTACGCCAAAATCCCCTACAAATTCTCGATTGGGTTCAGATCGGGACTTTTAGGTGGCCAATCAGTCAATAGTTTTACAGAATTAGCTTTAAACCATGATTTTGAAGCTGCGGACGCGTGTATGGATGCATTGTCCTGCTGGAATAAATAGTCACCACTGGTTATTAACGGTGCTTGTGGCAAAAGATTGTCATCCAGCACATCAACATAACTATTTGAGTTCATTTTCCCTTGAATAAATACTATTTCTGTAGTTCCAGAGGCTGCGTAACCTGCCCAGACCATTACCGAGCCGCCACCATATGAACACTTGGAAAAGATTTCTTTTTCTTTGCGAAGATCATGCCAAAAATACTTAAAACCATTAGGTCCGTCTAGGTTAAACTTCTTTTCATCAGAAAAGACAACATCATCCCAGTTGTCACCCATAGAAATGTACTTTTTTGCAAACTCCATCCTGAGTCTCTTTTGGGTTTTTGTAAGAGGGGGTCGTGACTTCAGTTTTCCGTATCGAACCTGTTCAGCATTTTGTAAAACACGGCGAACGGTTCGAGCACTGTAGTTCAAGTCCAGTTCACGCTTTATTTCCGTCGATGTTTGCTTTTTTGAGCAAGCTCTACTTATAATTCGTCTTTTATCTCTCAAAGATACAGAAAATGGCCAGCCTGGGTGTTTTCGTTTTCCATAATTTCCAGGATTTTTCATAAAATTATATATTACAGTCTTTGATCTATTCAATTACAATGCTATTTCACGTCCAGTAAGTCCAGAATTTTTATAAGCGATTAACTTTCCTTTTTCAAACAATGAAAGCTTCGTACCTAGTGGCATGGTTGAAGATAAATGTAATGAAAATTTCAAACACTCGCAAAATCTTTATAACACGATAAAATGACGTGTACAAGCCGAAACTTGGCGTATTTTATGCTAATTTATGCTATAAACTTACAGAAATACAATTGTCCTTATAATTTTGTCCAATTTCGCTGTATGTTAAATTTTATAACGCAGTTTAAAATTATGAATTTAATGTATATTTGTAAAGAATCTTATTTAAAATGCTTAATTTACTATTGGCTAGCAGGCATAAAATTTGCATAATTCAACCGTGATTTGTCGAAAAGATCTAGCTGTTTTTCCATTGTCCTTATAATTATGACCACCACTGTAACTCGTTCACCACTGACTGTATTTAAGAGGGACTGTCAGTCCTATACACGTAATGCTTTATTTTTCAAATCATAGTTTCTTGAAAAGTATTTTTTAAACGTATGATCTGTTTGCACCAGATACGCAAATAGGGATGAAAGACAATTTAAAAAAGATTTGAAGGAACAATATCAATCAGTTTTTTAATTATTAATTTTTTTTAAAAGCTTCATTTTGAGAATCGTGGCGACATCTGTAGGACAACTTGGCTTAATTGATTAAAAAGATTTATTATTAATTAAAATAATTCACTCATGCATTATCTTTGTATGTTAATACAGAATTTAAATGATGCTTTTACATTTAAAGTACTTTTTATGACAAAAACGTTCATAACAAACGAGAATCTATGATTTTAAAATTTGATGACACACAAAAATAAATGTCGCCAAATCGTAGAAGGAAAAAAACGCCAATATCTAAATCATTCAAACTGTAAACCTAAACCACATGGAAAAGTGGGCGGAGCTCATTATAAATCCAGCCAAAGAATTTCGCGCGACTTTTAAACTTGACTACTTCAGTTGTAGTATAGGTTGGATACTTTTAGATTAGATTTGGTTTCAATTATCGTCGCACTAGAGCTACACGAGGGCTATTGGCGCTTGGATACTTTTAGCTATTTTGATATGTACAGCTGTGGAAAAAGTTCCCACTAGTGATTATTTCGAACGTTAGTCATCCCATAGAACCTTTTTGACTTTGTGTTTAAATAACATCATGAGTTAATTGCAGGACAAAAAAATTGCATAAGCAGCCGTCTTCATATTAAAAATGCTATTAACTTTAAAATTTTCAATGGCAGCACCCAATTTTATAATTAAGAAATATTAAGAATCCTCATAAACCCTAAATCTTAGTTTTTGTTACATTTGGCTGAATATTTGACGAGTTATTCAATCAAATCACTTAGTGACCTTTGGTTTACCATTTCTAAAATGACGGCCGTAGTCTGTGGGTTTATTGAAGGGAGAAATATAAACGTTTATTTAAAAATGTTTAGGGAGGGGTCCTGGGATGTATAGTCAATGAGGATGAAGCCCTGACGTTATTTTTAGAATATTTTATAATCTTTTTTAAAATTCGAAACATTTTTTTTAATAGAAAAGAAGGTATTGACATGGTAGTCTTCCCAAAGTGTCCCGTCTGTCTGTCCTTACTTCGGTGACGAAATCTGTTCTATCCATCAGATCTTAAGAATCATTTTTGTCATCGAAAGATAGGACAGCAGGGACCTAACTTCATACTTTTTGTTCTTCTGTTTGTACGTCCATACGGATATCTGTCATCTTGTCATGTCGACGAACGCGACCCATTAAAGTAGCATTGGAATTTAATTTTTAGTCATTTAAATTACTGTTGCCACATCAGCAATATCACGAAAAACCTTATTGAAATGTTAAAGATTATTAATTTTTTCTTTGTAAATCGATTTGGAATGGCGTTATTAAAAATATACCACAATGTGATTTTTTTAAATGTTTATTATATTTGTTTACTAAGAAAGTGGTTCACAGTGTTACTTTTTTTTGCTTAAAGAGCTAATTGGTATTAATTTACAATTAAATTCCTTCAATTATCAGTGCAATTTGGAGTTATTTCATGTTTATCATTGCCAAATGTTCTGGATATGTCAGGTTTTTTCAAATATTATAGTTATTGATAGTTATTTAATTACAAGAATCTCGTGTAATTTAAGGTGAGATTTTCAAAGCATTGCCAAAGATCACGGAAAGGATGCTACAGGATGTGACTCGTTCAATTTTACATAATTATTCTTCAAACTGCAAATAAATTTAGCAAACTATAAAGATTATTTATTTAATTTGCGGAAGAAAAAATGTAATTATAGTGGCCAATTTTTAGAGTTGAAGATTCAAATTGTAACTGAATGCTGGGTTAGTCTATATTTGTTCTGAAGTTATAAATCTTGTGCGGAAGTGGTTATAGGTGGCAGTTAATGTTATTATAATACCCTTGTGTTTCGACGAGAATTCCATTCTAGTACTTAAGTAACTGCACATGTAGGCTTTTTAATTCTTTAAGAACTTCTTGAGCAACATTCAAGAACATGTGTCGTTTGGTGGCAGAGTACTGAAAGTTTAATGTGCCAATCACTCAGTCCGACGCTATTTTAGAGGCCTTGAAAAGTTGCAAAAAACACGTCAAGATTTCCCGGCTCCAAAGGTGTGCAATGTAGAAAGCTTCTTTCAGAACGAATGTACAGATTAGTGGCGGGAGTAAGGCTTGTAATAAAGAGACCAGTGTCTAATTTACAAGAGCAACCGAATGAACAAATTGACAAACTGCCACTAGCAATACAAAAGGTTCCTGCACATGTTTTTGAAGACCATAAACCCGCGTTTGTTTGTATCTTGCTGACCTTATTATTGCCTTTAAAACTGCTAATTCGACAGATTCATTAAACATTGGGGTTTCTACTTTTGCATTAATATGCCATTAGTTTTAACAAACATAAAGATTGCTATGCCAACAATTAAAAGTACGGAACTTGATTTAAGGGGTCATAGTCTTAAAAATGTGCAAAGAAGGTACTACAAAGCATAGTTTGATCTTTCATGCAATTTTTAACTACTCAATATTAGATTTACTTATTAATAACAATTAATTCAGATTTACTTATTATATAACAAATTTTAAAATTTATGAAACTTCAGCCAAAACTAAAATAAATGATAACAAACATTAGACTATTGGAACACATTGGGATTAGGCTTGCGCGCGAAATTTTGAGGTCAAAATTGAAGAAATGACAAAGAAAATGATTTTATATTGTACAAATATGTACAAACAAAGACTTATACCTAATTTCTAAACTAAATTTTAATAAGTAATTATTTTCAGAGCTTTTTTCTCAAATTTTTATTAATTTTTTTTAGAAAAAAGCTCTTAACATAAATTCTAATTAAAATTGAGCTCAGAATTTAGGTACAAGTCTTTGTTTGTACATATTTGTACAATATAAAGTCATTTTCGTGCTCATTTCTTCAATTTTGACCTCAAAATTTGGCACGCAAGCCTAATCCCAATGTGTTCAAATAGTTTTATGTTTGTTATCATTTATTTTAGTTTTGGCTGAAGTTTCGTAAATTTTAAAATTTGTTATATAATAAATAAATTTTATAAAATTACATATAAAAAATCTACTAATATGTTGAGTAGTTAAAAAATTACATCAAAGATCACCTTCTTTGCAGATTTTTAAGACTTCTATGACCCCTTAAGAACAATACTGTTTATGTGCCGAAGCTAAACTAGTATGTATTCCGAAGTTTACAGGGATGACTTTAGAGCAGTTCATAGCGGTATCAAATCTCGGTAATTATAAATAGAAATATAATGTATTAGTACGAGCAAACCAGAAAAGAAATCGCTTCCTGAAAGATCGTAATATTTACAAAATAAATATAATTTATTAAACAAATAAAAAAATTAAATGAAAGAGACATAACCAAACAACACAATTTTTTTCCCTCCAGAACATCGTCTCGCAAAAGAGTACCGGAACCAGTTTTCGTTAGTCTAAACCTGATTACAATCGAATAATCTTTATCTTGTGATTGAGAAAGCTTGCCGTGCTCCACTCCCCAGAAAGAGAAACGTATCCCCTTTTTTAAATCGCCAGACGTATCATTTGGCGAAAATTTGTAACGCCACCTGGCGAGTCAGAATCAAAATAAAGTTGGCTGATAAATCATCTTAAAGTGTTCCAAGGGTTTAGGATTAAAAACTAATTAAATACTATATTCATCCTGTTTTATATTTAAAACTTTTTATTATAAGTCAAAAACTAATAATGGGATCATTGCTATTATTTTACAACCTAATATATTAGAAATACTTTTAAATTTATGGGCAAATTTAAATATTTAAAGCGCAGTGCATTATTCTTTATTTTTATGTTATAAGAGAAATTATTTTAAACCTTGATTAATCATCAACATGGATGTAGTTTCATTTTAGTAGATAATTAGCGAATCACAAAAGATAAAGACTTTAAAAAAGTTACTGGTAAACAATTGAAAAAGTTTAGTGGAAGAACGTGCTAAGTGACATTTTAGAAAAAATTGAGATTTTTGTGTCAATGAACATATTACTAACTTCTTTAAAGATAACAAATTTCCACTTTTTCATAAACTTTTGAGCTTAGAATATTTTTGACGCTTTACAAGTTCCGTTTTCCCCAGATCTGTGTGCAAACGAAAAACTTAGCAGCTTATTTTCTCGTTTTAACCTTTTTGTCACTTAGCACGTTCTTCCACTATGCTCTTAGTTCAACTAATTTTATTTATACACTCAGTTTCCTCTAATAATTTTGCCATGCTAATTAATCATTGTTTGAAGGTAATAATTGAAGCCAAGGGCGGTCTTAAATTAATAAATTATAGTTAAGTAGCATACTCATCTAGATTAGTTAAGTGCATATTTACTCCAAACTTAATTGGTAACAACTAGTTTGAATAATTTTCTAAACATAATTTCTATGAATAAAATCAATTTAATTAATTTGCAATAATTTATCTTAATTAGCTATATTCAGACGGTACCTCCTACATTCAATTTTATTATCAGTATTCAGGGAAATTTAAGTGCGTTAATATATTATTAAGTTTTGCGAAAATTAATTAGAGCTATTCCTCTATTGTAAAAAATTAGTACAGAGGACTTTAATTTGATTGCTGATAATCATTCATTATTTACATGCATTATATTTGAGACATTGCTAACATTGCAATATAATGAATAAAATTGTTTTGATCTAAATTACATGCTATTTATATACTTCATAATTCTGAATATTTACCTTACATTAATCATCATAACATTAATTTAAAACGAAATTGAAAAGAAAATAACTTTCGGTTATTTAATTATAAATTCATAAAATTTTTAATTAGTGTCGCCATCTGCTGTATATTTTGGGCATTTTAAAACTTCGAAAATACATAATTAAATCACTTGTTCACATTTTCGTTTCAAATTAGTTTCCTTTCGATGTTATGTAGATTCCTATACCTGGAGAAAAAGGGCAAACATGGCAAACCAATTATTTTCAAATTAGCTGTATTAGACTGACAATCCCTTTTAAACCGTTAGAAAGGATGTCTATTAATGCACGTCTGTCATCCTCCAAAATAGGTGTACCGCTCGTTCTGCATAATTTATATGAAAAACGCTGAATTGTTAAGAGGGATTGTCAGTCCCACAGAACCTAATGCATCAGTTATGGAATCACAACGAAAGTATTGCTTTTCCATGTTAGCCCTTTTTTCCCCCATGAATGGGAATCTACATGACATCGAATTGAAACAAATTTGAAACGAAGATGTTATCTAGTTATTTAATTTCATATTTTTTAAGTTTTTAAAATACCCCAAATTCCCAGCAGATGGCGAAACTATTTCAAAACTTGATCAATTAATAATTAAATAACCAGATGTTATTTCATTTCATTTTTGTTTTAAATTGATGTTATGGAGATTTCCATATCTGGTAAAAATGGGATAACTTAGCAAAACAAATTCTTCTGCCAAAGTTCGTGATTTCAAAACTAATGCATTATATCTATGGAACTGTCGACCAGTGTCGGATTTTGGTCTTGGCCTGCATGGCCTGGGCCTAGGGTCCCAGTCAGGAAGAGGTCCCTTAAAAAGATAAAATCGCAAAAAAAAATTGGTTTTTGGACATATATCCAAACGTAGGAATTGCTCTCCAAATTCTGTTGTGTACACCAGCGTCATACTGCTCAGCAGAAAGGTCGTTTTCAAGAACAGGCTCTGCTCAATCTCAGTAATGTACATAGAGTCAGAAATATTGCAGCCAATTGACTATGATGAGACCTGAAGAAAGTTCGCAGTATCGCCGTGTGATTTTATAAATTGTATAGAATAACTATAGTAACGTATTTTATTATTCAGATGGTTTATTAAGGCGATTAAGAATTATATGAAGAGTACGGGGAAAAAACCGTTTGACTTTGTAGAACTTTGTTTGCCTTCCTCAATAGGCCTCTTTGGCGATGATAGCGATAAATCGCCTAAATGGTGTAAAGAAACCAGTTACTCGCTTTTTATTCTTTCGCGGCAACCTTGATTCACGCCATAGATCAGTGGACATGAGTCACACGTTTGTATTTCGAATTAAGAACCGAAAAAAAAACCTGTTTCCTGTCGCCAATGTCCGCCAAGCAGACACAATTACGGGAAGACTCCTATAAAAATCAACTGGTTCATCCCCTGTACTCTTCACATCTTCTGTACTAGTGTATTTAATTTGCTAAATTTCCGAAATAGCTTCGAGATGGTGAGTGGCCTCAAATGTCATGTGCCTAGGGGTCCTGATGGGTCTTTAAATCCGGCAGTGGAACTGACAGTCCCTCTCATTTGTTCGATTTGTTCCTCCGCAGTGTTGGTGGACTTCCCGCGGAACAAGGACGAGCTCGTGCTCAACTTCAAGACGGACATCTACCAACAGTTGTCCGGGTTCCGCATCGAGGCGAAGCAGCTCACTTCCGGATGTCCGCCGGCGGAGAACAAAAGTAAGTCCCTCTTTATGGGCCCGTTTTCATTGCAGATCAAACGCCGGCTATTTGACGGCTTCCAAAAAAAAAACACCTTTCTACACCAAAACCGAGCTTAAGTTTGCAGCAGAGAAATGTACTAGGCGGAGGAATCTGCATAAACAACGCTGCCTGGTGCCGAAATTTCGCCTGCTCCTATTGGCTGCTCCTTCGACCCTGATATTCGTGCGACCTGATACGTCAAAATCGAAGGAAAAAATAATTAAAATAACACTCTAACTGAAGCTAAACTAATAAAAAATAATAATTTATGTCTTGAAAGAACAAATAAATTTGTTTATTGAATGTGAAATACCTTTTTGTGTTCGATTCTGGCACTCAAAAATGAGAACTATTTACCCTTTTTCTCGTAGAACATTTGCATACTGCAAACTTAATGTCGGTTTTGGTGTAAGGGAAATGTGCGGTATCGAAAACGTACCTGCCTCGTAGGTAGTAATGATTTAATGAAACCTCTGTATGCATTGTGGTTTGATGATCAACGGAATATTTGGCGTCAGTTACTCTGTTATCAATATAGTCAGTTGTATTAGAAGCGACTGTTTTAGAATGTTAGAATGCTTATAAAACTGAGAGTATGCTTTTATTAATTAAGGTTTTGTTAATTTTTCATCATTTTGAGTTTCCAGAAGAGACACATTTAATCATTCCTTTGAAAATGTTTATTCGTAAGATGCCTGGCAGAAGTTTATTTTATTATTAATCTTTTACTTTCAAATTTTTTAGGAAAAGCTAAAAAATCTTTCAACTCAATTTAAACAAAAATATAATTCATTAAAACTTTTTAGATATCATTGTAATTATGAAGTTAATTCAGCGAATCTCTAAAGCTAATCTTATTTGTAAGCATTTCTAATTTTTTATAGAAATTAGTATTTTTTTAAAAATATAATTGTCTAAAACGGCGAAATGAGCAGCATCGTGAGTAACCACGAAATCGCTTCCACTTAGGGTTACTGGAATATCTGCGTATGAGGGTTGCGACATGATGCTCTCACCTGATTGGCTGGAGCATAGCCATGCTCCAGAGATACGGCGCTGTTATTTTTTTCCCGTAGACATTACACGGGTGACTCAGTGAAGCTCTAATAAATCGCATCTAAACGATATAATCAAAGGAACGTAACCACTATTTGTTATTGATTTTGTTTTTAATGATCTATATTCTTCAATATTTTTTCGTTTTTGGATTAAAATTCTTAACGGTAAAGCTGTAATCCATGTTTTAATACCGGCGTGTGTCATTGCTATGGAATAAAAAAGCTGTTTAAACTCGGACAAAAGGTATAAAGCTTTACTTTTTAATCTTTGTATTGTAAATTAAACATCATGTGGACTATTACATTTCTAAAAATAGTATTTTTTATCATTATACTACCAGAAAATGCCATTTTTAATGTCGAAGCTAACAGACGGTATTTGGCATGCGTTGGCGGAACAATAGTTGGCGGGGTAACGTAAACAAACCACAAATCAAAGTCATTGCTTACTTGAAAGTTGAAAACATTCTTATTTCTTCTTAACTAAGCAACAACATAATGTTTATATGTGTAAAACTGGAAAAATAACTAGTTTTGTTTTATTGGCGAGTTTGACTGAGCGATAACGATTTTAGCATGGCTCACCTGCTAAGCTCCTTGTCGTTACCCTGAACAGCACACAGTGTATTGAAGGTACCCTACTTCCACTACGCCGGCATTTGCATCTGAACGGTGTTATAAGGTTAGCCGGCGAGATAATAGCCGGCGAGATGCCGCCTATTTCTTAACGGAGACCGGGTCCCGAACTGGAACCTTTCTCATGCTAGGCAACTGCCTAACCGACTGGGCTCCCCAGCCCCGTATCCCATAAAATAAACGTTTATAAAAAAATATATTCAATACAGTCGGAGTAATGAACCATGATTTTTTAAAGCTTTTTTTTTTCTAATGGATTTTGACAAATGACAGTGATTGCGCCCTCTAGAAGGGAGAGTGTGGGCTTTATAGCCCATTACCCAGCTCGTCAGAAGAGACAGTCACAAGAGACACACAAAGAAGGACGACACAAACACATAGACAAATAACAACATTTATTGACGGTCACAAACATCCATGCCTGACCGGGATTCGAACCCGGCTCCAGCAGCTCCAAAGGCCAGCATCATAACGATTGAGCCACCGGGGCGGCTTCTAATGGATTAAGACAGAGGCATTTTAGTTTGGAAACCTGCGGTCAAACGGGCTCATTCGCCCTCAAGGTTTCCATTAGGAAACTCATAATGGCTGTGCAAGCCAATTTAAAGACCCAATTCGTGATATTGCGTTAACGATGTTAATAACTGCAGGTTGCTAAGAGAGATTAGATTATTAGTCCGATTGAAACTATTTACTAGCTAAAGGTATTTGCGACAATGAATCACTAAGCTTGTGTCGCTCGGTCTATGTAATTTGTATGAATTGAAAGATTATTTGAGTCATGGACAATCTAAAATGGTAGAAAATCAAGGTAAATTCTTCAATCAAGGAAATACTAACAAACATCGGTTCTTAAGTACTTCTAAACAAATTTATTAAAGGTTTTATTTGCAAAAATACAAAATCTAGGTTTATTATTAAATTAACGTTCGATTTATAAAGAGATTAATGGACTTAAAAAAGTTGACACTATTTTTTAACTTTAAATGTACATCCGAAGAGGACGAAACGTCAACTTTTCATTTTTGACAAAAGAAAGCTTACCTACAAAAAAAAACCCCTTTTTTATAAATGAAAAACTGCCAAATGTTCATCAAAAAGAATTCCGAAATTCAGTACTATTTTTTGTCATATGACAGTATGGCGTAAACTAGGACATTGTAACGAAATTATTGAAAAAATTATAAATCAGGAAAATTTCTATTGATTTTCCGCCCCAAAACCATATAATTGCATAACTTAAGTGAAAAAGTGCTTTCAAAAGTAATTTAAAGACAGTGATTAATGATTACATGGTTCTTCCTACTGGTATTGGCACCTGATCCATTTAAGTGTATTTATTGGATGGAGATACAAAACCTCTCACTACTTATTTTGTTTCTTCCCATTTTAATTTGATACTTTGTATTCTTTTGTTAATATTAAAAATAGAAAACATATTTTACATCTCCTCCCCCCCCCCCCCCAAAAAAAAAAAATCATTGCATAAGCTTTTAAATTTCGAACTTTACGTGTTTTTTTAACATGTTTTCCTTTTTCGACTATTTTTCAGTTTTTAAAATTCCGCTTAACCAAGAAATTGATACAGGATGTTTTAGAATATTTAAACAGAAGTATTCAAAGTATATTTAAAGAAGTATTCATTTAAATTTTAATTATCCCTTATATCCCTTTAAAAAGTAACAATAATCTATATAAATTTTCTCAAAAAACTCATTACAAAATTTGAACTTAAAGGGAAAGAATTGGTAAAAATCGAAACTTTTCGCTTTATTAAAAATTGATAGTAATAACCATTTTTAAATTGCTGATAAGCTGAAAAGTTAAATAACCTTAACGCACGGTTTGTTAAAAGCTTTACTTTAGGCACGATTATTTATCTGAAAAGTTAGATTTTTTAGAAAAAAAACTAAGAAATTACTATTTTAATGTGTTAAAAATGATGAAAAAATAATGGTGTTGGAAATTGTAATATCGAAGAGAATAGATAGATATAGAATAATTGTAATTAATGGTGTTGAAAAGTCTCATTCCGACAATGATTTTTGCTGTTGAGTAACGATCCTTGTACGGAAGAACGTTTTACAGAGTTCTCAAAACTCTATAATAATTTTGTTTCTGAGTGATGTTATACGAATCTGTTTCTAATTTTTATTGACGTTGCCTTGTTTTTATTAAAAATGGTGGCTTCGGGCTCAAACTGCTATCTCAGGATTATGAGAGAGCGTAATACTTCACTGCCATTGAGTGAGAGTCCAATTATCCGAACTTTTTGGGGGAATTTCGAATGGAGTACGGTCCCAATTCCCAATCACATCAGATAATTGTAGAATCTATAATAATAAAAATGAAGTTTTGTGTGTGTGTATGTATGTCTCTCCGAAACTCACAAACCATTTGTTTGACTCGTAACTTGGCTCAAATGCGTAGTTCATACTTGAGTTACAAAATAAGAACTTTCAGAGCTCAAAATGTTCTATTTTTAGAGAAAATTCGAATTTTCTGGAAAAACTACACCACTTTGGCTCAAATACGATGAACATTTTTCTTTCGCGTTGCCATTCAGTAGATGAAATTAAAATAAACTTTTTCAAAAATAGTTCAAATGTAAAAAAGAAAATACTTTATTCTTAAAAACTTACAAATATATTATTATTTTCATTTTAAAGATTTAGTTACTATCATTTTAAGTAGTAAACTTTCATTTAATATCATTATTTAATCTGTATCAATGCAATATATTTTATTTTAACTCGATATTTTAATAAATAATCATCATGGACGTCTATATAAACTGGAAGGTTTCCTCCAACGACAGCGGATCTCAAAAAGCGCTACCAATTTTTATAATCCCTAACGTTGTTGTTGGTTTTTATAAACTTGATCGCCAAGGTCATAAGCTAAACATTTCATATTTTTATCATTTTACGATTTAGCTATAAATTGATATTTAACTAATTTTTATTTGAAGAATCGTTGCCGGCAATTTTACGCCAACCCTGACAAATTGGTATTATAGCAACCTTTGGCGAAAATAACAATTGCATTGGCAATTTCTAAAGGTTGATCTAATTAAATCTTAAATGCATATAATTTATTTTGAAGCTATACTAAACTATGTTGTTTTTTGAAGGCCATCGCACTACAGATGCATATTAGGATTTTATGTCTTTCTTTTTTCGCCAAATACTTTGATAAACTCGCCAAGTTATTACAAAAACGCGCCAAATGACCTTTTTTCTTTATTAGCTGGTTGGTTGTGCGATGGTCATTGCGCCAAAGCTGAATAGGTGTGTTATTGGTAGCTATATATTTTCCTCGCCAAATTTTTCAAACATGCCAAATGAGCTAAAATGTTTTTATTCGGGAAATTACTATGGCATTATCCGTTAATTTTATAGCATTTTTAAAATTCTGAATTTTTATGGTTATATAAGTAACGGCCGGATTCTGTACTTTATAACGAACGGGAAAAGTAACGTAAGTTTATTATCCAAAAAAAACACAGATTAAATGGTAGTATGGTACAAATACTTGGATTGATTTTAAATATTTATTTTTTTCCAACCCGTGCAACACCGGGTAGTTCAGCTAGTAGGAAATTAAAACCAGGGCTGTGAGGCGTGAGGTAAAACATTTTCATTTGATGCAATGTCCTTGAAATGCCACCCTTTACAAAATTAAATTACTCGAATTCAACATTTTGACTTAAATGCTAAATTATGCAACCAGGTGAGGGTAGTTAGTATTTATTGTTCCTCTTTTCTTTTTGACAGATTCTTTGAACATTATGCGAAATCGAGGTGGAGCTTTTTTCGGACTTTTATAGTAATATAAAAGTTTTTAGAACCTTTCTCTAATAAAGAAGCAACTTAAGTTTAAATTAAAGCAACTCATTTAAAACCATGAAACGAATGAAAACATAGGCGTATTCATCAGAATCGGTCCTCTTATATTTTAATTAATTTCATTTTAGAAGAAATATTTGTATGAAGTAATTTTAATTAGTTTAATGTTATTTTTTAAGTGTAACCAAGAAAAGTTAATTTGATTTTTTTTAAAAATAAATTATGAAAAAGGGGGATTCGTCAAACCCGATAGTGCCGCCTCTACCCAATTGCCGCCAGATGCGGTCGCCTCTCTGCATCATAGCACCACACGGCCCTGATTATAACTGCAATTATTTTAATCTCCATAGCCTGTGACGCAACGTTCGGCAGCGAGACCTTCCAGATCATCAGCCCGGGCTACCAGTCCGGCTCGTACCCAGACAACTCGGACTGCTCATACACCGTCAAGAAGTCGACGTTCCAAGTCTGTGCCCTCCAGGTCAAATTCTACACCTTCGACCTGGAACAGTCTGAAGACTGCGCCAAAGACCACCTAGAGATCGGAGAGCAGAAGATATGCGGGAGAGTGGAGTACGATTCCATTAGTGAGTATTTTCAATCTTTTTCCATCCGGTTTTTCGAAGAGATTTTTTTTATCAGAAATAGTTTTTGTTTAGTCTCAGATGTTCTATCTCTTAAAAATGCTTCGTATTTTTCAAAAATAAATTCCTGGAAGTTTAAACTTCAAGATGCCATCCGGAATTTTAGTTTTCAATCTTTTACCATCTAACTGGTGAATGAAGGCCTGTTCATGATGATAACACTCTTAAGAGGACTCCCTTCGGAATTTCACATCTTGAAAATCGTAATGTTATTCCTATGGAGAATATTCGGTAGCCGATTTCCACCACAATCTTAATAAAAGGTTACTAATTTTTTGTGTCATTGTAAAGAACGGAAGGAGTAGATGGGCTCTTAACAATTTGTTTTGTGAAAATCACACATTTAGTATTTTTAATAATTTTTTGAAAGTAGTAAAAAATGGAGTTCACTTTAAGTTCTAACTTTATAGTATTATAACTATCTAACGAATAAAGATAGAGCAAAAATTATTCCTTTAGGCCTTAGAATAGACTTTTCCACATCGAATTAAACTGTTTAAAAAATTTTAATGTAAAAACTTGTATTTTTTAGAAATTTTCAAAGAAAAGTTACACAGAAATGGAAGTACATGTACAGCAACCCTAAATGGCCTAATGATCCTGGTATCTGCCCTCTGCAGGGGGTCAATTAGCTGTTGGGTGATAATAGTAGAAACATCTGGTTTGGGGTCAGGGAGCTTCTTGAATCCTCGGGCCTAGATTTTTACATTTTGTCAATGAGCTCGACTGGGTTAGGCAGGAGATCCTGTATCACGAAAATACTTCTGAAGACACGCATTCGGCGGCTGGCTATAGGCGGTAGACTAATATAATCTCTGATTTGGTTTACAGGAGGATTTCACAGTAGTATTTATATACCAAACCGGGGGCGGATCCAGAATAAAATTACAGGGAGTGTCAAAAATTTCATTGGAAGAAATTAATGAAAATTAGAAAAAATCGTATTTATAGAATGCTGACTGCAAATTAATATCTTAATTTATTATTAAAGTTAATTTATAATTAAGATTCCCATCAAAGAAATAGCTCGTTCGTATTAGTTATTAAATAAATACACTGGTAATTACTTAACACTCAATTTAATGGCAATTAATAAACATAATTAATATTAATTAATAATAAACATCATACTTAAAATTGCAACCTTCTTGATATGAGTTTGTGGTTTATACTATCATATAAAATAAATTAAATATTTAGGGTTAAGTTAATTGATTTTTATTTAATATTTTTTTATTATTAAATGTTGTAATGGAAAGTTATTTAATATGCATTAATAGTTATTTAAGCAACTAGTGCCGAAAATATCACTTTATTAAGCTAGTGGCTTTTATTTCACGCGACCGTTGGTCGAGTGAAATAATGACAAGAGATAAAGTATTATTTGGCTCGCGCTTGCTTACAATATTTTTTATAATAACGTGCAAAAGCTTGAAATTCGTGTTCTTACTTTTGCCTTATTTAATTTCCTTTAATAATTTTTCTAATACTTGTAGTTTCCATGGAAATATTAGAAAATGCAAAAGTAATGAACTAATAGAAATAAGTGAGGTTCATGACCATTTAGTTTCAATGGAGATATTCATGACATCATTCTGTTTTTCTACCAATCAGATGCTCTTATTTACTTTACCGCACTAGTGCCTAAAGTCCCACTTTCGGCACTGTCTGCGACGTAAGCACGTAAAGTGTCATTTTCGCAACAATTTCTGAAAGAATATGATATAAAAAAGTGAAGTTTTTTGCACGTTGTTATAAAAATGTATTTGATTGATATAACGTTTTTACTTGACGTAGTTTTAATATTTCAATAGCAAGTACAAACTGTTTGTTTAAAAGATTAAAAAAATTTTTTCTATAATTCGGAGAAGATGAACTGTTTTACGTTCTTTAATTTAAATTAATTAATTTTTGTGTTTGAAATTAATTTGTTTTGTGTACAAGTAACAAACGTCTTAAAACAAGAAATTAATTAATAACTAATTAAACCCGTATATTTTTTAAGAATTTTACATTCGAATAATGGTTAGTATAGAGCAGAAGGAATAACATGATAATAGTTGGAAAAAACATATAGTTTGCTAAATTAATGTAGAAGAAAAATATTTTAAAGTAAAAAAGCATTATCTTCAGCGCCTACTACACCAAAAAAAGCATAATTAAAAAGACCAATGGAAGAAATGGCTAGTTGTGACGCACGGGAATCTTTCTTTTAACATTATAACTTTATAAAAACAAAAACAAAAAATTGAGTTTCTCTATAGTAATGCTTTTTATTTTTTTTTCCGCGTGCTTTTTATCCGTTGCTTTTATTGCTCTTTATTTCCATATTTTTTTTCCTGTGCTTTTATTTCCGAGATTCAATGTATATTTATTATAGAAATTAGATTAAAAGATTTTCATGACAGTTAATTCAACATTTGAGTATTAGTCCTTAGTAATATCTAAGCATCCAACACATTTTACTCCAACAAAAGTAGGTATAATTACCCTCCCCCCCCCCCCCCCCCCCCCCCCCAAGAGAACTATTTTCTCTAAAGCACCCCAACTATCTACCATACATATAAAAACAGCACAATGTAAAATAGACTGGTTACATCAGCGAAATTTCTTTCCTGGACTCAGCTCAAAAAATGGCCATCCATTTCCACCTGTTGTGGTCGCATGCCCCAGGATACAGACTAGAGGTGCATCTGATGTCAGAGTCGCCCCCCCCCCCCCCCAAGTGCGAGTTCGCCCGTAACTATCTTTGTGCCATTCAACTTTTCAAACCCCCTTTCATAGAAGCGCAATTATCTGATTATTGTTTTTAATAAAAAAGTATTTGTCTAAATTTATACATAATTACTTGTGTAAATTTATTTGTCTATATGCATTATTTATTAATATTAGTGCAAACCACTTTTGTTTTTCTCCTGTATACATTTTAGTTTTTAGGGTGCCTACCAATTTGTTATCGATGTTTTCAAACAATCACTTTAATATTTTTTATTGTGAGTGCTAATTTTTATTTAGCGTAAGAAATATTTGCTGTCGCCAATACCAAGTTGAAAAAGTGGTTTACTGATAAATTCTTGTATCCAATATTAAGAAAAGTAGTTTACTGATAAATTAAACAATATAATAAGAAACACACAAGGCCAGATTACCATTTAGATAAAGCAAATGGGCCTTGCAGCTTCCAAATGGCCCCTATAGAACCATTTTTCTTTTGTTTCAGAATAACCAACTTCCTGGTTGTTGTTGTTTTTTTAAACTCAATTTTAATAAACATTGATAATTATGACATCCAACAGGTGATAGGATTTCGTGTACCAAATTTTAAATTTGGGTCTCCTTTAGTTCGAGTTTCAGACACACAGAATGACTGAGGACAGACGGACCCAAAGTTAAAAACCACATTTTGGAATCGGCTTTTTCCAACACGCGTCGAAAACACAAAATATCTATTTCGGATTTTCGACCTCATTGCAATATTTAAATTACCTAAAGTTTAATACTAGTTAATAGCAGTAAGTAATTATTTTCATGAATATGTGAAAGGCTTTTTTAATGATAAAATAAACTTTTATGCACGAATTTTCAAATGAAATTTAAAATGTCTATAGCTTGATAATTAACTATAATACAACGCCACCTTAGAATTTTTTTTTTTTGCTTTAGAATAACCTTTATAACTTCATTTTTTTTTAAACTCAATTTAAATAAATATAACTATTAATTCTAAAATGATAATTAAGAAGAAAAAAAAAGGAAGAGAGCAAAATTTTCGTTTAAATAAACAATAGACATAGAATTTTTATCGAGGCAACGGCCGAGCACAACATAAAACGCAACACCAGAAACCCATCTAAAACCACCAAAAGGCCCGTTTCACTGTTCCCTGATCAGCCCTCTAGACATAGTGGGGGGGGGGGGGGACATGTGGTCACAGTGGGGGGCCATTTTGTTTGAATGGGCAAGATCAATCGTATTCATGACAGCGAAAGGCGATAAAGTGCAGATTGTGGTCCACCTGGATTTCGGCAAATCTAGAAGGCTGACTTGGAGCGTCCAAGTGGAGTCCTCTTAAGTAATCTTGTGTACTCTATTATCGAAGGCGCAGAAGATATGAGATCGAGAGAATTGCAATCTATAGTAAGTAGAGGGTTTCTATATCTATTTGTGTCCGGTTTTTGACGAAAGTATTTCCTTAGAAATAACTCCTATTCAATCATACATATTCTATTTGTTAAAAATGCGCCGTATTTTGTCAAAAATAAATTCTTGAAAGATTAAACTTCGAGATTCAATCGGGATTTTTAGCTTTCAATCTTCCCATCCAACTGGTGAATGGAAGTTTGACCATAAGGATAACTAATGCGCGGTCTTACCTATCTTTCGAGGAAGCAGAAGATATATGTGGTTCCAGCGAAATAGATTCAATCAGGGAGTGGAGGATTTCAATCTTATAGCATCCAGAAAGAAATAGTATAGTAAGATAGCTTTCAATAATAACGGATTTTAATCTTTTTGCATCCAATCGGAGAGTGAAAGTTTGTCCACAGAAATGACTACTAGATGATCTTAGGTATTCTTTTTGTTGAAAAGGCTTACTATTTTTCACATACAAGTAATTCAAATTAGTGATCGCGTACAGGTCATCAAAGCATAAAGCATAACTTTTTATGGTGAAAATTTTTTAGACAACCTGTCGAAAGAAGGTTTTTTTTTTTGTATTTGATGGATGGTTAAAGTTCTTTGTTAAAAGTAACCCTTGAATCAGCTAAGTTGTTTTATTTGTAGAAAATATATGGTACCTTTTTTTTTTATTAAAAAGAAGCGTAGCTGCCACTGCATTGTTTCAGACATTTTTTGCTGAGCGCTCTTCTCATTGTTGTCACTAAAAAAACGAATGGATGGAAGAACCTGACATTTTATAGATGGCTTTTCATTTAAGAAAATTTTTTGAGAAACATGCTGATATGAAATATTTAACGACGGGAACTATTGTTTTGTTACAATTTTTTTTTTTAATTTAAGGGATAAATTTTGGTCTACAACCATTATTATGGTTCCTAGTACAAAATTGGAACGAAATCAAGCACACTTTTTTTTTTAACCTTGTGTATTGAAATCACATGGTAGTCGCTTTTTTGGCAATCGAAATAGAAGACGCCATCTTTTCTAAAGAAATATCTCAATGTGCTGATCCCTGCAGGAAAATAAATAATAATTGACTTGGTGGTTTTTTCCTTCTTAGGAACGTTCGAGTTTTTGGAAGACGAGACAGTCATCAAGTTCCACAGCGACTCCTTCAAGAACGGAGCCGGATACTTCCTCCTACTTGAACAGAAGACTTGCTGAGGCCTTCGAACCAGACGAGACCATGCCGCCGTGGAATTCAAACAAACTTGCTACATTGTTTCTTTTTTTTAATGAACTTTTTTACGATTAATTTTAAGGAATATTATATACAGCTACCCCTCGTTATATCGCGCTTCCCGGCCTCCGGGAGATAAGCAAAAAGCCGCGATATAACGAGCGACTTGATAAATATTATACTAATTATATTGAGAGACATGATACAAAGCGCGATATATCCGAATGCGCGTTGTAACGAGGCGCGATATTGCGAGGGGTTACTGTATTTACAAATGAGACAATTTAAAATCGTCAAGAAATTTTCAGAAGAAATTCAATGAAAATGGTTAAGGAAATTTTGGGAAGGAAATTAGCTACTTTCTTAAATTCTATTGTGCTAGCCACGTTTCCTACAGATGTACGAGAGGATTTTTGTTCTATAAAAAGAACTTTTTTTAAAAATTAAGTTTGTTTGGATTTCTTTGGAATGAAGTTGCGGAAAGTTTAAAAAGTCTCGAAGGTTTCAAAACGTAGTAATTTATCTGTACATGTAAATAGAGATAATGTTCATATGCGAATTTCTCATCAAGCAATTTTCTTTCTAATTTTTATATAAAAACGAAGCTTACAAAGAAATCTTCCTGCGCACTTTATCTCTTTTTACATATAGCTATTCAATTGTAAATAGAATATTTAGTGCGGGTACAGGATATAGAATTTTAGAAAACAATGGTACAGAAATACGCAAAGAATTTAGAGACCAAACTTTGAAAATGTATTTGCAAAACAATACTTCGTTATCATACGGGCATTTTATACTTTACTGTTTTTTTATTTACTTACATGTACACCATTTTTTAAATTAATAAATGTTTTCTAAAAACTTGTGAGGAAATATTTTTTGCACGAATTTAAGAGACCAAATTTGACTTACCAAGAAGAGGTGGTATATCTTTAAAAAAAGGTATTATACTCATTTAAAGAGTCTAGTTACAAAAAAGACTCACATTCTCCCAAGTACAACTAAACTGTAGCGTCCTGTCCGCTTATTAGTGTCTGTTGACGATAGGAAAATCAATGGGAATATTTCAGCTGATGTAACGCTCTTATTTTCATTTTTATCCGTACTTTGATTTCATTGGTTGTTCCGATTCTGAGTTTTAAAAACATGCAACTTGTTTTTATTTAGGGTTGGAATGCGGAATAGATGAGAAGAAACTTCTTTTTCTATGCAAGCTTTCTGAAATAAATGATTTGAACAAAACAACCAACAGAATTGCTAGAGGTTGGCATTTAAAAAAAAATAACCAACTTATTCTTGGAAGAAAATTTACTTTCGAATACCAAAACAAAAATAATTCAAGAAAAATTAAAACGGGACCACGGAGCAGTTGTCACCGACGACGCAAAACCACCCCATTGGATAAATGCTTCAACCTTTTCCAGTCCCAATGACAATTTGGCATCATCCTTTTTGAAATTTTTTTCTGATCGTCACCAGCAATTTATGATGGTCCTTGCGACCAAGCACACAAGCCTGAAAATATATGTCAAACCAACCAATTTTTGACATCAAAAAGAACATCATTCGATTATTCAAACTTCATTCTATTAGAAAATATTTTTATTAATCCTTATCTATGTCTGCCGTTCACTCTTAAAACAAACGAGCGATTTTAAATCGGTCTGAGTTAATTCTCGCTCCTGCGGTGTCGAAAATGCACTTCCCCTATGGGAGTGGATCTTTTGTGTGTTGAACCTCCGACAGGTTCACTCCAAACGAGTGACTTTAACTCAGTCTGAGTTAATATTCACTCCTTTCTAGTGATGCACTTCTCCTACTGGAGTGGATTTCACTCGTTTGTTTTAAGAGTGTATGTCTGATCTGTATTATTTTTTTTTATTATTATCACAAACATAATAATGATACCAAATGGCATCACTGGGACTGAAAGGGTAATAAAATGAATGGCGTTTTCACGAAAAGCAGCAATCTTTTTTCAACAAGGAAAAAACCAGACAGGGATGGAATAAAATGCTCTTTGTTTTTATTCAATAAAGATCAAAAGCGTCTCATAATCGTTACAAGTACACTGATACCTTTTACAACTGTGCACAAAAAATGACTAGATAGAGTTATTACACCACAAAGTCTTTTGACACCAAGTGTGTCACTACGATTCCGACACGTTTTCCTCCGAACATTGGCTATCATGGAGTTGCTTCACAAAAATAGGCGACTTTTTTCAGGTTTTTTATTTTAGCGTATTACAACATGTGGCAGAGGGCTATATAGCATCACAACAAAAATGGATGGCATTCTCAGAGTTATACATGGATACAAACTCACCTAACACAGAGGTTTCCAAATAATGTGCGGACTGCGGTCCCCCTTTAGATACTAGTACTTACAGTAAAACCAACATTAAGTTTGCAGTATACAAATGTTCTACGAGACAAAGGGTAAATAGTTCTCATTTTCGAGTGTGAGAATCGAATTAAAAAAAGGTGTTTCACATTCAATAAAAATTTTATTTGTTATTTCAAGACATAAATTTATTATTTTTATTAGTTTAGCTTCAGTTAGAGTGTAATTTAAATTATTTTTTCCTTCGATTTTGACATAATAGGGAGCACGAATATCAGGGTCAAAGGAGCAGCCAATCAGAGTAGGCAAAATTTCGGCGCCAGCTGCATTGTTTACCCAGTTTCCTCCGCACAGTACATTTCTCTGCTGCAAACTTAAGGTCGGTTTTAGTATAGGTCATCGCCTTTTGTATTCTAAAGTAATTTTTTTTTCTAGATAGTCAATTACATTTGATCAACATTGGTTTAATGTTCTGAACTGCAGTAGTTGTGTTTTTGTTGTTATCCAGAAATACTTTCAAGGCAGGGTCAGGAATGTTAAGGGGAATGGGTGCGCTGGACCGTGGGTCTCCAAACTCAAGTGCCTCAATGTTAATCCAAAGGAGGAAAAATTATTTTCTCTGCCAATGGGAAATCGAATGTGCCTCACACATACAAGGTGCACAGTTTGGAAACCTCTGTTCTAACATGTTATCCTTCTTAGGGTACACAAAAACTACACAGCAACAGTTAGCAGAAAAAGGGCTCATGGCATTCATGGTGAATTTTACATATTTCGCTTGCATATAATGTTCAACAACTGCATGTTTAAAAAAAATAATAATAAACTAAGAAAAATATTAAAATAGTGTTCAAAGAAACAATAAATACAGTGAACACAACAATTTAAATATTCCATGATATAATACTGATAGGACAATGAAAAAATAGCTAGTAATTGAATATTCAAAGAGTTCATGTAGGTCTAAAGTCAATTAAACACTACTTTGATTATGATAACCTAAGGAAAAACAAATATTGAAATAATTTAGATAGAAATAAATTTCATTTAAAAAACATGCATTTGATTATTAAAGCAGAGTATTAACACCTTAAATATATTTATTTTAAAAGATGTTTCAAAGCACATTTAATTCATGTACATATGAAGAGTACACGGGAAGAACCACTTGATTTCGTAGAAGGCTTTCCTTAATAGCCTCTTTGGGGATGATAGCTAAAAATCCCCTAAACTGGCGTAAAGAAACAGGTTACTCGCTTTGTTTATCTTTTGCGGCAACCCTGATTCACGCCAGAGATCAGTAGACACAAGTAACAAGTTTGTACCGCAAATGAAGCAAAGGAAAAAACGGTCCTGTCGCCAATGCCCGCCAAGCAGACACATAAGGTAAGACTCCTAAAAAATCAAGTGGTTCTTCCCGTGAACTCATGATATATTAAACAAAATCGTGAAATGAATTAAGCTGCAGCAACAACAAAAAACTGAAACAGAAAAAATAAAATAATAACTATATTTGGATGTTATGATATTTTTAAACAAGGTGCAATTTTAAATGGTGACTCTACTGAATGTGATCAGTATCAACACATCCCATGACTAATTTATCAGAGAAAAATTCTTTAAAAGTCATTACCTGAACATAAATTTCAGGTAATCAAGTAATTTTAGCTGCCATGTAGATTCATTGCTTTACAATTTGTACTCATCTTAATGAATTGAATCAATGACGGAAGTAAATTGAAGAAAAGTCAGAAAAAATTGAAAGAAACCAGTTTAGTTATGATTAACAAAATTGCATTCTAACTATTTACATACATTTTTATGCTATTCAAATTTACAGGTACAACACCGTATATGTTTATGGAATTAAAAGATACATAAATAAGAAAATAAAACATAAGCAATATTTGTGAAGTTTTGTTCAATTTTAATTTTAAGGTTTTTAAATAATTAGAAAATATTGAAATAAAACCTAGAAAAGCACCAAATTTATTGAATTGTTGTACACTAAACTAATATAAAAACTTTAAACTGGTGTCGAATTATGTAATAATTTTAATGTGAATATTCTGAAAAGTGTTATTCGATTTTTGAAATGCAACTAACTGCTAAAACAAAAGTGAATGCATTGAATATTTTATGCAAAGTACATAATGTATTGTACTAATTAAAGGTGCCAATAGTTTGCTTTTGCACAGATTACAATGATAGTTCATTAGATTGTCTGAGGGATACTGTTTCATTAAAGCAAAGTAATTTTAATATATAACATACTGAAAAATAATTATACCTTGTCTATTTACTATGCAAGCCTCGAATAGACTTTCTTCCCCATCCCTTCACTTGGTTTTCTAGGAAACGGGGGGAGCATCGCTTATCTGAACCTAACGCGCTTGAGATTCTGTTGTGAGGTTAACAATACGAACAGTTCAAACCCAAGTAGGGTGGGGGGAGAACACGCTCACACCGTTTCGAAAAAAAACCACATGCAGTGATGGGATAGAAAATGCTTTCGAGGCTTGCATTCTGGATAGACAAAGTATAAGCATTCTAAAACAGAAAACAATTATTTACCTCATACATAATGAAAAGTATTAATATGGTACTTTATATAAAAGCGTTTGAAGCTTTTAAAGAAAGTCATATATAGATGAATATAGGTACAATTTAAGATTAAATTAATGATATTATTTAAATATAATAACACATTTAACCATCAATATTGTAAGATTATTATGACACCAAACTCAATATGCAACGTTGAAACTTTTAGCGAAAAAAAGTTACAATCAACACAATTAACGCATGGGATTCTTAAAAACAATATCATACAGAACTCATAAAATAAATGACTTAGATTTTTAAAATATATAAATGTTACAAAAATAAAAAACAATAAAATCTCTCAGTAACTCTTAAATTTCTAAAAAGAGATTTAAACATAAAGGTTCAAAAAATTATTAAAATAAAGTCTTTGAGGCAATTGAATAAATAGGAAATGATTTAAAAATCACAATATCAAACAGATACAACAGTTTTCCCCTTATAAAAGCTTAACTATGTTGCAGATTAGCAGGTTATATTTCACTATAAATAAAGTTTAATTAATTGAGCATATCTTGTATTTTAAAGGATCTAAAAAATGCCTAGATACCTAAAAAGCATTTTTTAATCTTATATGTACATACCTACAATACGGGACAACATTATGCTTTGTACAAGAAGGGAAGAAGGTAATAAAAAAAAGACCAAGTTACAACAAATCATGGATATTGGAAAATATCATTGAAAATGTAGTTTGAGTAAAATAAGAAATAGTGGTGTTCAAATAAAAAGGTTCATTTAAAAAGATTTATACTGTCAATGATTGGTAAGAAGTTTAATATTCTGCAATCCCTTTTCTTACATGAAACTATTTTTTAATTGATTCATTTTCATAAAATATGAAAAAATTCATAAATATTGAGGGGAAAATATTAAAAGATAAATAAAGAAAGAGCATACACAATAAATCATTAAAACATAGTTGCTACAGAATTCCAGCTCAGGTGCATGCTAAATTATATTATATAAACATACTGTCAACTCGACAAATAATAATACTTCGTTAACTTCCAGAAGTACAGTTCTTATCTAGTTTTTACTTTATTTAGTTCTTATCAAGTATTTAGTTTGTGTGTGTGTGATAAAATACTCAATTATTAATTAAGTTGAATAAAAGTTATTGAGTGATAGTCAGTTCTAAACTGTACAAGTTATTATCAACCATACAAGTACAAATTATCAACAATTATATAATTTAATATTGCTTAAAAATGAGTTTATATGAATGAGATTTTTTTTTAGTAATGAGACGTTAAATTACACACTAAGAATGGTTCAGTAACACCATTTTGGAAAATTTATAAATACCTTAAGAGAGACGTAAATATCACACAAATAAAAAATGACTAATTTTGTATAAATAAATACATAAATACTCTGTAAAAATAAATACATTATAGAAAACTATATTTACAATCGTGGATGACTAGATTAAAAAAAGTATTACAAAACTGTCAATGACTTTTTTTAATGCATTACAATTATAGTGCATTTTTTGAGAACTAATTCTAGCAAACAACTTAGCATTGAGGTATGATCAATTCGATCAACAACAAACAAATTACAAACCAATTTGATAAAAGTTAGCTATTTTAATTCAAAAATACTGCACATTAAATCAACAAAGTGTAGTAAAATAAGATCAGAAGAGAAATAATGTAGAATAAATTGTTGCACCTTAATTATCTATCATATTAATTTATGATTAACAATTATTTTCAAATAAATTGTTTTTGTTCCTTATACATTATCCATAATGTATACGCCAAAATACTTTTGTTAGAAAGGCAAATTTTATGACAAAAATAAGTAATTTATAAAGATAATTTTTCAATGAATAATAGAAATTTTCCAATAGATAATTCTTTATATGGAATATAGATAACTTTCCAAAAGAAATCTGGATAACAAAAGATAGGTAATAAAGAAATCCAACAAATGAATCAATTTAGCATAAAATAATTATGGAATGAAGCACATACTTGGAATATTCTGGTAATCTGGTGATTTTTGTATCAGCATTCAGCAAATAAACTATAATTGTAATTTCTTGTTAATGAGTTTAAAATAACAATTTGAGATTTTAAGAATGTAGATCCACACCCAACATGGAGGATCAAAGAAAATTTTAAGTTCAATTTAAAATAATGAACAGTTGTAATAGACATTATGAGAAATTTTGCACTTAGAATTAAAATTATAAGATATTAACATATAATAAATACCTGACCTAAATAAATATTAAAAAAAAAATTATTTAAAGTTAAAGAAATGTTTTAATTGAAATAGTTAGAATAAAAATAATGCACCCTTACACAAAAATTTTCAATTGTTTTTTAAATTATATTCTAGAAAGAATCGAAATTTTACAAACATTTTTTTGAACATTTCATTTGTAAACAAAACACATAAAACTAAAAAATCCAAATTAAAGCATCAATTCCATTTAACAATGAAATAACAACAAAAACAGATCATTTCAAAATAGTTACCATAACATAACCATTCCTGGTTAAATTTATTTTTAAAAAAATGACTAGGTGGGGTGCAATTCTGTTCAGAATATTTGGCAGGAGAGATATACTTCAACTTGTTCTACAATTGCTGGCTTCGTGTTCGCCATCGGATGTTTCCTCCGGGGCCACCTTTTTGGAATGTTTGAAGAAAGAGAGGGGGCCCTTGTGGAGATCCCGTTGTGGGCCCTTGGCCCTGTTCTCTGTTTTCGAACCAAGGTTGTTGGGATCGGGGCCCCTGCAGAGTGACGTGTTGGGCCCTTTGCAGTTCTTTGGGTCCGGGCCTCTCCATGGCAGGTATTCTTTTCTGTTTTGAAGAAAATTCAGAAATGATGGTATCATATTAATTTAGTTGTTCAAGTTCATTAAATGGGGAGACATGGAGGGCTTAGGTTTTACCTTAAATAGCCGGACCAGAGGGCATGGTCAGAAATTGAATAAATCATGCTTTAGAAGGGAGGTTAGAAAACATTATTTTTACAATAGAGTCGTCAATGAGTGGAATGCTTTACCAGAATATGTTGTGTATTCGAAGAGAGTGGAAGATTTTAAGAAGAATCTCGATAACTATTGGAAACTGGTAAGGAATAAGATATATTTTGGACCAACCTTGCTGGGCCTCTGGCCTGTTGTTGGTCAACAATTTTTGTATTTGTATCAAAAACCAAACCTATGGAGATCCATGTGTAATTCATGTCAGGGATCAATCTGCAGTCGCATTTGTCGCAAAATGCGACGAGTTGCACGAAAATGCGAGAAAAAAATTATTGGCCCTCGCGAAAATGCGACGACGTAATTCGGCGAAACTAAACTTAAATTTCAATAAACAACAAGTTTAAATAACCGTTTCTAATAATGAAACTAAAAAATTTAATCAAAATTAGAAGATTAATTCAGATTGGATTACACTAAGATATCTTCAAATCTCTGCCAGCCAGTGTAACCTCCCATTAGAAAAGGAGTCCAATAATGCTTCCTGATTTACTTATTTTACAGCCTAGTAATTATAACGTAACCTACCGATGTTGTCACATACGTCAGAATGATTGACAGTTCTCTGGCTCTGAGATCGGAAGAGTATCTCATTACTTTTATAGCTCCGGTTCAGGTCAACTCTGACAACCACAATATATTTTCTGATCAAGTGCCCAATTCACGATGTCTGAGTCGCGATCACGTGAACACCTTGAATGTTAAAATGCTTTTTGTTTACTTTTGAACCTTCTATTCTACTTCTGCCTGTACTGGGGTTTCTGATCTTTAAAATATTTAGTTTTTTTTTTAAATGGACTTAGATTTTATGTTGCTAGTTAATTTCTAGTCCTTGAATTTTTCTGGAAAAAATGCAAGAATTTTTTTTCTTAACAAATGTATGAACTAGTTTAAAATGTTTATAAAAAAAGTTTAAAGTGCTTTTAGTAGTATAGTTTTATATAATTATTTAAATTTGTCATGCCGTGATTCATAAAAAGTATCAATGTGTTGTTAAGCTATCTAAAGAAAATTAACTGCTACACAAAGATTGATTTGTTTAGATTCAAGTGATTTAATTGGCATGACGTTTATTTATAAGCAACTAATTTTTCTTTAGCATTTTGCTACAGCTTTTTTCTACATTTTAGCATTTTTGCTACAGCATTTTTTGACCCAGGTTGATCCCTGATTCATGTGATGTATCATAAGTCTTGTGAGATATCTCACATGCTTGGTAAAATAAGCTAATATAATAACCATCTAAATGAGACTAAAGATAGCTTCCAATAAAATGTAGAAAGATGTAATATTAAACATTCCATTTCATCATCTGCAAGTACTAAGAACATAGTGATACATTTAAATTATTCAAATATCCACGACATATTTGAGACTGAAAGACACTAAAATAAAAGAGAAAATAAGTCATAACAATGCATTCAACAAGTTTACATTATACAATCGTTTACAATCATTACAAGAGACGTTTTGAAGAACATTATTCAAGATCATATGATACAAGTTACATTACAAAAGAGTAAACTTACAGGAGCAGGTTTTCGGAAGGCCCTTTTCTAAGTGTAGGATCTGGACCTTTTGCTCGAGTTCGATAGGCAGACAAATTTTCAAAATCATTTCTTGTACTTGTAGCTTTCGAGACCCTTAAAGAAAACACACAGGAATAGAAATTTAAGATTTAAGTTCACCATAATTGCATTGACAGAAGTATTTCTAAAAAAAACATTACTTACTTCAAAACTTCCTTTTTAAATTTCGGTCTTGAAGTACGGTCGCTTGTTGTAGTCGTAGTTGAAGTGGTTGTAGTTGAAATATGGCGGGCAGGAGATCCTGTAGTTGCAAAGCGACTGAAAGAAACAAGTATTCTTATGACTAACGTGTTCACTCAACTTTCCATTGTATATACAAAAAAGAGAATGGGAGCACAAGTTTTATGTAAAGGAAATTTAATTATCTTCACCTGTAAAATAAATCAATTTGATTTTGAGAAAATGTTTTTTCTTATTTTAATTATTTTTTAAAGATGGTTTTGTTGCCATTTTAAATTATGCATAAAATAAGTAGTTATATAAAGTAAAAAAGCTGTTAAAGAATTGCAGATAAATTATGTGCTTGATGTAAACAGGGTACATACCCTATTTTAGATAGTGAAATATAGGAGTTTTCAGGAGTTGTTTTAGGATATAATAGGTTTGAATTATCGTCGCACTAGAGCTACACAAAGGCTATTGGCGAAGGGCGTTTTATTTTAGAAACACAGTCAAGTGACAAGACGGACGACAACTGAATAGGCACCCAACGCAACCGTTAATGGCAAAATCATAGGCAGCGTTAGGACTTTCAAGGATATTTAATGAGCACTCCCTTACATGGGGTATTATTCGTTGGACATTTTTGGCTGCATGGGCCGTTCATAGGTTATTTTGACTTATTTGTTGTTATTTTGTTAGGAGTTATTTTGTTCTGAGGTTATTTGTTGTTATTTTGGCGATGCCCAGACCCGAACCTGGGACCTTTCGCAGTGGTTCTCATCTGGAGGGTCGCGACCCCCTGGGGGGTCGCGAAGGAATCCTAGGGGGGTCGCAAAAAGTCTTTTAAAAATGAAAAAATATATTTAAGTGACATTTTATACAATAACTTTACATCTAGAATGGAAGAAAAAAATAACCACACATTATTTTACTTTATATCTTCGTTAATTTACATTTCAACTTTTTAATGTTATTATTACATAATTTTAATTCTAGTACGTTACGTTGCAACTAGCTAATGAGAAACTTGTGCTTGTCGGAACTTTTAAATTCGGAACCCTTTAAATTCGTAACATAAATGGAAGTTTTCAAAATTAGATAGCATCATAAACATTCATTTTTTTAAAGAATCTATTAATTTTGTCTTGGGTTTTGATCATTGTGATATTTCGACCTTGTAGCTCGGTATTTAGCTCATTTAGGTGCATAAATATGTCTGTTAAGTATAAAAGTTGAAACAACCAAGTAGGGGAGCTAAAAAAATTCGGCCAATACTGGTTTAGCATCTTGTAAAAATATCAGCACTTCAGATCGCAGCTCAAATAACTTGTTCAAAACCTTCCCACGGGACAGCTATCGTAAAATAAAAAAAATAATAATAATAATAGTTAATAAAGAGTACATCATGTGTAGGACAGGGGGGGGGGGGGGGTCGCAAAATTATTTTGTGGCATAAAGGGGGTCTTCACCTACGAAAGGTTGAGAACCACTGGCCTAACCGACTGGGCACCCCCAGCCCCCGGAGTTGTTTTAGGAGTATAGTACCACAAATTCTGAAGATAACAAACACAAATATACTTATTGTGACAATATGTACATCATGAAAATAAAAGTAAAACCCAAAAATCCATGATCAACATATTGTGGTGCTGTGAAGATCACAATAATTTGCAAATATAAGTCTTAAGAAAAGCAAAATCTCAAAATTTAAAAACTGACAGGTCTGCTAAACCAAAATGAATGCAAAATCCTTTGCACAAAACTGATCTTTATTTTAAGTAGTTAATTTTTCAGAAGACAGGACATTAAATTAGGATTTAAAATTTAAATTTCAAGTATAATAAGGGCCTTCAACAAATATTAAATTCAGCAGTGTTTAGGATTTCAGAAAGACTACAAACTCTCCGTAAAGCAAGGGGTCCTTTCTATTCTCAACATTTTTTAATTATTTTGAAACATTTATGTTCCAGATCCTATTATTTTAATCAACTATTGTGAATGCTCAATTGCAAATTTATATTAAATAACTTAAGCCCTAGACAGGTAAACTGAGTATACATAACGATGACTTAGACAATTATTGTTAGGACCCAAAGTCTACAACCTACTAGTATAAGAAAGTATACTAAAAGAGTGATTATTTCAAGACAAAAGTGCTTCAATTCATTGCTATAGTTACTGCAGTTTATGTATTGCTCAACAGTAAAGTTCACTTTTCCCGTGCCTTTAATTTGAAAATATAATGAAATCCACGCATCAAATAGGACTTTTTCAGCAAGGGCACATACTAAATTACAAAGTGAAATACAATTAACCCTGTAATGCATGAATTTTTTATCATCCCGAAAAAATATATTTGTATCTTTAATACTCCAAAAACCCAACTACAAAATTCCAATTTTGATAAGAATGACAAGAAAACTACTAAATATATTTTAAAATAACCCTCTTGAACTATAATTATTCTTTCAAAACAATTTATTTGTATTTAGTATCAATATTATTATACTTTGAATACTGCCAAAGACGTAATTTAGCAACAGTTAATAGCTTCACTCTTAAATTTTAAATACACTTTTACTACTGTCATCTATGAGGGTTATTAGTAACTAAAACTTCAAAATGGAATGTAATAGATGAACAAAACACAGATTTGTCGAGAGGGAGCTCTACTTTAATAGAATAAAGTGGTTTATGTTACTTGTTGCCATATGGCAACAGTATGCATTAAAGGGTTAATAAGTTTAAGAGTGAAGAAAAAGTGTTGCCAACCTTGGACTTTTGGATGGAGTGGCTTCCCTGGAACTATCACCTGAAAATAAAAAGTTTAATTTGTTCAATAAACAATTAATATTTTGATGTTATAAAAGCGAAGGATCTGTTTACTAATACAATTACTTTCATGTAAAATAATTTAGGGTTCAGATTTTAAGTGGTAAAAAGTGACTCCACAATATAGCTTTTTTATATGTTCTGTCAATTTATAGGTACAAGATTATGCTTATACACCAAGTTTCATAGTTTCATAAAATCCTTTAAAACATTTTTAAAAATACTATGTTCACGTGCAAAAAAAACCCAATTACTATTAATTTTAAGAACTTCTTTAAGAATCAATTTTTTTGCAAAAACATTTTGAAATATATTTTGTATTTTATAGTTATTTTCAGTTTGTCAAATGAAAAGGCAGTTTTGTTTATTTTAATAAAAAAATACTTTAGGAACAATATCACAGCAAGAATAAATTGTTACTTTACAAATTGTCTCTAAATGCTCATATCTTTTAAAATGATGTATATAATTATATGCTCTACAGATTTTTTAGCATTTGGGACAAATCTTATTAGCTAAGAGCTTATCTTTTTAAAGTTTTTTTTTAAGATCAGAGTACTATAAAAAAATTTAACCTTGGATACCATATTATTACATTAAAATGCAATATTTTTAAGCAAAAATGTGAGCCATAACAGGTGTGCAAATCCACTAAAAAATTTTGACTGTTACATAATAGTTCATAAAAAATTTTAATGTGCAAATAGTTTTCGACAACCACTGCACCCTAAATCAGATTATAGACTCATCTACACTCCATGCCAACCTAACTTGGGTAAAAACAAAGAGTAAAAAGGCAGAAAGGCAGGTGGAAAAGCGCGGTTGGTCCGAAAGTTAGAAACATTTTTGGCTGCATGGGCCGTTTATAGGTTGGCAGTTATTTTGGCGATGCCCGGACCCGAACCTGGGACCCTTCATATGCTAGGCGATTGCCTAACCGACTGGGCTCCCCAGCCCTCCTTTCAAGTCATAAACTACACACTTCAACTGCACAGTACAATCACACAATCACAATGAATTTTACAGTGAAGTTTATAGGTTGGCAGTTATTTTGTTTATAGGCTGCATGAGTTGTTTATAGGTTGGCAGTCCTTTTTGCAATGCCCGGACCCAAACCTGGGACCTTTCGCATGATAGGCGATTGCCTAACCGACTGGGCTCCCCCCCCCCTTTCAAGTCATAAACCACACTCTCCAACTGCACTGTACAATCACATAGTAAGTACCCACCTTTCCAGGAGTGTCTTGCAGGACTAGAGTGCCTAGACTCCCCGTCTTGGGAGGCGGAGGCATGTCTACTCCTTGGAGGGGGTTTCGGAGGGGAGTCCCCTCCGGGCAGGGCGGAGTGGAGGGGGCTGGAGGAGTCGGTGGCTACCCCTCCACCCAGCTCGGGGAGGGGGACGAGGGGACGGTTCCTGGGGGAGGAATAAAGAGAAATGTAGAGAAGCGCATGATGCTTTGTAAGGGAGGACATTTTTTTTACTTCCAGGGCCGGATTTAAGGATTTGCCACCTGTAGGCAATGATTGATTTGCCGCCCCTGTCACAATATTCTCCCCTTTCGGGGAAAGGTAGCTGATTAGCTTCAAAATAGGGTGATATATGCTGTATACAATAGATACACATTTTAAAATCAATAGGCAATTTTTTTATAAACTGTTCTACTATTTTTCTTTAAACATCGAAATCTGAGAGGAGGTGGTGCAATTACTCTCTCAGCGACCATGTTTGCTATTGCTACGAAATATTACTAATATACATTTACGGTTTATGCATTAATGTAAATTATTTGTTTTCTTTCTTAAAAATATTCGTATCTTTTAAATAATTGCTTTTATGCTGAATGCTGCTTTAATTGGTCGTAAAATTTGCCGCCCCAAAAAAAATCGCCGCTCTAGGCTACAGCCTACTTAGCCTATTTAGAAATCCGGCACAGTGTACTTCCCTGTATCAATTTCCGACCGAGCTATTACAATTGTGCGGGTATTAGAGATAATGTTCAAGCTCTTCGAAAATATCCATACCATACCGAGGCAGCTGACATGTACCATAGGGTGGGCCGAAAAAAACTTTTTATTTTATTTCGGATCGCTTTAGTACGGAAAAGTTGCCATTGGTAAAGACATGAAAAATGCACAAATTATTATTTTTTTATGACTATATCTTCCGTTCGCGCAATGCCATCAAAGTTGGTAAAAATTGTCAAAAACCGTAATTTTTCATAATTTTTTTAAACCCGATATATGATTTTAATTGCTTTCCAATATCATGCTGTATGATTAAAATTTTCAAAATATTAAAACTTTGAAATTTAGCAAAAAATACGAATTTTCCTAATTTTATACTACGTTGAGTGGTCGGAAGATCTGACACAAATGTATAATAACTTATTATACTATATTTTATAGCATTTATTATTAATAAGTGCTATAATATTTGGATTTTACATACTTATAGTAGTTTATTCATGATATAGGAACGAAATTAAAAACATCTGCCTTGTTTTAAAAAAAATTATAAAAAATTACGGTTTTAAACAATTTTTCGCCACCTTGGAAGGCATTGCGCGAACGGAAGATATGGTAATAAAAAAATAATAATTAGTGCATTTTTCATGTCTTTACCAATGGCAACTTTTCAGCACTATAGCGATCCGAAATAAAATAAAAAGTTTTTTTCGGCCCACCCTAATGTACCATTCGTTATTTGTATAAAAAAAGGACTTGGAGTTGATGGCATTGATGCTGTATAAAAATTTTTTGGGGGGGATAAAACTCCAAATTTAGTCTCATAATTTTAAATCAGGGCCATCTGATCGCCAGTCTTTAAGAGGTACATCACGAATGAGTACTCATAGACTAGGGTATCTAATTTAAATATTTGAATTTTTTTATTTCAAATAAGTATTTTTTTATTTTAGAAGCTTCTATGTATTTTATTGTTCAATTTTATTAGTATTATATGCTTAGTCTATTATCTATGAAATTTTCAGTACTAGTTTTCAATAAAAGCAATTATAAAACAAATTTTATTTTTTTGAAATAAATATAATGCATTAACAATCAAAGTATGAATTGCAAAAAATCTCATGCGAGATTAATGTATGTGCACTCTGTTATTTTAGTTTAGTAAGAAATACAATAATAAACAAAGGTGAAGTACTGGTTAGTTTTGTTGATTGAGACAAATATTATCAATTCCTTAAACATTTAAAACTCAAAGTTGAATATTTTAATTTCATTAACCTAACATTAACAGATTGAACATTGTAAAAAATATTTGAGAATGAATTGCATGATCAAAACTAGAAAAAAGTATTTATCAAGCATCTAAAACGTATTAAATTTACCACAATCACACTACTATTGCATAATCTCAAATTTAACGCTGTAAACATGAATTTTTTTCATTCAAAAAATATATATTTGTATCTTTATTACTCATACATTAAGGGAAACACACTGAAAAAAGATTTACTGAATTAGAATTTAAATAATTTCAATTTTTATAAAACTACAAAATTCCAATTTCGATAAGAATGATTAGAAAACTACTAAATACATTTTTAAATAAGCCTCTTGGACTATAATTATTTTTTCATAACAATTTATTTGTATTTAGTACTAATATTATTATACTTTGAATACTGCCAAATGCCAAAGACATAATTTCACAACAGTTAACAACTTCACTCTTTAATCTTCAATACACTTTTACTACTGTCATCTATGAGGGTTATTAGTAACTAAAACTTCAAAATGGAATGTAATAGATGAACAAAACAGATTTGCCGAAAGGGAGCTCTACTTTAATAGAATAAAGTGGATTATGTTACTTGTTGCCATATGGCAACAGTATGCATTAGAGGTTAAGCATGACAAAAATCCTTACCCATCTTGTGGGGTCATAGCAGCGAGAAACTGTTTGGCACGATCTTCATTATAGTTGCTACTGTCTAAAGCCATGTTTACTAAAGTTCTGGAAATGGCTGGAAACTGGTCCTGCAGTCGGCCCACAACTGAAACAGACATATATCAAATTAAAAATATGCTACATTCAAATGATTCTGTAATTCTTCTGTGTTTTATTTAACATTAACAGAAGTAATCAAGGTTCATTTTAAATATAAGAATTGTATAAACAAGCATTGCAACAATCCACTGTTTTATGATCACTTGGGGAAAATTTAGTAATTCTATACAAAACGTGATCTGGTGTATACTCTGGTGTGAACATTTATCCAAATAAAAATGAAATAAAAAAAAAACATTCTAGAAATCAGATTTTTTAATGATGATGTCATTGCAATCACAGATAATTCGATAAAAATAGCAATCACATACGCAATTAAGTGATAACTTGATAATAAGCAATCATAGATAGCTTAATGTTTGTCAATACTAATATCAATGATAGATACCATTGCTTACATTCATATACCTCATTGTTGTATTATACAGAGAAAAATACTTTGATTTTTTCAATAATAAAATTGGATGTAATATAAAACTTTTATTTAGTTGATTAAAAAGTGTGGTTCATTTTGGAAGAAAACAGCTTATATTTGGAATCATTCTTCATAATAATATAACTAATAAGGCACTTCCTTAAAGCCCATTTCACACCTGCACAACTACTTGCAACTGCAACTTGTGGTAACCTGGTTTTTTGGGTTCCACAAAAAATTATTTATCTCACAATTTGGCAAGTTTCATCTTTTTGAAAGCGAACTTTAATCAAACTATAGGCATCGTTTGCATCAAACAGAAATTTATGTTTCCGAACTTCCTTAATTAGATCAATTTCCATTTTTGCCATCCATTTACTACTCATTTTTAATTGCGCAGATTTTTGCAAGCAAGGAAAGTTGGTGTCGTAAAAAGTAAACAAACAACCAGTTGGCGAAGTCTAGTTCGCCACAATGCAGCCTAAGAAATACCGAGTGCTAATTGGCTAAGGGTACATGCAACTGAGATTTTTTCGTGCTTGCATGAAAAAATCTCACGACTTGAGTGCAACTTTTTAATGCACGGTGTCCTATGGGAGTTGCAAGTAGTTGTGACAAGGTGTGAAATGGGCTTAAGAGGCGTCACTTGAGACTTGGTGATTTTAAATTACATGACATAAATTTACTGTGTTAAAGCTATTAAAAAAGCACACACAAAAAAGCAGCCAAAAAGTTAACCACAGTATTGAGAAAATAGTGATAATTTAGTATGAAAACAAAATAGGAATCAAATGAATCAAGTTCTTTTTAATTGGCATGCCTATTTAAAATCTTAAAATATTTTAATGTTTTTTTGGGTGGAGTTATAAAATATTAACAAATACAAAATGTCAGTTGAAATTTTAAAAACTTTACATGACAAACACTAAAATTTAATCAATGTAAATACTCCATTTGTAGATATCTTACCTCAAACTTACAGGAACACTTATAAAACATGCAGTTCGAATGCTGTTCTTTGCGTAAATAAATGACTCTCAGTGAAAAATAAAAGGAAAAGAACTATTAATCTCCATAGAAACTAAAAGGAGATCAAAAGGAACTATTGATTTAAGAGGCCGTAGGAGTGTGCTAACAATTCTAAACTATGCAACATTAGATACTTGGACATGCTGTGCAAAAAAACAAATTACAAATGGACAATCTCTACAGATTACAGGTATTTAAAATTGCATCGTAGAAAACTTTCATGTTTCCAGCACAGCATATTCATATTTTTTAAAAAATATTGTATAAATATTCTTACTACCCATACTAACAGAAGGGTGTATACTGAAAATCAATTTCAAATCTAACTGACTGTTTCATGTTTTCTATAGCAAAAAAAAAAAAAACCATGGTATTGCATTTAAAAATGGTTTGTGATGCCCGAAAGTAATTTGATGAGCAAGAACTAAGAGTCAAGAGGTTCTAGGGGTAAAACAACAATTAAAAATCACTGCCAACATTTATTAATAGATTCTAAATTATTTTAAAATGTATTTCCATTGAAAAAATAAAAAAAATATGAGGGCATGTTTAAAGTAAGTCTAACAACTATTAAGTTTTCAATTCAATATATACAGACAAATTGACAAAAAGTATAAAAGATACAGCTCTGATGTCATAAATGATGTCCTAATAAAAGAATTCTGAAAATCTGCTGGTTAGAATGGAAATTGAAAGGGGTGTGGACAGACAAACGGTAAAAAGACAAAACATGCTGTCAAATTGTATAAAAGAAAATAAGCCTGGTGTCATACAAGTCAAGCAAATAAAAAAATATAATGGTTAAAATGGAATTTGAAAGAGGGATAGAGACAGAGAGACAGTCAGGCGGGAGGATAGAAATCTGCACACTGTATGGACAAAAAGGAGGCCCAGTGGCTTAGTTGTAGTGCTTCGCATTGCCACGCTGGAGGTCCAGGGATCGAATCCCGGATTGGGTGAGGTTGACCCATCCCTTCATCCCTTGAGTGGGTCGATAAAATGGGTACCAAGCATGCTTGGGAACTAAACACTGGGGGCTCCGCGTGGGGATGACCAAATTACCGGGACATATGCCTGGCACCCCAAAGCTGAAATGGGAACGGAAGGCCTTGGGCCAGTAACGGGCTGTTGCACCGGGGAGTTCAGTTTTTAGTTTATGGACAAAAAGACAGATATATAGACAGTTGTCAAAATGAAAAAAGATGATAAGTCTATTATATCAAAAACTTCAAACAAAAAAATGTAGCTCTGGCTGCAAAACTTTTAAAACCTGCAACAAGTGTCATCAAAGCTATCCTTTCCTAAGCATATCTTAGACTGCCTGGGTCTAGATTTAGAAGACCTTAAACCATCTCCACTTCTTGTTATTGATTTTGCTAGAATACATGGACTCATGGACCAGATCTATCTGTTGCTAGGTCATAAAGGATTAGTAATAACAAAACAAAAATATACAGAGGTGGCCAAAATTGGACACTTTTATAAAGTTTCATATTTTTCAACTTAGTGTGATTACAGAATATATTAATTGTATATCAAATTAGACAATTGTATACCAATTTAAAAGTAATTTAATCTTCATGAAGACCACTGTCTGCAGTTCGCTGAAGCAGTCTATGAGACCTTTGGTCCCATATAATCTATATCCATGGACACAACATCATCATCAAAGTAATTTCATGTAGAATTAAAAATAAATACAGGATTTCAATATCTGTATTACCAATAAGTTATGCAACTAATAATATGATCTGTCTTAGTTTTGCAAGTCATTGAACCACCAACTTGCATTGCAATTTCAGCATAAGAGAATCCATTGATTGTGCGTGTTTGTTCAACTAAAATGAGCATAACTTTATTTGTAATACAGATACTTTAATTCTGTTTTTTTAATGAAATTCTACATTAAATTACCTACAAATTAATATTTAAATGTTTGTATTTAAGCGAAATTTAATAGATGCAAGCACACAGGGAACAGTTGAGACACCCGAAACTTTCAAAAAGTGTCCACACATTTTCCCCCCATTGTATATATAAGTAAATAATTATAATGGAATTTGAAAAGATGGTACAGACGGAGAGACAAACAGGTGGAAGGAAAGAAAAAACGGAACACTCCCCACTTCAGCTTGTCTGAAGCATTGAGATGAATGACGATTTGTGATCATACATTTCAAACAGAAAAATATATAATTAAATAATTATAATGGAATTAGAAAGGTGGGTACAGACGGACAGATAGACAGGTGGAAGGACGAAAAAATAAACGGAACACTCACGCTGCAGCTTGTCCGATGCATTGAATCAAGTGGAATGACGATATGTGGTCATACATTTCGAACAAAAAAATACATAATTAAATAATTATAATGGAATTAGAAAGGTGGGTACAGACACACAGACAGGCAGGTGGAAGGACGGAGAAAAAAACAGAACACTCACGCTGCAGCTTGTCCGATGCATTGGGTGGAATGACGATATGTGGTCATACAAAAAATATAGTTAAATAACTATAGTGGAATTAGAAAGGTGGGTACTGACGGATAGATAGACAGGTGGAAGGACGAGAAAAAAAGCGGAACACTCACGCTGCAGCTTGTCCGATGCACTGGGTGGAATGACGATATGTGGTCTCTCTGGGGTGGGCGGAGGTCGAGGGACCTCCAGAGAGGGCTTCCTGATTGGCTCCCGGCTCTGGGGGCGGGTGATGGGCGTGTCCCTCTTCAAGTAGCCCATGGTCTCCAGACGCCCGGAGGCTTCCTGGGCATTGTTGTCACAGCTGCAAGGGGGAAAAGATGGGTTGGATTCATAGAGATCTTAATAAACGTATCAGAGTGGAGATCACGTGACCTATCTATGCTAACGACAGGACAAGCCTGGGGGCCGCCATCTTGAGTCCGAGACCAACTTTTTTAAGTGGAAAACGCTTAGAAAAAAATAAGTTAAATTCTAAAATATTAAAAAAATACCATAAAATACTAGCTGCATTTTGGAATATTTTTAGTGACTTTAAAAGAACTTTTAACGCTTTTTCTAGTATTTTTATAATATTTATTTTGTAATTTTAGAATTAAATTTTATTTTTCACGTATTCTTCTTCTTAATGTGACGGACATGGCTGCAAGTTGCCAGTGTCGCCATCACATAAAGAAAAAGAATGCTAGGCAAAAAGTAAGATTTAATTCTAAAATTACAAAATAAATATTATAAAAATACTAGAAAAGCGTTAAAAGTTCTTTTAAAGTCACTAAAAATATTCCAAAATGCAGCTAGTATTTTTATGGTATTTTTTTAATATTTTAGAATTTAACTTATTTTTTTCTAAGCGTTTTCCACTTTAAAAAGTTGGTCTCGGACTCCAGATGGCGGCCCCCAGACTCGTCCCGTCGTTAGCATAGATAGGTCACGTGATCTCCACTCTAATACTTTTATTAAGATCTCTATGGTTGGATTAGAAGTTAAGTTTATTTATGGTTGCCCTAGAGGTACACGAGGGCTATCGGCAACATTAAGAAATGCAGTCAAGTGACAAGCAGACACCTGAGTAGGCACTCGATGCAAATGACGTCATATGCAGCACCTCAACTTTAGGGCATAATTCAAGGGATTTTGGGGTATGGTATTACTCATTGGACTTTAGCTGAACAGACATTTATAGTTTTGAAGTTATTTTGGCAATGTCCATAACTGAAAATGGGACTTGTATATTTGTACGGCAATATCACATAATTAAATGCCTAAAACTGCACGTTTGTTACAAATGACAACGTTACTTTAAGCTTTTGCATGAAATAGCAATTTTGATTATCTCTTGAGATTTTATTTCATAAATGCTCCTTCTTTCAAATTTTACAACAATTTAGGAAAGCCTGTTAGAGCACTCATAACTTTAGTATGTGTGTTGTTGTATATTTGAAAAATGATATCAATAATAATAAAGAATCATTTTCTTTTTTTTTATGCACCCTGTTTTTACCTTAAATAAATTTTTAAAAAAAGAAATTAGCAGTCTCAACAGATATGAACCAGTGCACAGTATTTATCGTGATACAAATATACACATAATATAATTCAACTTATTCAAATGCAAAAAGACCCTTACTTGTTGAGAACTTCGAACAAGAAGGCTTCGTCACACTCTGGGAAAACCAGCTTCAGGTATCGGAGTTTCATTTTCGGAGAACTGGGGTGCGGACTTTGGTGCCGGCTGTTGTAACCGCGGTTACCAGCAACCAAAGCTCCGATCACCTCATGCTCTTGATTGTTATATCTGTTAAGAATTAGTTTAATTAAAAACATGGGATTGGTCATAGGGAGAACTACACTGCTCAAAGCAATTAGGGGAGCACTTTTAGTACTTTTGTTTACCCTTTCACTTTCAACTTTTTATTTTTTATTATAAAAATCTAAGATTTGTGAAATAGATTCTTTATGCATCCAGAATGAAATGGTAAAAAAACAGGAAGAAAAATATTAATTTTTTAACTTAAATTTAAGGGAGGAAATATTGGAATCATAAATTTTGAATAAATTATAAAAATAATTTTTAATCATTTGTAAAAAAAAAGAGGTAAAATCAATTTTTAAACATCTAAGAATGCAAGAGTGAAGAATTTAGGGTCAATTTATTTCTTAAATTTTTTTAGAGGGAATTATATTTTACCATGTTTTTCACATTTTCATTTAATTAAAACAAACATTATTTAATTCTTCAAAAGGCCTTATTCTTCCATCAAATGATAAATAGGATAGGTACGATTTCAACTTAGTGGGGAAAAAAATAGGAAGCTGATGATACAAAATGGAATCATTGGGGGTAAACCATACACTCCCCTAATTGTTGCGAGCAGTGTATATCTAAAAAAAGAGAGAACTCTGATTTCAGCAAAAGAAATTTGAAGTAAAGGATGTACAAAACTTTTAATTGGATTCTCTGATCTTAAGAGTAACATTCATATAATAAAAATTCAAATAATGACATTAAATTACTTTTTTAATTATATATTCAATATATTTCATAAAAATTAGTGTAATTGAAGATCTCAAGTGCAAAACAAGTTAAATCACTTTATGGAAAAAATTGAGTTGGTTAGCTTTTCATACAGGTATTGTAGGAAGGGATCCACCAACATTTTGATTTGCACAAAAAAAAGTTAAATCGTATGTATATGTATACATACGATTATAATCACTCATAATCATCAATACGTATATAATCTGTATGCAAAGCTAACCAACTAAATTTTTTCTAAAAAGTGATTTAACTTGTTTTGCACTTAACATCTTCAGTTAACCTTCTTTTAGCATTTTCAAAATTAGTTTTGTTACTAAGAAGTCTTAGGTGAAAGCATGTGATTTTTTTTGTTCTTAATAAGCAAAAGAATAAATTATGTTTTAAAATAAATTGTGTGAGAATTTTAAAAAATTGTTAGGCAGGGAAATATTTAGTGCAAAAAGAAACATAAAATAAACAACAAACACACTGCATATATGTGTGAAACTTATAAGGAATAATAATTATTAATAAATTTTTTTTTATATTAGCAAAATAAAAAGTTTTTAATAAAAAATACATGCTTCAGCATGGAAATTTAAAGATTTTTTGCAACTATAGGAAAGACAACAAGTTATAAGAGATAAGTTATTGTAACGTTTAAACACGGTTGATTTATTTTCAAACCAGCCACTTGCAAAGAAAAAAAAGTCCTTACATTCTCAACAAGTTCCTAATGTGTTCCGAATCAGCAGCAGGAAAAAAGTTTTTCAGTTTGTGGAACAATGCTTCATCCGTTTGAAAATTGAGAAATTCACTCTGCAAGAGAAAAAAAATCATGAATATAATAACTTTTACTGTGGTCAGATGAGATTTATATGATATGAATGGCAGCAGCATTATTATATCAGCACAAGAAATTTCAATTTAACATCTTTCTCAAGCTCCTATTCATTTAAACTGATTTTCTAAAATACTTCCATGAAAAGTATCGCTAAAAAGGCCTGATTCGGCATTGTTATATAGGAACACTAATAAATAATTATGTATAAAATATGGTCTTTGAAATTCTATTTTATAATCATTAGTGTCATAAAACATAAGTTTTTTTCAAACCTAACTTAAAAACTGATTAAATAATAAATTAAGAATATTTTAAAACCTAAATTCTGCACACATAGCAATGGATATTGAAACTGCTATCAGTTAGTCTTCACTTTTAATTTTTTTTAAAGTTAATTTTATCTAATTTATAATCTTTATAAAAATATCTAATTATAAGAAAATGTTTATATTCATTAATTGATAAACAAAATGTGTTTGTTTTAGGAATTTTAATTCAAAACAGCCAACTTACAAGCTACATACAAATTTTATTCTGATTATTATGTACATTATTTTAATAAACAGATCTCTTTTAATAGTATTAATAATAATTAAACTTTTCTTTAATGATTTTTACTATTCAAATAGGTAACTACTTGTAGTAAAATCCAGAATAATATTAAAAAGAATTACAATGAAAGAAACCTTTTGCAACTTTGGAGTGAGCTCAACAGAGTGTGTTTGAGCCCTGGGCTGTCCCTCAGCAAGAAGGGCGCTCACAACAACATTCTCTCGATTGTGATACCTGAAATTTGAAACAAACACAAATATATACAGCATTTTATTTACATTTCTTCATATCAATGTCCAAAACTTTAGGTAGAAGACATCCAAGTCCATTTTGAGTTTATTGGCTAGGGCATCTTCTAGTACTACTGTATTTATAGAAGTAAATTAAATGTTAGTAGCGATTATTTTTACAAACAAGTAGGTTTGTAACAGAATCTATCACTCAGCCCGCTCCCACACAACATTCGTATTCAACAGGAAAAAAACACAAAGTTACACTCTAAATTTGGCTAGTTTCATTTATTTTATTTCAAAAATTCAATTATTATTTCTTCAATAATTATTACAATTTGCAAAAATTTATTTATAAGAATAAATTTGTAATATTCATCTCTTTTAAATAGAACCAAAACATTGAATATCAACATAAAACAAAGCATCTTAGTGAAATATATTTCACATCGATTGATGTCGCAAAAATATTTTTTAAAAGTATTATTTAAAAGAATTAAAGTTTCTCAAGTGATTGTTGCGAATGGCAATAGTGCTTTTAAATTATTAAAATGAGCTTTTTAAATTATTAAAGTACTTAGAATTCGATTTTTTCTGAGATTTTCAATGTCTTCTAATTTCAAAGCCCAGAATTTTTTGACCCATCACACTTGCCTGTCGCATTTGTAGTTTGGGCTATGAAAGTGAGTGACAGACAGATGGGCAGACTGAACGATTATTATACCTCCCACTTTTTACTTTAAAAACATAGTGTGGGAGCTAAAAATAGCATCAATATTACAAGGTATTGTTGAAGTAATGTTCGGGTAATCATTCAAAGAATTAATGATCATTCAAAGAATTAAGTATTTAAAAGTTTTAACTTTGAAAAATGATGTAAACTAATCTTACTGTTTAAGAAGCTGCCATATGTGACCCTCTTCAACAGTAGGAAACTGCACACAGAGCTTCATCAATATCCGCTCATCCACTTGGACAGAATTCTCTTGCTAAAAATGGAATGGAGTTATTTAATTATCAACAATAACAAAAGATAAACTTAATGCTGAAAAACTCACGGATTACTCTTGCAAAACTTCTCTTTTAAAAAATAACTTTTTCTGGCAAAAACTTTTAAAAAAATAATAAAGAGCAATACTGATCAAAAACAGAAGATGTTACATAAATTTTAAGATGCAGTATTTGAAAATAGGTATATAAATTGCTTATGAATACAACATTTTAAAAATAAACCTTTTTTTCCAAATTAAAACAACAGACTTTAAAAATAGCAATAGATATTTTATGTGCATAACAAATATTGACTTGTTTCTTATTTTGTTGGAAGTCCAATAATTTACAGCTTAGACAAAAAAAAAAAGAAGAAGAAGAACTATAAGAATCATCTAGATTAAAAATTAAGCATTTTTTAAGTCCTTCAAAATCAGCTTTCTCAAATTCCAGAGATTCTATAATAACTTTTAAGGGCTGTATAAACTGTTACAATTTTCGTTTAATAAACACTGGAAATTTAATACAAAACATGCAATGATATAACTAATAAATAACATGTTACAATCGACTTCTGGTATCTAAAAATCTTGCTGAAAAATTTAATATAAAGATAAATTGTCTTATCAAACAAAAGTATCACAAATTGCATAAACAATTGTAGTTTTTGTTTATCAACCACGGAAAATGTGATCCAAAAATTACAAAAATAAATAGGTATAAAGCATGTTTTAATCATGCTTGTACTGTTAAGCAAACTTACTTTAAACCTATATGGTGTTTTAGGGCTGCCATAATTGGGAATGTATCCTCCCTAGAAGTATTTTGTGTTAGTAATTTACCCACCACCAATGTTTTATAGTTCTTCATATATTTTAAAATCAAACAAATTAACAATTAGTTTTAAAAGTTATATTAATTGAAAATCAGCTAAATTACGGACAAAGGTTAGTGAAAACTAAAAGATTTTGAGTATATTTTAGCAAGGATTTCAGAAATAGTTGCTGAAATGAAAAAAAAAATTTTTTTAAGCTAATCAATTTGTATTAAAATAAGTATCAGCTACTTATTTCCATTACTTAAGTTAACTATACATGTTGTATTTTTCCATGCTTTAAGAGCCTTAAAGCATGAAAAAATATAATATTTAGAGTAGTAATTAAAAGTTCAATAACTAACTTTTAAAACATAAGAATGTCTAGCCCACACACATTAATAACTTTTTGTATAATTGATACAATTTATTTTCCTTTGCCATTTGTGTAAAGTGTTATAAAAGTAAGCATTAAACTTATCAAAGAAATAGATTTTTTCAAATATCAAATGAGCTGATGTTATCTGTTAAAAAATATTTTTCTAAATATATACTAAAATTGTATATAAACAGCAAGCTTTGAGCAAGCACGAGTATAAAGGGTTTTTTTTTAGTTAGAAATGCTCATATCACCTGAGTGTAGATTCGAGGTGTGTAATATCCTCCACCAGAGCCCTAATAGGAGCAAAAGAAAAAGCCATGGCAACGTTTAGAGCAAGCAAAGCTTTAGTAAAGCGTGAGTTAATTAAAGCATGGTTAGACAACAAAACCAATACAGTAACCCCTCGCTATATTGCGCCTCGTTATATCTCGCATTCGGATATATCGCACCTTGTATATTATCTTCCAATTTTCCCAACGTTTTTTTCTCCCAATATATACTTTCTTTACAATCAATTCTAATATTGGTGGATAAATTCATCTAATATTGGTGAGATGCAGAAGTTAATAAACTTTCCTTCGTTGAGATTTTCTGGAAAACAGGTTTTACGAGAAAAAGCCAAGCAGCTAATTTAGATGAATAGTTCTGTACAAAATGAGTGAGAAATATTTTAGTATATTACCTGTGCAATAATGTGGTTCATAGTAGGTAATAATAAGTCCTTTTTAAATTCTTGTTTCCTTTTTTTATAGTAGTTATATATTATTAAACCTGATTTAGTTTTTCCTCTTTCAAATAATATGATGCTTTAATTTAGAAACTTAACTTTTGTTAGAAGCAAATATACATCAAAGTTATCTAGTCGCTCGTTATATTGCACATTTGGTTATATCTTGTTTTTTTCTTGTCTCCCGGAAAGCGTGATATAACGAAGGGTTGCTGTATTACATTCCACTTTATAATCCATTTGCCCAATGCTGATGCCTGATCTCAACAAATAGGTTACTAGATTATAGCAAAACACACTATTTTTGGGTGGTGGTATTATTTGGCAATTTAATTAAAATTCTTTGCAATTGCAAGGTTTCTTCTGAAACATAACTACTTAAATTTCAACTTCTCTTTTTGAAGCACAAAAAAAGTGTAGCTTCATGTTCTAAACAAGAACAAGGCTAAGCATAAATGAATTTTTTTAAATAATGTCCAAAATATTAATCAGTTAAACATTTCATAGACATCCACAACTGGTTCTTACAGTAATTTTAGTCCAGTGAGATGCTGGATTGAAAAATACTTTAATCATATGATAGAACAGACACTCATAGGACTCATACTTGTACGAAAGACACTCATATGTCTTCAGGATATGATTAAAATATATAAGTAATATTGTTACTACTGATTAATAAATATCCTGAAATAATTGGTTTCAATGATAATGAGCTTTATGTATCAGAATTCAAGGTATTTCAAACTTTAAACTTACTTATGTCTTTAAAAATTCGGGGAAATGCAGTGACCCAGTTTGACTGTCATTTTAACAAAAAACTAAGTTTCAATTGAAGAAAGTCAACTAGCCATACTAGTTATTATGTATTAAACAATATTTGAGGACATGAATTACACAATGGTTTACAAAAACCATTATATTTTCATGCAAAGTGGACAATACTTATGAGTTAGATTATGTAAAACAAGAAATATAGTAAATCTATTGTTGCTTTACTGGATCATGAAGCTGGCTCTTTAAAAAGGTGCAGAAAACATATTTAAAACCTAATGCCATATACATAAGTTATTCTGTAATTTTTTTTTAATTAGTTATATTTCATATTCCTTTGAAATAAATTTCTACTTGTATCCTGGTGTAATGATTCCTAAACTCAAAAACCCCAAATCAGCAATTACAGTAGAGTCCCGGTTATCCGAAATTCGGCTTAACCGAAAAGCTCCAGAATATTTTTTGTGCTAAAATATGAAGTGTATCTAGAATTAAAGAGATACACAAAAAAATTCTTACTTACACAGTTGGATTTATTTCTCAAAATCTGCTGTGCAATAACCTTTTTTTTTACAGATTAATTTTGGTTCATTTTAAAACAGCCCTGTCCTACCTTCCTTTAAACAAGAGAACGTCTGAAGCACTGGCTTCATTTTGTTCTTCTATGTATCCAAGGGGGCCTGATATAAGATTTTTGTAACGAGCAAACACTCTACGACGTCAAATTTTCTCTTCGCCAGCATTTTTCTAAGCATGAAGTGGATGATTCCCGATTATCCGAAAATTCCTAGTGAACCTTGATTAACCGAAAGTGTTCCATTTCGGATAAGCAAGACTCTACTGTATATCCGTTTCTTTCCGAAATATCATTACAAACTACTAAATCAAAATAAACAATTTACACTACTAAATTTCTGTAAAAACACACACATTTTTAATACATGACAGTCCCTTACCTCCTCTTCAATGTATCTTATACTGCTCAGAGGAGGGGTGGAGGTAATAGGTGGGGGTGGAGTTGGAGGGGGTGGGGGGGATGTGACTGTGAAAGAGTAGGTTCCAGATCCATAGTACGGTGCATAGGCCTGAAAATAAAAAGACTCATTTTCATACAATGTTGAAGATGCTGTTTTGGCAAAAAATGGTGATTATTTGAAATCATGATAAAAAAAAATATTTTAAATTATACTTAGTTTGTGGAAGATCGTAGTGAGATTTTCTGCCAACCCCTCTGTTGCATATTGTCAGTTTAGATTTTTGATTGGATAATCTTGCAAAGTCATGCCTATTTAGTACCAATTTTTAGATATTTAACAATGCGTGGTAAATAAATAGTATAACTTTTCTTTATTAAATATCGTCCTCATTCTAATTCTGCCAAATGTGCTTTTTTCGTCCATCATTAATTTTTAACATTGGCTAATTTATAGACCAGCCATTCTTCATATTGGTAATAGTTAAAGCGTCACATATTACAAACTTTTTATAATACTTTAACTTTAAAATTGTAGTCTTGCAAGATAATAAGCCCAAATTAATTCAATATCTTCAAGAACACCTCCTTTATTAATACATTCGAAGTAAATAAGGTAGTAATTTTTGCAGCTACCAACAAAATATAGCAGGAATACTTATTTTTAAAGAACTTTCTTGCATAGTGAAGTAGCAATATTATTTTATTTATATAAGGAAAAATTTACTAGTTAATTTTAAAATTTTGAAATTTTTTTAAACAAGCATTAGCATTGCAAGGTTTTCAGATAAAATTGCCTACAGAACTTATTTCGTAAAACAATCTTTTGCCTTACAGTATCATCTAGTAATACCTTTGTTTCACATCTTTGGCATTCATTTGGTGCTAATTAACCCTATTTATGATCCAGTTCCTTATGACGTCTTGAGAACTGGTTTTGTGGACATTGTCAAGGTAACAGGTACAGGATAGAAGCGAGATCAGTCTTTTAAATATGTCTGATGAATAAGTGCTATACGTCCTACGGTTATGTAAATGTTTGGTAGCCAAACATGGTAATATGTCATCGCACATGTTTCCTAACATCTTAAATATGAGAAACCACATACATAACTTATATCCATAAATAATGTTTATACTTCTATTGAAATCAATCATCTGAAATTAAATGTTAAACTAAGAGGAAGATAGCAACACTACAGACTAAGGGAAAAGAATTATTTTCAAAATACTAAAAATATAATAAAACAATTTTAAATATCTAACTAATAATGTAATTCAGAATGTAAGTTAAACTATAACTTACAAAATGGGCCTAAATAATAGTAATAAAAAATGCTCATGAAACAAAATTAAAAAAATACATAATTTCAACATACAATAAAAAGGATAAGTTTACAAAAAACAAAACAGCCTAAAATAAAATTTTAAAACCATAAATATACCAAATGTAAATCTAATCTGTATGAAAAACAATGGATAATGATTAAAATAAAATTTTGAAAAGCAATGATTTTCAGCCATGCTTAGTAGTACAATTTAAAAAAAAAAAACACACACACTAAACATATATATGCAATTCATGCTTATGCATAATATTTCAATGACATCGATTTTTTTACTAATAAAATTATTGTACTATGTACTTAAAAAGATATAGAACTAATCCAATTTATACAAAAAAAAATTAAATCCTAATAAACCAGCATTTCAAAGAGTAAATGAATCACTTTAAGAAATTTTCATCTTAAAAATTGAATAAAATATAATTTTACAGACTTTATGTAATCAAAATTAATCTTAATATATAAACAATTTTTGTTACAAACAAACATTTGGTTAAGACATTTTTATATAATTTGCCAACTTGAAAATTAAAGAAAACTAAATGCAACATGCTATACAAACCTCATTCACTAAAAATTTTTTTATGGAAAAACCATGTATATTGATATTAGCGCAAGACGATTTACATAGACGTTAAAGCAAGACAATCTATGTTAATACAAATCAGTCAAATAGCATTGATCAGTCGAATAGCATAATAAATACAAGGCAAAAACTATGCACAACATTCCAACATTTCTTACTAATGCATCTAGACACTTTTAATCTAAAACAACATGAGGTTTTTGTTCTACATGGATGGGGGAAATAACTCTGGGACGCATGCTCTAACACAATACCAGAGACACTACAAAGACAGTGTGGCCAAATCAACTACCTATCAAGCCTCATGCTTTACTGCAAGAATAAAAAAAAATTGCAATATAAACAGGCAATTTAGAACCTTGGAACTTAGGAATAGGAAAACAATTAATTGGGTGGTTAAATAATTTTAAAAGCCAGTGCAGTTTGCTGTGACAAATTGGGGAAGTTATACATACAAAATGGAACTTAACTTTATATACAAATAAATACTATACAAGTATAATCCAGAATAGTACATTCCAGTATAAACTTTTTTTTCTTGTTTTCAACTATATTGAAAGAGTGAACTCTTGGGGAATAATCCAGTTGTCAAAATAGAAGTTAGTATAAATAAAATATGCGAACTACCTAGAATAGATATCTTTTGCTTTTAAACAAATGACTATAAATAATAAAACTTGTTAAGTGAACTTTGCAGGGTAAATTGCTTGGTTTACATGCAAAACAGTTTTACCACATCCATCCAAATTGGCAAATATTTATACTTTAAACCATTATAATAACTTGCGAGACAAGTCCTTAAAAGTTAAACAAGGACAATTGCAGTGTTCATAACCTGTCTACACTTTTCAAGTCTTTAAAGGTATTTAAACAAGGAGAAATGCAATGTCCTTAACAGGTATGCTTTTCAGTCAAAAGACTACATAGTATACAACCCTTTCAAAAGTACCAAAGTACATGCCTCAAGTAAGAGGCAAAGGGGGACTACAACTAACTTGACCAACTGTGTCGGTAGTGTCTCTAGGTTTGCCACAAAATGCAAGGTACTGAAAGGGGCATGCACATTGGGATTAAAGGGTTTCATCACCTTGACTTGTCCCGCCTTATCGACCGGCCTTCCTGTTCCGTAGAGATAATACTTTGCGTAAGAACCCTGGGGGAAATACACAAGACATCGGGAAAATAACTCACCATTGGGGACAGGCTGTGGTCAACATAGCATAAACTTACATTGAGTAAATATAAAACAAAGACATGTGTCAGTGGATGAATGTCTAACTAGAGCTACAAATGGGTTATGGAAATTTGGGTTAAGCCAATATTAAGACGAGTTAAAAGATTTTAGAAAAACTTGTTTACTACTAAAAGTTTTGTTAAGTTAAATGTAATGCCTAGTCAGGGTTCCCACTCTTTTTTCAAAATAAAAATCAAGGAGTTTTTAAGGACTTTTCAAGGACCCCCCAAAAAAATTTCGAGGACCCTTAATAGATGCCAATTTTAACAAATAAGACAAAATTTAAAAAATAACTAATATAAACACAATTTTTTTAAAACAACATATATTTATTATTGTTGTTTTTTAACATTGTTCGAAATATCACCAACCCCAGATGTTATAGCAACCATATCAGAGGGAAAAAGGATTTGGCAAAAATATAGCCGGTTCCTCTGTATAATAACGTTTTGTTTGCCGAAGTGCTAGACGCACCATTTATCACTGCATTGGCAATGTTTTAGAAAATTAGTTCCCGTGATTTGAACGTTGCGTGCCATCGCGGAAGAGAAATATCAAGGATTCTTGATGATTGTTGATGAAAATCAAATACTCTTGATGATTGTTGATGAAAATCAAGGAGTGTTTAGAGCGTCCTTGAAATCAAAAACCAAAATTAAGGACTTTTCAATGATTTTTGGTTAAAATCAAGGAGTATAAAGGGGTGCTTGAAAACAAAAATCAAAGACTTCTTAAGGACTTCAAGGACCCATGGGAACCCTGCTAGTTACAGTTTGAATGTAAATTGTAGAGTCTAGTAATTTAAATATGGTTTTGCAAACCCCAATTTTCTAACATTAGTCCAGGCAACAAAGGCTGAAAAAAGGGTCTAGAGGGAAAGTTTTGGAACACAATTTTTGACTTCATAACTTTGTTTAGACTAGTTAGGAGGTAAACATATCAAAAGTCCCCGCCCCTAGCCCCTGTGCTAAAGGGGGGAGGGGGGGGTTGAATGTCCCATTTTTCGGTTTTTCGCTTATATCTCGAAAACTATGAGTTCTAGCTATATAATTGTAATACACAAAATGAAAGCTGATTAAATTTGCTACAAGCTGCACCCCTCAAGTGTTTTAATATCTTGTATAGTTTTCGAGATATCCGCTCTTGAAAGTCAGTAATTTTGGAGAAAACACTTCTCCCCCCACATTTTCCCTCTTTTTTGACCGGATAACTCTTCAATAATGCACCGAAACACTAAATTTTGGCCCTAGATTGGTAGAGAATTTAATTCTTTTCAATAATATATCATATTTTACTATTTTATCTATTTTCCTTCAAATTTTAAAGCGGTTTCAGTGTTGAGTGAAGATTGTACTGAAAGTCCCATAGAGCTAATGCATAAGTTTTGAAATCGCAACTTTTGGAAAACAATTTATTTGCCATGTTATTCCATTTTCACAAGGTATTAGAATCATCATAACATCAATTTAACACAAAATTGAAAAGAAAATAACATCTGGTTATTTAATTATTAATTAATAAAGTTTTAAAATAGTGGCGCCATCTGCTGTATATGTTTGAAATTTTAAAACTTCAAAAATATATAATTAAATAACTAGATAATATTTTTGTTTCAAATTTGTTTCATTTCGATGTTATGTTGATTCCCGTACCTGGATAAAAAGGGCTAACATGGCAAAGCAATACATCTGTGGAAGTTGTTATTCCAAAACTAATGCATTAGCTCTATCGGACTGACAACCCCTCTTATGTACACTTATTCTATACTGAACGTCTAAATAACACAGATACTCATTTTGTAGGCACGTTGTTACTTTAATATTTTATCTATTTTAATTCATTCGTCAAACAGCAGTGGGAAAACTGTCAGATGCTATTCATGTTCTTCATCTTCGGAGTCAATTTGAGGGACCCCATTGATGCTATTCCAATGGTAAGTTTGGCATGCTCTAGGACCTTTGAGGCTTGCTATTTTTGCTGTTACACTTGAGCTGGCACAGTATTTCTTACATCATTCGAACATAATTTTCAGAACATCGTCAGGTGCTGCTGCTAACTCACTGTGCACTGGGACCAGCAGAAGAGCTATCGACTCAAGAAGTCGCAGTCGGTTGATATCCTTTTCACTGAAGACACCAAGATAAACGTCAAACAAGATGATTTTCTGTCGAACAATTTAAATAAAATGGTCTCATCAACATACTTAAGGTGTAGCTTGACGACAATTGAATGTAGAACCCTTCGAGCAGAAAGGGATGTGGACGTTTTGATAGTGGATACGGCATACGGCTGTGATAATGTCGGAAATGATACAGATACTTATTTTGCTGGCACGTTGTTATACTTTCATATTTTGTGTCGACCTATACAGTCCTCTAGATGGCTACAGTTGATGTGCATAAGGACATCGGTTTCATAAAGCCTGGACGTGGGAAGACAAAGGATTTTTTATTCTCATCCCAAGAGTTACAGCAACTGGGTTTAGGACGTGCTATTTTTGCAAACACAAATAGCTGGATGCGACACTACATCTTTCACATTTCGAAAAAGCGGGATCGCATTTGTGAAGTTGTGTACGAAGTCGTCAGAAGTCCAGAAAGCAGCAGCGGTCTTTTCATACCCTTCCTTAACCACAACTCAGGTACAAAAGGCAGGCAATACCTGCATCTTGAGGTGTTATGGGGCTCCAACGAAAGAGGCCTTCCCCAATGCCACAGGTATAATTCACTCTTGAAATCCGGAGCCCTCATCAAGCCTGATATATCGTCTTCTTCCCACCGAGGAAGCAGTAAAACAGTATTTCCTCTGAATATTACACCAAGATGAGCTGTGGCAGGGAAATGACCTGCCTCCTCTTGTGTATGATTGGAAGATTGAGAATAACTGCCTGATGGTCAAAGTGCACTGTGAGTTAGCAGCAGCACCTGACAATATTATGAAAATAATTTTCTGCAGAAACATGAAAGTCTGTGCCAGCTCAAACTGGTAGCTGTAAAAAATCAAGTCTCAAATGTTCCTCAGAATGCCAAAATTCCCAGGGGACAAGCCTCAAAAGGGTCTCTCAAGTTGACTCCGAAGATGAAGAAGAACATGGGGGTCATCTGACCGTTTTCCCACTGGAGTTCGAGGAATGAAATAAAATAGATAAAATATTAAAGTAACAACGTGCCCGACTTATGACTAGTCATATAAGTCATAACAACGTGCCTACAAAATGAGTATCAGTGTTATTTAGACGTTCAGTATAGAATAAGTGTACATAAGAGGGGTTGTCAGTCCGATAGAGCTAATGCATTAGTTTTGGAATAACAACTTCCACAGATGTATTGCTTTGCCATGTTAGCCCTTTTTATCCAGGTACGGGAATCAACATAACATCGAAATGAAACAAATTTGAAACAAAAATATTATCTAGTTATTTAATTATATATTTTTGAAGTTTTAAAATTTCAAACATATACAACAGAAGGCGCCACTATTTTAAAACTTTATTAATTAATAATTAAATAACCAGATGTTATTTTCTTTTCAATTTTGTGTTAAATTGATGCTATGATGATTCTAATACCTTGTGAAAATGGAATAACATGGCAAATAAATTGTTTTCCAAAAGTTGCGATTTCAAAACTTATGCATTAGCTCTATGGGACTTTCAGTACAATCTTCACTCAACACTGAAACCGCTTTAAAATTTGAAGGAAAATAGATAAAATAGTAAAATATGATATATTATTGAAAAGAATTAAATTCTCTACCAATCTAGGGCCAAAATTTAGTGTTTCGGTGCATTATTGAAGAGTTATCCGGTCAAAAAAGAGGGAAAATGTGGGGGGGAGAAGTGTTTTCTCCAAAATTACTGACTTTCAAGAGCTGATATCTCGAAAACTATACAAGATATTAAAACACTTAAGGGGTGCAGCTTGTAGCAAATTTAATCAGCTTTCATTTTGTGTATTACAATTATATAGCTAGAACTCATAGTTTTCGAGATATAAGCGAAAAACCGAAAAATGGGACATTCAACCCCCCCTCCCCCCTTTAGCACAGGGGCTAGAGGCGGGGACTTTTGATATGTTTACCTCCTAACTAGTCTAAACAAAGTTATGAAGTCAAAAATTGTGTTCCAAAACTTTCCCTCTAGAACTCTTCGTTGCCTGGACTAACATCCAAAAAAGCTGGAACAAAGTAATAAAGTGTGTAAAGGGTTTATAACAACTTGTTAAGCTCAGTTGTTAAATTGAGAATTGTAATGTCTTGTAGTTTATTAATTGATGGCTTTGCAAACCCAATTATTCTAGCATCCAAAACAGTTGGAACAATGTAATTTAAACAAAATAACTTATGCAACTACACTTTTTAGCTACCAAATATAGGGCTATGTAAATAAACTAGATTGCCCTCTAAAACAATTTTCGAATATGAGTTCTAACCTCAATATGAGAAGCAGCATTACAGAAAAATGCTTATTCTACTTGTATACATAGTGTACATTCTCCTTTTATCCATTGCAACATCAAGAAGTTGGTAATTCATAAGATTATAAGAGTACCAACAGATTGCTTGCAGACTTACACAGCAGTAAAGAATTTTAGTAAAATTAAACTATGTGATGCAGCAATTCTTAAAACCAAAATTTGCATAAACTGTAAAATACATTGACAGAACTACTAAACCTGCCACAACTAAAGTATTTATAATTTTATCAAAATAGGTGCCAACAATAAAATGCACAATACTTCAAAAGAAGTTATTTTCCGACTTGCAAGAAATTGCTCAAATTCCATTTCATTTGCTTGAAGTTTTGTGAAAATTTCTCATCATGCTAGCTCAAATTTATCAGCCAGTACTATTGTTGGAGAACACAATTTTGTATAATCACAAGGTTATTTATGACTAACCTCTACCTAAAACATTTTATGATACAATAATAAGTGTCACGTAGCAAAACTACCAGTAAATGGAATTTGAATTACGGTGGAATTAAATCGTGCATGATGAAACCTAATCCCTCATTAAATTGAAGATCTACCCCATTATCTAACAAAATCTATGTTTCATCAAATCTATTCTTTAAAAAATCCCTTTTCTTCCTAAATTAAATTATTTATCTTGCCCTTGACTTTAATCTGTAAAACTATCTATGACTAAATTACAGAAAATTAAAAGATAGTTGGTATAGTTTGATTAAAACATAAAACCAATAGAAATAGTACTAATAAGGAGTGAAGATATAAGCGAGGAACAGTGGGTAAATTAAATTGATATGTGTACTTATCATTTTATTATTTGTTGTTCAATTAACTTGGCATACGGCTGTATATAACAGTGTGAGAGCTAAATCAAATTCTCGGTAGTGTTACAAATAAAATTGACACTAAAAAGTTAATGTTTTTAATTGACATTTACACTTTTCTAGTTATACATAAATTTGCTCACTCCTTAGGCTATAATTCATAAATAACTTAAATAAACATCCAAATTATTTTGATTTCTTAGTAACTTTACTTGATTGAAAAAAGAATATTTTTTCGATTAAGGTGAAGTAGGTTTTTAAGCTAAAATCATTTTAATCTAAAGTATTTAATTAAAATTTAAAATTGACAGAGTATGCTTTTGAATTTTAAAAACATTTATTCGCTATATTGAACAATTAAAATATTCTGACCGAAGAAGCATAATTTCAATAACATGAAATACTGGAAACGAATTTCAAAACTATGTTAAGGTTTTAATGCATTTTCAGATTAACATTGCAAAATTGAAAAGGGACATATTAATAATAGTGCATTCAGCCACTGAATGTGCAATGGGGGACAAAACATTTAAACATGCCAAAATGAGGGTGAGAAAGCTACAATAAATAAAGGGTGATTTGTGATTATAGCTTGTAAGCAAAAGCAGTGTTTGTGGTCTAATATGAAGTGTATTACTAATTAAATAATTAAGAAATAAGAAATGTTTTTAGAACATTAGCACAATATGTAGAAATTATTTTTAATTTTCTTTGTTTTTAAACTTTCTAATGTAAAATCCACATATGAAGTATACTACAGTTTATGCTGCAGTGAGTGTAGAATTAGGTTATAACTCAGGGATGGGGTTACACAGCTAACAGGAATTGAATTTCTTTATAACAAAAAATAAAAATTCAATATAAACATTATTGTTATACAGGCCTGCACAAAAGTTTAGACACAGAAGCAATTCTTGAAAAAAGCGTCAATGTTACTATTTTTCAGTAGATTTTTTTTAAATATATATTCTTTAGACAGCATGAAAAATAATAGGGTAAAAAATTTTGACAAAAAATCTAAATAAATTTGACTTCCATCAACAAATTAAAAATGTCCATACTTTCCTTGCCACAAAAGTATAGACACAAGTTTCCGTTTTATGCAAATTCTATACAGGAAGTGATTGCGGGAGGGGTTTTAAGTTGCTTTAAAAGGTTGAAGGTAATTTTCAATGCTTAGAACCATTCTGAAGTCAACTGAATTTTAGTATGAAGAGATTTTAATGATATGGACATTCAAATTCAGAGGTAAATCTGTTTGGGATATTTCTACTAAATTTAAGCGTTCGAAACGAGGTATTTATAGAGTGTCAGCACGTGGCGATCAACATCCACCAAAATCGCGGTCCGGAAGACCTCCAATCACCAGAAAACGAGAGGACAGACAAATAAGAAAATTGGCTTCAGACAAAAATTGCTCTTCAAATCAAATTAAAATCCAAACAGTAGCTTAATTTTTAGCAAAAACTATCAGGGGGTGAATCAATGAGTCTGGTTACTTGATAAAATCCAAACTTATAGCGCAACCTAGTTTGCTATCTCATCATAAAGATGCAAGACTGCAATGGTTGCGTTGCGTGCCTATTCAGGAGTCGGCTCGTCACTTGACTGTGGTTCTAAAATACAACGCCCGTCACCAATAGCCCTCGTGTAGCTCTAGTGCGACGATAATTCAATCCTAACCTAACCAAGACTGCAATGGATAGCTGTAAGACATGTGTTGTTGAGTCCATTGCAGTCTTGAATCTTTATGATGAGATAGCAAGCTAGGATGCGCTATAAGTTTGGATTTTATCAAGTAATCAGATTCATTGATTCACCTCCTGATAATGTTTGGTAAAAATTAAGCCACAATTGGGATTTTAATTTGATTTGAAGAGCAATGTTTGTCTGAAGACAATTTTCTTATTTGTCTGTCCTCACCTTTTCTGGTGATTGGAGGTCTTCCAGACAGACCGCGATTTTGGTGGATGTTGATCGCCACATGCAGACACTCTATAAATACCTCATTTCGAACGCTTAAATTTAGTAGAAATATCCGAAACAGATTTACCTCTGAATTTGAATGTCCATATCCTTAAAATCTCTTCATACTAAAATTCAGTTGACTTCAGAATGGTTCTAAGCATTGAAAATTACCTTCAACCTTTTAAAGCAATTTAACACCCCTCCCTCAATCACTTCCTGTATAGAATTTGCATAAAACGGAAACTTGTGTCTATACTTTTGTGGCAAGGAAAGTATGGACATTTTTAATTTGTTGATGGAAGTCAAATTTATTTATATTTTTTGTCAAAACATTTTACCCTATTATTTTTCATGCTGTCTAAAGATTAGGTATATATTTAAAAAAAAAAAAAACTACTGAAAAATAGTAACATTGACGATTTTTTCATGAATTGCATCTGTGTCTAAATTTTTGTGCAGGACTGCTGTACCTACTAAAATCATAAACTTAATTAACATTTATGAAAATAAAGCAGGTAAAAAAGTATCTACTAAATTGCAGGCACATTACAATCTTACACTTATAAAAGGAATGGCATTACAGATTAAAAAAAAATATTTTTCTTAAGTAATTTTCTGACTGTTAAGGTTATAATTCAAAACCATAAGCTAATAAAAAGTAAATTCCAATTTATATCAAAAATAATATTAATAAAGAATAGGTAATAATTTAAAATTGAGCAAAATAAAAGCAAATTACTTTTGAAATTAGTACAATTAATCCTTAGGAGGTTAATAACAAAAAGATATTTACAAACTGCAAAACTACATAGTTTCTACGAAAGGGGGAAAATTAAGTTTAAGTATGTAATCTATAAAATAAAATTTGTAGTTTTTCTTAAAATACTGAAACATCTTAAAAATTAAACAAATAAAAAAACACAAATTTTACCTGGCCAATAGTAGACGGCCTCAATCTAGGATCTTCCCATGTTGTAATATGCTCAAGATGGTTCAAGAAATAGCTAAAAGAGATGAAGAAAAATATTTTTCAGCACAGAATATCAAACCCAAGTAGCACCTCAATTTGGGATCCATATGGGCTAGGGTGGGCCGAAAAACACTTTTTATTTTATTTCGAATCGCTATAGTGCGGAAAAGTTGCCATTGGTAAAGACATGAAAAATGCACTAATTATTATTTTTTTACGACCATATCTTCCGTTCGCGCAATGCCATCAAAGTTGGCAAAAATTGTCAAAAATTGTAATTTTATTTAAATTTTTTTTTAAACCCGATGTATGATTTTAATTGCTTTCCTATATCATGTTGTATGATTAAAACGTACAAAAAGTCAAAACTTTGAAATTTAGCGAAAAATACTAATTTTCCTATTTTTATACTACGTTGAGTGGTCGGAAGATCTGACACAAGTATATAATAACTTATTATACTATATATCATAACATTTATTATTACTAAGTGCTATAATTTATGGATTTTAAATACTTTTAGTTTAATTCATGATATAGGAACGTAATTAAAAACATCTGCCGTGTTTAAAAAAAAAAATGAAAATTTACGGTTTTTAACAATTTTTCGCCAACTTTGAAGGCATTGCGCGAACGGAAGATATGGTCGTAAAAAAATAATAATTAGTGCATTTTTCATGTCTTTACCAATGGCAACTTTTCCGCACTATAGCGATCCGAAATAAAATAAAAAGTTTTTTTCGGCCCACCCTAATATGGGCCCATACAAGTAATGTGAGCACTACCCATGTGGGGCCCAGAAAGAAACGAATGTCTTTAATTTTTGTCTATACCACATGAGCCATAAGAAACCATTACATTTTTTTCAGTTCAATGTTTTGAAGTTCACAAGTAAACATAATTTTATATTAATATGTCTATCCAAATAATAATTAACCGACTGAGTGGGGAGCAGGGCCGGATTTAAAGATTTGCTGCCTGTAGGCTACAATCGATTTGACATCAGATATATGTAGTTATATTCACTATTTTTTCTTTCTACATATTAAAATCATATATGTGTACTCTAAATCGAAATAATAGGTGAATTTTAACTGCTTTACAATTTGTCTTTCAACTTCCAAATCAGGGGAATCTAATTGCCCTCACAGCAGTAACAGCTATCACTTTACCACTAAATATTAGAACTTTATATGCTAAATATTAGAACTTTATATTTAGAAATCTGGCCCTGGTGGCAAGGTTTTAAGACGTCAAAGGATTCTGTACTGAAAGTGGCAGATAGCGCATTTAAGCGTCCACCTTTTCCACACTTTATTTGCTCAGCGACGGTAAAAAGCGTTGTCCATTCTTAACAATTTTGCTTAAGAATCCATATTTGCTCAGTTGGACCCTCCCAACCTACCACCTGTGTTCAAATTCCGTTAAACGCTTTACAATAGATGAATGGCATAGGGAAGCATATCGATAAAAATGGCTCTTTGATCTTTTAACATTCAATTTAATATTATACATTGCTATGTCAAAAATATATAATATTTAGGAAACATAAAACCTGTTTCAACAAATACTTTAAGCTTCTAAACTGCTTATTGTAACTTTACCAACTTCAAGACATATATTTGACAATCATAAACAAAAAAAATTTCATTACTTAACAAATTTATAAATAGTTAAATAAATTTTTAAATGAAAACACCAAACGTAAGAGATTTATACTACATTGTAAATTGACACAAACAATCTGAATCTCGATTCCAACATTAATTTATCTTTAAAAGACTTCAATGATCAAAACACCAGCAGGTTCCTTTTTTTAGTTAATAATCATAACATACAAAAAGGGCGAAATCAAAATCCCCTACATCAAATAAGTGCACTTCAATTCTGTGTTTCGCCATCATCACACATACAGATCTGATCTGCACTAGAAAAGTAAACAAATTCAAAAAGCGTCTGTTCAGATATTTCAGAAGAAAAACACAACCCCGCTAAACCACTTACTGCCTCCCTGTTCGTGGATCGTATCTGCATTCCCAGCCAGCCGGCAAGGATTCCTGTGGTGGTTGGGGATGAACAGCCGCCATTTCTTCTCCGCTTTTCTATCGGTCACTTTTAGCTTTTAACCTTTTGCTCATTGTCTCAATAAATTACGATTTCCGTGCAGCATCTTATGGCTTTTCTGCACACAAAAAATAACTGACGGATCAGAAGCAGCGTCAAGAACAGAAACTATTCTCGACAACAGCGAGTTTGTGTGTCATGTGAAAATCTAGAACCTAGACTGTCAAAACTTTTTTTAAAAAAATCGTTCTTGGAATAAAATTCGTGAATTTAAAACAGAATTTTAAATATCACAATAATAATATATTCTATTAAATTGGAGAAAAAAGATAGGTTTTTTTATGTCCACACTCATTTTCCGGATATCTGATATCTTGTTGCATGCGTTTTATTGAGCTAGAACACTATGCGTCATGCATTTACACATTTTAATAGCGATGAAGAGAACCAGAGGCATGCGTTGTTTGTTTTCGGTGCGCTTATACTCAACGCACGCAAGCGCAGTAGAAACGTATCGTGATAGCAAGTGTAAACATAAGAACAGGAATAACAAAAAGTTTACTTCTTTATTATTGGCTCATTTTAGGGATCGCCTCATGTTATTCCAAATTTTGACGGTTCTGAATGGATAATATTTATACACCCTTTTTTTAGTTCCCGCCCAAGTGTAATTTTCCTGTCTCTAAACTTAGTGTTCCGCGAAAAACGTAAACAGTAAAAATGATTATTAAGATAATTTTTAGATTTTAAATGAATTTCTGTAAATAATGATGCACAAACTTTTAAACAAAAAGATATTTTTCTTGTCTGTACGGTATAAAAGTTCAGCTAAAGGTAAATAATTTTAAAAAATCATATTGCAATGACCTTGTATTTAATAAGGTTGATTTTTCCATTGAGATAAACCCTTCCGTTAAATAAAGGCCGATATTATCTAAGAATAGTCGATCACTGATAAGATGACATTTCATGTTATTCTGATTTTTATAATTGTTTTTAATTGAGTCTTTAAAATCAATTTGTTAAGATCTTATTGGAATGAATATCGGGAAAGCAACTAGGTTTTTAAGTAAGAAAAACGAAACCAGGCCAATATTTTATACATATGATAAAATAGTGTTATAATATTTTTTTCCTGCACTGCATGTATATGTGATATTGTAATTGGAAAAAAATATTTAAATGGTAAAATTGCCTGGTAAAAAACATAAAAGGGGTAAAATTAATCTCTTAGACCAGATAAATTGATTAAATGTCTCACAAATTCATCAATAGTCTCTTTTACATATCAGTTACATGAACACGGTACCACTTTTTACTAGAGTGAAAAATTTATTTTAAAAAAATCGATTTTAAAACATACATCAAAAATTGAAAACATTGAAACAAACAATTGAAACATCAAAAATAGAAACAAAAAAAAGTGAATATATGTTCTGTTCATGAAATGTTTGCTATAAACTTTGAGTTTAAAAAAACTCAAAAAATATTTGTTCAATAGCAATAAACATTCAAACATTACCTTGTTTTATTAATAGGCTGTATAATGGGGATTAGCTCTCATTTTGGAAGTGATGGAAGAAATCGTCTTCACAGATTTGAGGTATGACCATTAAAATTTGTTTACCTCAATTTTCTAGCCCTTTCTAGTTCCGTTCATTATGTTTAAAAAAAAAATTGCCTTAAGATTTGGCATTTAATTTTTCTGTGATTTAAAATTTAGATTATTTCTTCCACTTCCTTAATGAATACATTTTTAATATCTAATAAAACAGGTGAAATAATTATAATTAGAATGACGATATATATTTGGTTAATGGCCCAATTTGTTTTCTTTTTTGCAAAAATGAAGCAGCCTTAGGGCGAGCGCATATCTCAACCAAACTCAATCAATCAAACTAATAGAGGATGGCATCAAGCATCCGTTTCGGCCCGGCCCATGTATTTTCAAGCCCTGTTATGGTCCCGCAATCCCACGTGGATGACCTTTTTTCAAACTAATTATATTAATTAAAAATCACAATCAAATATGAAAAAGCTAAGCCTCAGGTGCACGCGTAGGTATTGAAAAGAATCTATATTAAAAATTTCGAATTTTTTTAGAGCAGTCTAAGTAGGTCTTTTGCAATCCACAGACAGACAGACTCTTTCTTTTATTATTATAGATGTATAAAACATTCAATACATATGTTTGTCTTGCAGGGTGTATTGCAGAAGCTTATTGGCACAAAGTGAGGGAAAAAGAGATTTCTCTGGACAAAACCCAGTTGAAAGTTGTTGATGCCATGGAAGACCTTAGGGATAATCTGAAATCCTATGTTGTAGAAAAACCAACTATGCTTTCAAGGGTAAAAGCTTGCACCAGCATTTCTATATCTCTAAGGAAAACTCTAGGAAATTTGTATTATTTTTCTAGAAACCATGAAAACTCCTTTGATTGACGCTCCAATAAAATATGAAAATTAGCAATTTAACTCTTGGAAAATTATTTCACTCTTATATTGCCCAAATAATAATAACTTTTTTGTCCAAAAAATAATTATATGTGCTTTTTTTTAAAGATTTTAAAACAAATAAATTTGCTGATTATTTACTATATTTTCATACAAAACTATATATAACACAATATTTATTATTTCAAATATTTCATAATAAACTATATAGATATTCTGTGATTTATTATTTCATAAAATAAAACGTTTATGAACTTTTAAGAAACAAAACCTAAATAATAGTATGTAGTAGTATTTAAATTGTGTATAAAGAATCAATGATTTATTTTTTTACTTTTAAGTATGTTATTAGCCAACTGTTTTGAAAAAAAATCTTAAAACTATTAATAATTTTGTAAAATAGGATCTCTTAAGTTGTTTTGTTTGTAGCTGTTTCGTAAAGAAAAAGAAAAACCACCGAAAGGATTGTACCTGTTTGGGTCCGTAGGTAAACTATTTTGCCATCTTGTGTATGACTATTTCAAATTATTGCCTATACCTATAATATGAATGATTTTCTTTTAAAATTGCTGCTTAAAAATACAAATTATAGCCCTTTTTAGTTTAATACATTATATTAATAATTGCTTTGATACGACTTCAATGCAGCTGTTTTATTTTCAAAATTGTACACGACTATTTCATTATATTTAAGTTAAATTCTAATTTTTTTTTCCTTTTTACTTTGAATTGTTAGTAATTCAAAGCTTTATATTAAATATTATGTCTATTATATTTCGCTCAAAGGATAATGTATGTTTACAGGATGTGGAAAGACAATGTTGATGGATATGTTTTATGAAAACTGTCCATTGGACAAGAGACGGAGAACTCATTTCAATTCTTTCATGTTAGATGTGCATTCTCGTAAGTAAAAGTAACTAAATATGTAATTCTTTTATTTCAATTGCCTCTTCTTTTACTAAACTATTATTTTTTTAAAAAGTGATTAAAATAAATACTAAGACCTTAAAAATATTAAGGATGTCATTTCTCCGTGATTTTTCTTTTGTTCATTCTTTTAGTAATGATAAATGTGTTTTCTTAATTGCTTGATTAATAATTGATGAAGCAGATTTGAAGCTAACCAAGTTATGTAGTGATGATTATAAATGCAACTTTAATCATCACTACAAACATTAACAGTTGAAGATATTGAAACTCATAAATTTAACCCTCTGAGAGTTACAAACATGTGAACCTGTCCAGGGCCGGCCCCAGGGCAGGGCGGTCCGGGCGGCCGCCCGGGGCCCAATGATCTATAGGGGCGCCGAAATCATGGCAAATAAACAGATAAAAAATAGGTTACAAGTTTTCCCAAAATCAAAAATTCCAAAATCGCTGAATACTGTTTTAAAATCGAACAGTTTCATAATATAATGCCTCAATGTATGATAAAAGTTAATTTTAAAAAATTTAATGCAGCGCGCTACATTTAAAATATAAGGAAAATAAGTTAAAACCAATAAGCTAGAAAGTGCAAGGCATTCAGATATTGTTTCACGATTTCTTATCTGCGTGCGTGGAAACTTTTTGAAATTCAGTTATTTGGCAGAGTTTTATCCAAAAATGGAGGAACATGTTCTCAGAGTCCTCAATAAAGAAGAAATCAAAGCTACATATCTAGAGAAAACTATACAAAATGAAATAATTGAATTATTGCATGACAACATAAAGCACCACATCAATGAGCATCAAGTTTAAAAGGCCAAGTATTATTCTGTGATTCTTGACTATACTCCCGATGCAAGAGTAAAGTAGAACCTCTATGAGTAGAACAGATGGCATTTGTGGTAAGATGTGTCTCCATACAGGAATCAGAGTCTGAAGTTCAAGTTAAAATTAACGAAAATTTTTTGGGTTTTCTACACATTGAGGGATCAACAGCTAAGGAATTGTCGGAGGTTTTACTAGAAGAGCTAGAGAAAAATAGGCTTAAAGTGGAAAACATGCGCGGTTAAGAAGTATGACAATGGTTCCAATATGAGAGGAGAAAAATAGGGAGTTCAAACATGAATCAGAAATATAAATCCCAGAGAATTTGATGTTCCCTACAGCAGCCATTTGCTAAATTTGGTTGTAAACGATATGCATAAATCCTCGTTAGAGGCAGCCAACTTCTTCAATTTTGTTCAAAAAGTTATATACATTTTTCCCCTTTCTATTCTTTTCATTGGGGAAATATTTCTGAAATATATTGATACTTACACCCTAAAACCATTGAGGGATACGCGATTGGACAGTCGAGTCAACTCATTGAAAGCTCTGCTCCAGTTCACGATGCTTTGTACAGCATATGAAGATTCAGAAATCGATAATATGATCAGAGACGAGGCTTTTGAGTCAAATTAACCCCATCAGCAAACTGTAAATTTTGATATGTCACAAGCTATTGATGTGCTTAGCTTAGCAACTGCAAACTCTTCTTTGAAAATCTGAGATCAGATCAAACTTTGGAAAGCATCATTTTCGAAGCAACCGAGCTAGATTCAGAGATTGACGTGGAAGCTAATTTCGAAACCACCACAACACGTCATCCTGTCAGAGGCAAAACAAGAAAGTTTTTTTAATGAGGGCCCGAATGAACCTGTTCAAAACCCCAGACAAAAATACAAAATAGATTTTTTTTCACAGTATAGACCCAAGCAACAAATTCTTTGAAAACCAGATATAATTAGCAAAATACTCACAGTAATTATTTCAGCCTTTTGTATAATATTTTTGAACATCAAATTAGTGACAAATTAGACTTGAAATCACTTGTTAGTGAGTTTGCAGAAAGAAAAGTTAGAAAAAGGGCATTTTAATTACTTAGGTTAGTTAGAATTTACTTAAAATATGGGATATTAGTTTAGTTGGCAAGTATTAATTACTGTTATTTTGCTTCAAGTGCTAAACTGCTTATATTGTTAACTCATGATTGTGTTTTAATAAAACGCTTTTTTTTATTTCTTTCAATGTTTTCTTGACTTTCTGATATGGTCGCATGAGATTTACCAAAAAAATAATAATAATAAAAAAAAAAACGGGGGAGGGGGGCGCAAAATTAAGGTTTTGCCCGGATTGCCAAAATATCTAGGGCCGGCCCTGACCTGTCACCTAACTGACAGGTTTTCCAGCATACTACAAGTTTTTTGAAGATTTATAATTTTACTAAATTTTAAAATCCAAAGTATGGAGTTGTCATTTAAAATCATCTGCGAAAGAAATCGGTTCAAATATTAAATTGTAATATCATGCAGTGCAAACAAGATCACTTTTCAACCAAATTGTGTATCCTCCAAGGTTTAAAACTGTTTAGTTGAGATTGAAAAGTGTCTTTTGATGAAACAATATAAAGTAATATGGATCCTGAGCAAATATACAAGGTTGCCATTTAATTATTTCATTTGTAGGTATTCATGAATATAAGAAGGTAACCCTGAAACAGAGTTCACCTGGTAAAAAGAATCTGAACTATGATCCAATCAGACCTGTGGCACAATCAATTTCTGACGAGACCTGGATGTTGTGTCTTGATGAATTTCAGGTATGTATACATGTAATCTTAAAAGTCATATCGCAATTTAAACTTTAAAACTCAATCGTAAAGGCTTATTTTTAAAACAAACTTTATTCTTCGGATTTCTTAACTGAATACAATTGTCTTACTTTTTCGAAACTACTACAATCACGCGATCATTGAAAACTAAGTGATGCTAACATACAGTAGAGTCCCGTTTTTCTGAATCCCAGTTATCCGAAATTTGGTTTAACCGAAAGGCTTGAGAATCTTTTTTTCTTTTGCTAAAATATTAAATGTATAGACATAAATAGATACAAAAAATTAAATACGTAATTACAAACTTTGATTTTTTTTCTCAAAATATGCTGTATGTTTTTATTTTTGCTGTTCAATTTTGGTCCTGGTTCCTTTTGGATAAGTGGGAGTCTACTGTAGTTATATTGCAGCCTTTTATAACATCATGAGATAGTGTTCCTCTGAATAAATATATATATTTTGCAAAGATTTTACCAATTTTTAAAGTTAACTTCTAATCTATAATGTAATATTTCAAAGTAGATGTTTTCGTTCCACTTGGATTTTTAAAATTTTCTTTTAAATATGATGCTGCGAGTGGCTCTGTGGCTGAGCCGTTAAACGTGTCCGCCTCGTAAACCCAAGATCGCGGGTTCGAGCCCGGTCTGAGTCGTCAAATTTTCTGGATGGGAAAATCTTGGGCATGCATGTCCACATGATTATATGGATTTATTCCACATGATTATGTGGAATGTAAAAGATCCCTAGAGGGAACATTTGGCTTTTGTTCTCTTGCAAAATTAAATCTCCTCATGCTTTAACATCCACAGAAAGCTTAGATTCATTGTAATCTGAGCATCAAAATTGGTAGCTAGAGTCGTCTATATGGTGTCACAAAGAAATGGCTCTCGATTCCAGGAATATGCCAAATCTGCAAAAGGCTGCCAATATTTCCGCCCCATTATAGAAAAAAAAAAGAAAAAAGCCATACCTATTAAGTAATATTTTCTTTTTATGTGGTCTTGCAGACTCTCCCGACTCGAATCACACATATCACAGATCGTTTATAGCTTCTCTCATTTATAGTGTTAGATTTAATCTGGTTCCTTAAATGGCATACAGTTGAGCTGGGTTGCAGAGTATAATTCAGGAGACCTCATTAATTACTAAAAACTACTTTAATTTTGTTAGTCTAAGAATTATAATTATATTCTTTTGGAAATTAATTTTATTCATTTCTATGTCTTTATTCACTTTGCTATTGGTATAGACTGATATTATAATTGTAAGCTGAGCATTCATCTTTTAAGGATTTTTCTTATTTTATATACTATTATACATAGTATTCTTTTATTATATTTTATGCCAATGTATTTGTTTAGGTAACAGATATTGGTGATGCAATGATCTTAAAACGACTGTTCACTGCCATTTTCAACAATGGAACTGTCCTTTTTGCTACCTCAAATCGTGCACCCGATGGTATGTTTCAATAATAATATATTTGTAAGGGTGTTACACTCTCTTCAATATGTTTTAAACAATTTTTTCAATATATTTTAATGTTATTTTATTTAAGAAATACATTATATTTTGTAACTCACCAATACTAAAAACATGGTTTTTCACTTTGCATTTTTGTACTTTTAACCCTTTCAGTCTCAGTAATGCCATTTGGCATCATCATGTTTTTAATCATAATTTTTTTAAAAAAATAAGGCTGACATCTATTGGGATTAATAAAAAATATTTTCTAATGGAAATTTTTTTAAAAATTGAATGATGTACTTTTTGATACTATAAATGACTATAGACAATCAGAAGAAAAATTGTAAAATGATGATGCCAAATTGTCATCATTGGTACTGAAAGGGTATCTTAAAATGTCTGTTTGTTATTGTAATCCAGTGGCTATGCAATGGAATCTGTCAATTCTTCCAAAATTTACATTTAAAGTTGCTATTGGGTTTTACATAATTTTAATTGGTAGTATATATGTTATAGAAGTATAGAGTGCTACAAGGGTTATAGAAAGCTAAGCAATTATAATTTTTAAACTATGATCTTTCTGTCTTTTTAAAATTAATAATTATTTTGTTTTCAAAAACATGTACTAATAATAGTTAAAGACATATTTAAAAAAACGTAGTAAGTCTGTCATGTAAAATAAAAATTCCAAAACTGTTATTCTATAAAATTCCTGCTGTAGCATAGCTAGGCTTAATTTGAATACAGGTACTTGGGGGGATTTGTTTAAAATTGGAATATTTTACAGATCTATATAAAAATGGTTTGCAGCGAAGTAACTTTCTTCCTTTCATCCCAGTTTTAAAAGTAAGTTAATAAACATTTTTTTTAAATCTATATTAATTTTAAATTGTTTATTAGATTAGCAAAGAATTTACTTTCCTGATGCCAGACAAAACTCTATGCTATCTAATGATCCCCTTTATGATGTTATTCATATGATTCAAAGAATTCCAATTTCAACATTTATTCCAATGATTTATTCCAATGCAAAAAGAGACATTTTTGTAAAGATTTTTCAAATATTTCAAAAGTCATATAAAAGTGATATTTGTAGATGTTAGGTAAATTCATGAGATGTTAGGTAAATTCACGTTATTGTAGCAAAATTTGACTACATGGGTCAAGTTGACTGAAAATATATTTGACACTCAAAACAACAACAAAAATGAATGACCTTTATAATTTTCTTTGTCGTGTTGAAAAAATTTTAGTACCATAACATCAAATGATATGCAAATTTTGTAGTACATTTTTAGATTTAAATTATGCACTTATTTTATGTTTATAAATAGTTTTAAATATAGCTTTTAAACTTCTTTTTTTAAAAAAACTTAATGAAATGGTATGGTTATCTCTAGCCACTCCTAATTCATTGTGTTTCAGTTTATCCTGGCTTAATAGGGTTGTTTCACGGAGGATCTGGCAATGGCTATACGGTCTTGTTTTGCTTATTCTCTAAATGTCTCTGCTGTCTATTTACTTTTGATTCGGTTGGTTGATAGAGATAATCAGGTTTGTGCGCTGACCAAGCAAACTAATAATCTGAATATAGGTCTACCAACCAAACAACTTAACTAAAGCAAAACTAATTAAAGAGTAAGGAAAACAACACTGTGTAGCTATTGCCAGATCCTTCGTGAAACAACCCCATTATATAATATAGTTTTAGTGCAAAAAAAATATATATCTGGCTAGTGTATTATTTTCTGCTAATCTCATAGATTTCTAGGTAAATCATGCATAATCACCAGAAAATAATTTTACAGGAGTTTTGTCTACCGATGTTGCTGGATTCTGGAATAGATTACCGAACCAAATTTGCTGGCTCTAGAAACAGATTTCTTGTGTAAGACCTATTCATTTTTTATCATTATTTTAATTGCAAAGTAAGTCCTTGATATTCATGTCCTCAAAAGTCCTAAAATTAGTTTCTAACTGAACTGCATTATATCTTTTTTTTTTATTTCGGTCATCAGTCCCAAAGGTGTAAAATTATAGTATTAATATATAATGTTTTGCAATATCAATTCATAAACATGTTTTCGGTCAAAAATTAGTGCAAAAAATTAAAAAGGTCCTTGCAAAAGCTAACTAAAGAAAAACCCCAGGATTTGTCTCCTAAGTCTAAAGGACATCAAATGTTTCTGAAGTCTTTGTCACATTGAAATGGCAACGAATAGTTACTTAAAATGCTGCTCAAAACTGGAGATTGAAGATATCTGCTGAAGATAACATGAAAATCACTGCTTACTAAAAAATTACTGCGGACTTTACGATCTAGGCTGTATTTAAAAAAAAATCCTAATTCAACAAGTTGTAGCACATACTAACCAACTTTTTGTAGTTGTCTTTTTTAAACCTAATTTTTGTTGCCAAGTGTTTTAATAATACCAATTTGGAAAAAAATTACTTGACATTCTCCTTTAGATTAACTCTTATAGAGCCTAAAAACAATTTTATGGTCCTCAAATCAATTCATGCATTTTATTGTATATAACTGCAAGAATAAATATTCTGAAAACTGATTTATTTATGAATCCAGATACATTCCAAGCTGTGTTTACTTAGACTTTATTTTTTTAGTTTCAAAATTGTAGGAGTTGATTTGACTTTGTTTTTAGTTGTTCTGCTTCTAGTTCCATATTTCTATACACTATTTTCAAATCTTGTTTAGTTTTTCTGAAAGCAATGCCACTCGGGAGTTGGATGAAGCATTTAAAGTTTTAGCCAACCAAGAAAATGATGGTAAGTTTTCGAATAACAATTGTGTAAGTTACTTGCAAGTAATTATAATGTGCTAGAAATGTACATTAGTGGCTTAATGGTAGTGCGGTCGCATTGTCATGCCACAGGTCTGGCGATCGAATCCTGCATTGGGCGGGGTCGACCCATCCTTTCATCCCTTGAGTGGATCAATAAAATGGGTAACAAGCATGCTTGGGAAATAAACACTGGGGATTCCTGCATGACGCTGACTACCTTACCAGGACATGTGCCTAGCACCCCTGAGCGCTAGGTTACAAAAGCTAAGATGGGCACGGCAGGCCTTGGCCAAATAATGGTTTGTTGCGGCTATTAATTTAGTTAAAATACTTGTGTTGGAAATTATAGGAATACAATTTATCAGGGATTTGAGTAACGGCGTTTACTTGTAACAGTTACTTTTTTAAGTAATACCGTTATAATTTTCGGAAAGAAACTTAATAAAATAAAATAACTTATATAAACTTTACAATTACTTAGAAATAAACTTAATAATAGGCTAAATTTCAATTTTTATTCTAACTTGTAATTTCTAAAAGTCAATGGGATTAGTTGCTTTTTGTAGAAAATAACTGTAACTTGTAACTTTTAGCTAGTTTTTTAGTTATTCAGATTTTTGTGTTAATTGTTGTTTATTATTTTCAGTTGTGAGACCAAGGACTCTGACTATCAAAAATCGCAATGTTGTGTTAAAAAAAACCTGTGGAAGAGTTGCAGATTGTACATTTGCAGAACTATGTGATAGAGTATGTTATTTTGTACAATTTGCTCTTATATCAGAGAAATATTACTAAATTTTACCTCAATATTTAAGTATAAAAATGTGTCAGTTAATTAACTTTCACTAATTCCTTAAAACTATTTTAAAATTCAATTATACAAAAAAACACAATAAAAACTAAGTTGAAAATTCTTCAGATTATCAAAAAACTCGACAATTAACATTGTTGATGCCTTGGTTTGAGCTGTTCTGTCATTATCGGTTCAGGTATTGCAACTCCTTTTAAATTTAAATAAAATTTTCAATTAATTTGAATTGGAGTATTTTATTTTTATTCTTTAATCTTGGATCCCTTTAAAGAACAGTACAGTAAGATGACTAAATTGCAATTTTTCTTATAACTTGACATTTCTAAAAGTAACTGTAATGAGTTATTTTTGGTATTAAGTGACTGTAACAGAATTATTTTTTAAAATAAACTTTCCAATCCTTCGAAGCAACCCTTCCCCTTAAATAAATGATTTGGCAACATTAATCTTGAGAACATTTTTGTAGGCTGTTTTAATGTTTGTTATTAGTTGTTGGGTTATTGGTATATTTTATTTATGTCACTGAGTTAATGAGGTACAACTGATTTGACACAACCTGCAACTTATTTGATACGCAAATGGTATCCTCCGCCAATCCCACTATTCGAGCGGTATTTTTGTGTCTGGCGTGAACCCGAGAGCGTTGAATTAAAAATTGCACTTCTTTGGCAAAATTCAGCTTGGAATAAAATATTTATGATTGGATTTGGGATTTTATTTTTTTTCTTCTGAATATTTACGTACAGCCCACTGTACTTACTATATGCCACGAGCCGCCACTGTGACTCTATGCTAGTAGATCTAATGTAATATCCTCTTGCTTTATAATACATGTCAAGCAAGAAACTCTTTTTTTTTGCCTGATTCCTTTTAAAATACAAATAACAAGATCAGGGATTGAAGTAACACGTTACTTGTAGCAGTTACTTTTGTTAAGTAATGGCTTTATTAGAATTTTTAGAAAGTAACTGTAACTTAATTACCTTTAGTCGGCAAAGAAAAAAAATCTTTACGGTTCTCCACACACCGTTCTCTAGATTCGGATGAAAATTTTATAATGCGACTTCTTTTAAAATTAAATACTTTTTTATTCTAATTGCCTTTTTTGTATCTTTAATCTTGGCCCGTTGTAAAATGATAAGGAGTTTAAGTTGCAATTTGCTCTTATAACATAACATTCTTTTCATGTTAAATAACTGTAACTAGTTGCTTTTTATATTAACTGTAACCATAATTTTTTAAAGTAACTTTCCCATCCTTGTATATGATGTTTGGTGAAGGACAAGGTTATATATGTTGCTTAACAGTAACCGTTTTTTCAGCCCCTTGGAGCTATTGATTACTTGATGATTGGACAAGTTTTCGACACTGTCATAATCCGCAACATCCCGCAGATGACGCGACGTCAGAAGTCTCAAGCCAGAAGGTTCATCACACTTATTGACACTTTTTATGACACCAAGGTGCGTACTATTCTTCTGGTAGTTTTACTTTTATTGCTTGTTGATTGTAAAACCAATGTTAACCCCTCTGAGGGATACAGACATATGAAACGGCATCGGACACTCAGATTTTCCAGCAAAACATATATATGACATATCCTGACATTTAAAAACTTTAATTTTAACCCCAATTGAAACTTAATAATTTTAAATTGCCTTTTCACATCCTTAATATCACTAAGTACTTTATACCTCAAGTAATCGTTCCCACAGAACTTTCCTGAGTCATCCCCCTACACGCTGACCTTTTAAAACCTTTCTTATAACAAAATCCTAATTTCTGATTGGTCAGTCTGGGAGTGCTGGACTTCTTTTACCATTTTTTGTGAGCATTCCGTCCTCATCTATCGTCAATTTCAGATGACCAATTTATCTTTTACCAATGTCTAGCAGCTAAATAAAGACTATATTTTTTCTAAGTTTTCCTGTCGACTTATTTTACGTATACAGTAAACTCCCGATTATCCGCGGGTGGATTATCCGCTTAGCGGATTATCCGCGGGTCACGATTCTCCTTCCCCTCCCCCTCCTCCTTTTCCCTGCAAAAATAATAATTTAACAAATCCCAGAAAAATTGAATTTAGTTTTTTTAATACGTGTTAAAAAAAATGCATTCCAAGAACAGCGAATTAATCTTAAGAATGACGAACACATTCAACGAACGACGAATAAATTAAAAAAATAAAAAATGCATTAAGAACAACGAACAACATTAAAATAAGGATGATATAGGAAACCTGCCAAAATGTGTTCGGCCAGGTGCACATCACGTGTCGATTTTTGCCGAAAAGAGTCAATTGTAAAATAAACTGTTCGAGATTTCAGTGAACTGCTTTGCGTGATTTTGATAGCAGAATGAGTGAGAAACGAAAAAAAGTTTTAAAAAAACTTCAATCACAAATAAGAATGAGAAGTTTCATGGCTAATAAACAGAACAAAAAATTGACCGACTTTTTTGTAAAATTGTATAAATCTTCATATTTCATAACTGTTTTCATAACTGCTATTTTACCTTACTTTTATGAAAGCAAAAGCAATTTTGTGGCTATTTTCTTTACTTTTGCGGATTATCCGCGAATTCGCTTATCCGCGGATGCCGCGCCACCCAAATCCGCGGATAATCGGGAGTTTACTGTATATTTTTTAGTTTCTATTTTAAATAAACTTTAAAATTTAAGAATTAAGGAGTCAGTTATAATCATCTGCTAAAGAAATATAATTAATTGAAAAATAATGAACTTAAACTTTAAGTTCAACATTTAAATCTCATTAGTGAAACAAGTTAACACCTCGGCCAAATTTTCCTTATCCTTCAAAGGGTTAAAAAGTCTAGTCTTAACTAGTCTAGTCTGTATGGCATTAAGGTCAAATTTTGCCATATAACTTAATTTCATGTTAACACTTTACCTACGGGCGTCGACTGACCCGTAGACTAAGAACACTCTAAGTTTCAAACTCTCATTAGAGAATTTCTACATAGAAATTGACATAGAAACTAGCGTGCCCCCTTTGTGTCTAAGGGAACTAATGTAATGGTTTCTGGCTGTCTATTTGCAGTCACCTTTAGGAGATTTAACAGAGCCAATGACATCTCGTAATTTGGAACCCTTATCAAGTGACGATAGGGATCTATTTTTGACTACAACTTATTTTTGAATATATACAGCTAGTCATTGACTTTTATATCCCTCGTAGGCCCATCCTCAAGATATTTGACCTTGTGCTTCTTTTTCTCCATTAATAAACCTACAGACTGACTACGCTTGTCATTTTAGACATGGTCCCCCAAAGATCCACAAGTGATTCGATTGAATAACTCGTCAAATATTCATCCAAATGTAACAAAAACTTAGATTTAGGGGTTTTCGAGGGTTTTTCACATTTCTAAGTAATTAAAATTGGGTGTTGCTATTGAAAATTTTAAAGTTCGTAACATTTTTAATATTAAGACGGACCCTTATGCAAATTTTGTGTCATGCAATTAACTCAAAATGTTATTTGTTCACATAGTCAAAAAGGTCCGATGTAAAAGGATGACTAACGGTTGAAATAATCACTAGTGGGTAACTTTTTTTTAACAGAGAACATTACGAAGAAACAGTAGCCCTACAATTGAAAGTACAATTATGCCAATCAACAAATCAACCTTTAATAGTGTTTTAGTTGCTTTCGACACGTTAGAAAAGCTAGGCATTAGATTAAGTTGCTGGTCTAGAAGATTTTTAGTCTACGGGTCAGTCGACGCCCGTAGGTAAAGTGTTAATACAGTAAACTCCCGATTATCCGCGGAATTGGGTGGCGCAGCATCCCCGGATAAGAGAATTGGCGGATAATCCGCAAAAGTAAAGAAAATATCCACAAAATTGTTTTTGCTTTTATAAAAGAAAGGTAAAAAAATTTAACAGTTATGAAATATGAAGATTTACAATTTTACAAAAAAGTCGGTCAAATTTTTTTTTGAACATCTCATTCTTATTTGTGATTAAAGATTTTTTTAAAAACTTTTTTTGTTTCTCACTCATTTTGCTATCAAAATCACACAAAGCAGTTCACTGAAATTGCGAGCAGTTTATTTTACAAATGACGCTTTTCGGCAAAAATCTACACATGATGTGCACCTGGCCGAACACATTTTGAAACACACAGGTTCCCTATATCATTATTATTTTAATGTTGTTTGTTGTTCTTGTAATGCAGGGGTTCCCAACCGGTGGTACGCGTACCACTGGTGGTACGTGACATAATTTCAGGTGGTACGTGTGAGTAATGTGAGAAACCAGATGCTTGCTATTAATAGCTTCTGTAATACACATGAGCAAGTGAGCAATCAGACACATTACTCATTATTTTAAAGAGAAATCTTTAACTTCTGGGTCGGATATAAAAAACCTAGTACCCTATGATCTTCCAGCAATCTCTGCTATTTTTAGGCTTTTTGTTACGCTATCTTATGCTATTTGTTTTTTTTTTGTGTGAGAGTAGATTTTCTGAACTCTTATAACAAGCTTCACACTAAAGACTGTAAAAGTATATTTTGTACGATGATTATATAATTTTTCGCTGAGTTTGTGCTATTTTTTTATTTCTATGTTTTTAGACCTATGGGTAATAGATAAAACTGTAAATTAATACCATTTTAATTGTTTTACTTGTCCTTTATTATAAGCATGTTAAAAATAAGCAATTATCTAACAATTAAATATGAAGTTTTCTCAGGAATTTTACTAAATAAAACCCCTATGAACCACTTTTAAAAGAGTAAATATCATACGTTTATTAAAATATCAATGTCTGTTAATATGTCAAAATTTTTCGAAAAGTCAAGTGGTACGCAAGTGCAAAAAGGCTGGGAACCCCTGTTGTAATGCATTCGTATTCTTCGGCGTTTTTTTTTTTTTTAATATATTCGTCGTTCTTTGAATGTGTTCCTCATTCTTAAAAGGAATTAGCTGTACTTGGAATACATTTTTTGAACTTGTATCATAACAAAATGTATAGTACAAGTTTCATTTAGAAATCTTGACTTATTTTTTTTTCTCTTTACAACCAAGTTTTTTATTTGAAACAACAGCTGAGTGGCAATAAATTAAAGTGGATAAGTAGGATTCAATCCTATTTCAAGACTATACTATCTATAATCAGGGTTCGTAGGCCTCCTGAAAAACTCCTGAATTTCATTTTTATTTTTTAAGGGCCCTTATAACTCCTGAAATTTGTGTATCATCTCTTGATATCCCTCCCCCCTCTCCTGAAAATATTGAAGACGAGAATCATTTTTCTCCTTTCTCAGTCGGTTTTCTCTCGTACTTTATCAGGATGTCTAACGTTTGGAAAAGTCATGAAATTAAAACTGAGGTTGCCAAAAAAGTCTTCCCCCCCCCCCCCCAAAAAAAAAGGGAGTCAGCTTTTTACACCGAAGCCTCAAAATTTCCACAACGTTTACACCCCTTGCTTTCTTCATTCTTGGTCTAAGTCACTAAATCAATACAATTTAGTAAACACACATATTCAAATTTATTTTGCGATACCTCCTGAATTTACATCGCTACAAAACTCCTGAATTTCACTATCATAGATTAGATAAAGTACGAACCCTGTATAATAAGAAAAATTCTGTTCCTGATACTTTGTTGTTGTTGCCAGGTGCGAATCCTGTGTTCGGCAGAAGTGCCACTGAAAAAGCTGTTCCTCCCAGCAGTCACGACCCCTGTTCTCTTTGAAGACGAGAACCGAGCTTTGATGGACGATCTGAACATCACCAAAGGAAGTGTATGTTGGTTTTCAAGTTATATTTCGTTGTGACAGTGTATGTGTTTTACGGACAAAAGTATGATATCAAGCAGGGTTGCCACGGTCCTTGAAAACATTGAAAAGTGCTTGAAAAAACATTATCCACCTTGAAAAGTACTTAATTTTTGGGGCCGTTTTTTTTTCATTGATGGGGGTAACGTGTTACTTGCAACTTTCAACAGTTACTCTTTTTTGGTAACGTCAAGTAATGCTGTTAGATTTTTCAGAAAGTAAATGTAATTGTAACTCAGTTACTTTTATTGGTAATGAAGTAACGAAAATTTTCGTTTATTTTCTGTTACTCCTCGAGCCGTTCTTCATGGATCTTTTCGGAAGCTAAATGGTTATTTTATAACACGCATTTAAGTTCATTTGAAAGTTAGAGATCTCTTATTCGTTTTCTAAATTCATTTTTAAAAAACTATCATGGAATTTAGGTGCATTTTTGAATATCCAGTCCTAGAAAATGGAGAAATATATCTTTCAAAAGTCCTTAAATAGTCCTTGATTTTTTTTTACCAAATAGTGTGGCAACCCTGATCAAGGATTCTATATAATACCTGGTCATATGGGAAAGTATATAATAACTACAATAAAATCTAGTTGAGGACTAGACCATGATGTTTATGAGGTTATAAACAATTAACTATGTAAACAAGGTTGAATATTAAGCAGAAGAAATCGTGTAAAATACATAGTATGTACACATATAATCAAAGTTACAAAATGACTTCTATTTAATAATTATTATCCTATGTGCTATTAGTTGTAGGTAGTAGTTTAATTAAAATAATTTGTCAATATTAGTAGTGAAAATATAATTTTTAAATTTTCTTTATCTTTCAAAATCATTTTGGATATCATACAAACGTATATTTCTATTGTTTTTTCCAAGGAGTTATATTAACTTCTCTTCACATTTTAATGAACATTTTTATCTTCATTATAAGAATCTGTTAATTAAACTTATTGTTTATTGACATATAAGTTTAGTTTCACCTAATTACGGTGCAAAGAAAAACTAAACAATTGTTGTTGTTTTTTAATTTCTGACATGCTACGATGATCTCATTATGTATATTTTCCTACTCTTAGCCTAATTGCATCTATGTCTAGTTATTTTTATAATATAATTATAGTTCAAGACAGATATTTGAACCAAACTTCAACAAATCATAATATTTACTAGTTCAGAGCGAAATCGCACTAGTAGTCCCCTGCTACATTTTTATAGTTTTAGTTCATAAGGACTTGTCAATCAAACTTAACCAACGCCTCGTAATTTGTGCCTAATTTGAGGTAAAATCGCAGTAGAGTCTTATTTGTATAGTACAAGGATTAGTGAACCAAACCTCCTTGCCTAGTAATTTTTTCACACATATATGCAGAGAAATTGCAGTAGATTTCGATATTTTTATAGTTCAAGACAGATCAGTCAACCAAACATTAACCCCTCATAATGTCCTGTTTTGTCGCGCCTAGTTTGATCTCAGGACCGGACCCCCCCCCCCCCCCTATATATGGGTCACAACTTCTCAACGGTTCTGCATCTATCTCGGGATCACCCAAAATGAGATTAAAAAAGGCCGAATTCGTCCGAAAGGCGGAAGACTTGCATGCCTGCATTAAAAAGCATTTGTAAGATGAATAAATAATTAAACAAGAATATAAATAGCATGCTTTATTATGGTATCCTTTTTAAGTGTCCTTTGATAAACTTAACTTTTTTAACTATTTAACTTTTTAATTAAAGTGTCACTCTTATAATACAAATAATTGTTTTTTTTTTCTTCAAGGAAAATGCTGATGCCAGCCTTTTTAGTGGAGAGGAGGAAGTTTTTGCATTTGATCGAACAGTTTCTCGTTTGACAGAAATGCAAACTGAAGAATACTGGAATTCAAGATTAATTTCCTGATAGATTTTTTTTTTTCATAAGCAAAAATTTTAATAGGCAATAATAGATTTCAATTGTTAGAGTGTATAGAAAAGCTTTTGAGGTTAGCAATAGTTTTTAACTTTCCTTCTATTTGTAAGATCTTTTTCTTTAACTGTGATAAATTCTTCTAGTTTATGTTATTATTCAGAAAGAATTTCAATTTTATTAGAATTGTATACAAAAGTTTCGTTCTCTTGTACATTTGTTATTAAATTGTTTTGAAAAGGTTGAATTTTTGTTGTTTTTAAATATATACATTACTATACCTCGCCACAGTTTAAGTATGCAGTATAGAAATGTTCTATGGGAAAAAGGGCAAATAGTTCTAATTTTCGAGTGTTGAGAATTGAACAAAAAAAGGTATTTCACACCCGATAAACCACTTTATTCGTTATTTCAAGTTTTATTCTCAAGTTATTATTAGTTTTTTTTTCAGTTAGAGTGTAATATTAATTGTTTCAATTCCGACATAACAAGGCACATGTATATCAGAGTATCTGAAAGGGGAAGCCAATCGCAGCAAGCAAAATTTCGTCGCCTGCTCTGATTGGATAGTGAGGTTTATTTACTCACTGCGTTTCCTCCGCGACTGTGCGCGCAGCTGCAAACTTAATCTGTGGTGGACTGTAAATTGTCATTGGCACAAAAACTGCAGTATTTAGATTAATGACTTGGACCATAATTGTATGTAATCACTCAATAACTAAACTAAAAGAAAGCATACCAGAAAACTGAATCAAATTAATTTTATAAATTTAAAGGAAATGTTAGTAATACCAGGAGACATGCTATATTATTATTTTTCTTAAATTATATAAATATAGTTTGCATGTATAATTTCTTATATAAAATAGCCGAGAGCAAAAAGATTTTAAAAGTTATTTAACGACCATTCATTTTCAAATCAAGCATAGTAAATTTCCCAAAGCAAGTAACTAATTTAATCAAATAGTAAACTTTGTAAAGCCTAAAATTTGCCTTACATTCATAGCAATAAATTTGAAAAGCAACTCTAGAATCACTTATATCAAAAATACAATATAAATTTTCATCATTGAAATTTATTTCATAAATACTCTCTTTATAATACAGTACAGAAAGTCACCAGCAATACTTAACACAATAGTAAGAAAATTCTTTGTTTGCATACTGTCGGGTTACGTTGAATTATTGCTTCACTAGAGCTACAAAGGGTTATTGGCAACAGTGTCGTAATTTAGAACCACAGTCAAGTGACGAACCGACTCCTTGCATATAACTGCTTAATAAAACAGTTCTAAGCCATCTTAGTAAAGTAACACTTGGTTTGGTTTGAATTATCGTCGTTCTAGAGCTACACGAGGGCTATTGGCGGCGGGCATCGTATTTTAGAACCACAGTCAAGTGACGAGCCAACATAGGCACGTAACATAGGCGACGAATAGGCACCCAATGCAACCGTTTAGGGCGACATCGTACGTGGAGTTAGGACTTTGAAGGATATTTAACGTGCACTCCCTTACACAGGGTATTATTCGTCTGACATTTTTGGCTGCACGGGCCGTTTATAGGTCGGCAGTTATTTTGTCGATGCTCGAACCTGTAACCTTTCGCATGGTAGGTTAGGTTTGAATTATCGTCGCACTAGAGCTACACAAGGGCTATTGGCAACGGGCGTCGTATTTTAGAACCACAGTCAGATGACGTGCCAACACCTGAATAGGAACTCAACGCAACCGTTAAGGGCGACATCGTACGCAGCGTTAGGACTTTAAAGGATATTTAATGTGCACTCCCTTACACGGGGTATTATTCGTCTGACATTTTTGGCTCCACGGGCTGTTTATAGGTCGGCAGTTATTTTGACGATGCCCGAACCTGGGACCTTCCCCATGCTAAGCGAGTGCTTAACCGACTGGGCTCTCTAGCCCCGCATCGTATTTTAAAAGCACAGTCAAGTGACAAGCCAACAACTGAATAGGCACCCAACACGACCGTTGAGGGCGACATCGTACGCAGGGTAAATACTTTGAAGGATATTTAACGTGCACTCCTTTACACTGGGTATTATTCGTTGGACATTTTTGATCGGCCGTTTATATGTCGGCAGTTATTTTGGCGATGCCCGAACCTGGGACCTTTTGCATGCTAGGCGAGTGCCTAGACCATTCAAAGGAACTCAAGCAAAAGGCAGAACCAGAATGATTGATGGCCTAATTTGTGTGCAATAAAATCTGCCGACTGCTTGAATTTAAAAACATAATTTTTCAATAATCAATCTCAGCACAGTTATTTTACAATATTTTGTTTCGATTAGTTCTTATATTCCTGATAACATTTAAGACCCCAATCTGAAAGTCCAGAATTTCGTGCTCACTGAAATCCTCCACCGACGACATTATACCTTCAAAAAACATTCGATGTTGGTTTGCATTCATTTCCACATTCTTCGATGGTGTCGCAGTTGAAGAGTGGGGAACATCATTGTCACAATCACTCGCTTTTCTCTTGGAAGGCTTCTTTTTGGAGAAAAGCTTTCGGAAATTTATCGACTCGGTGGTAATTGTTGGTTGCTCTACTGGGGGCTCAATTTCAACAGGCAGTTCTTGATTTTTATCTTCCAATACATTACAATTGTCATTTAAACAGTTACATTCGGATTCTCCATTGAATAATATGTTTCGAAGGAAGGCTGCGATTTCGCTGTCCGTGAATGTCTTGTCCGGGTCAATTTTCTGAACAGATTCTTTCTTCCATTTAATCCAGGACTCTTGTACACTTGCCCATTTCTTTTTGAGTGAAGATTCTGCAATAAGATAGTTACCAATATGAGAAAAATTTGATAACAATTTGAAACCAGAAGTACAGACGCCAGTCATAAAAATTAACAATGCAAATTTTCTTATGTATGGATAAGTATTTGAAATCGAATTCAGAAATTTAGGAGTAGGCTCTGTGCTACTAACGATGATCAAATGAAGCATTTGTTGACCTACCATAGAGTTCCAACTATTAGTAAAAATAAGATATTTATAAGCTAATTGTCGTACAGTTTACCTCTATAGCTAACGGAAAATAATGATTTCTATAACTAGGAAACGAAAAATACTGATTTTTCTTAAGGGTTGTCGAAAATATCAGTGGATACGACTTTTGAATATGAAGAATACAGGGGAAGAACCGATTGATTTATTAGGTGGACGCCCGCAATTGCTTGCTTGGCGGACATTGGCGGCAGAAAACTGGTTTCTCTCTTTCTTCTTCGCTTGGTCCAAGCGTCGGGATTGTCAATCGCCTGAATCTTGGTAGCTCAGAGATAGTAGTTAAAGTATTAGAGTGAAATATCAAGCAACCTGCAACACTGGCTTCATTGGGGCTCTTCTGGGAGCCGTTGTTAGCATTAGAGGTCACGTGATCTGCCACTCTATTACTTTAACTATGATCTCTGTGGTAGGAACTGGTTTCCTTACACAAGTTTAGGCGATCACTCGCTATCATCGCCAAAGTAGCCTGCTAAGGAAACTTCTCTACAAAATCAATTGGTTTTTCCCCTGTACTCTTCAGATGTCGAAATATTGTCAATTTTGAAGAAAAGTCCACAGAAAAAATTATGGAATCAAATTCTCACTCAGGAATCATGTAAATGACAATATTAAAATAAGACCATTTCGACATGTTTTGCACAACAACGTAAACATAAAAGACTGGCAAATAAAGTAGTACAAAAGGGAAGTTGGGAATGGTACAAACATAAATCTGTACAGAAAGGGAGCATATCTTGGCTGTTTTAATAACAAAACTTTCTATTTTAATAGTTATTTTATGATTGGTCTAATCAATGCATGTGAATCAGATGATCAATAAGAATTTTTACTGAGTACCTACTCTTAATCATGAAAATAATCCCTTAATGGGGGACATTCACTGCCATATCAGTTAAACTTGAATTTAAAGCCGCTGTGGCAAAAAAAAAGTGGTTAGACAGGTTAGAGCAGTAGGAAAAAATTAGCGCGTGGTTCGAGAGCTGTATTAGATAACATTAGCACATGTTTTGAGAGGTGTAGGATAACAAACCGAGTGACATCACATGAAGTTTCCCCATTATAAAAGAGAGTATGTGCCATCAGAGAAACTAATAGCAGTAAAGAATAAGATTACAATAAATATATTGATAAAACGCGTTCATTTGTGAAGCGTCACATATCTTTTTTTTAAATCTAATTCCTTTAATAAATGGCACAAAGAAAACATAACTAAAAAGCCAATAACTACTACCGTCTGGGAAAATATAATAAGTGGTTACTGCAAAGTTTGCAGTAAAGTTGTAGTAAGTGGTTACTGCATGCAAACCCACATGGTCTTGGGGACATAAGTGAATCCCCTTCCGGTAGAAATTTACTGTACGGTAACTATTAGCGAACTTTCCAAAATCGCACTAAAAGTCCGTATTCTGGCGACTTTTGACGTCAGGCTTGGTCAGATAGGGCTGTCCGAAAACGTCATCATTGCAAAGCCAAAGAATTCGAATCATCAGTCGAAGTCAGGAGATAGGTTGCCAAAAAAACTATTTATCGCCAAATCTGAAAAATCATGCGAATAGTTACCGTACAGTAAAGGTGATCCCCCTTTCTAGCTTACTACATTAGTTTAATCTGTTTAAAGAAGCCTGACAACAATTATCATAGTTCTAACTAAACGACAACAATAATTTGTCACAAGTACCCTTCTCCTCAAATTGGTGACTTGAGAAGATTTACCTTGGGAACCTTTTTGGAGACTGACTCAATATTTGATAAGCAGTCCATTTTATTTATGTCGCTGGAGCCCAAAGTAGGAGTTGCAATTGGTCTATGTAAGTTGCAACTTGTTTTTCTGCAATTTAAGAAAAAATACATTAAAGTTTAGCCAATTAAGTTCCAACATACTTAATTTGTGTTGCTCCTCTGGTCGTAAGCTATGAAAATCTGGTTGAAACGCTGCACAAATGTCATTCCATGAATCTTGAGAGTAAGTCTTATCTTTATAAAATTCGCAGGTATTGTCCCATATATTTGGTTTATCCCGAATAACTTGGATTAAAAGTTCAATATCTATACCAAATTCATTCATGTTTAATGCTATTAATTGAAATAGAAAAACATTTCAAAAATATATATTTTCAATTTATAAGATAAACCGAAACCATTGAACCAAAACATAAACAAATTTTAAAATATTGAGCTTCAAAAGGAGCGGAGCAAAACTCACGGTTACAGTGAAATGAATGGTTTCGATTTTCAAAAAACCACGGAGGAAAAAAATTAGGCACGTTTCCATAAAGCTCATTTGTCACAACTACTTGCAACTCCCGCAAACTCCGCAACTACGTGCAAAAGGTCGGCTCAAGTCGTGAGATTTTTCATGAGAGCACGAGAGAGAAAGTCTCAAGTTGCATGTTTCGTTAGCCAATCAGAATTCAGTTTTGTTTGGCTGCATTTTGGCGAACTATACTTTGCCAACTGGTTGTTTATTTACTTTTTGAGACGCCAACTTTTCTTGCCTGCAAAAAATGCAAAAATCTGTACAAGTAACAAAGGGTAGTGAATGGACAGCAAAAATAGAAATTGACCTTTTTAAGGAGTTTTGTGGAAACCTGAAAACCCAGTTTACCACAAGATACAAGATATGCAGTTGCAACGGAATTGCACGGTTTAAAAATTGCTAGTTTCTTGTGACGGATATAGTACTGCTGTCCTTCTTGGATTTCATGGCAACGAATCCATGGAATGAAGAGCAAACTCTGAAATCTTTCCCTCTTGGGATTTTCGTCCAGGCAGAACCGGAATTACAGGGTTCATTGGGGGGCTTCGCAAATCCTCCAATGAGTTAGGGTTTGACGTTTCATTCCAGGGATTCCGCCGGAGAAATCTGCTCGATCACATTAGGCGCGTTTATAAACGAGCCATCGAAAACCCTCCATTAGGGGAAAAAGTTGTCGAGCAATATTTCTAACATGATAGTCTGGGGCCGAATCCCTTGAAAGAAACATCAAACCCTCCTTCATTGGAGAATTTACAACCCCCCCCCCCCCCCCAGTGAACCTTGCAATTCCGGTTCAGCCTGGGTGAAAATCCCAAGAGGGAAAATTGCAGATGTTTGCTCTTCATTCCATGGATTCGATGCCAACAAAGACAGCAGTACTAAATCCGTCACAAGAAACTAGCAATTTTTTAAACCGTGTTGTATACTTTAGGATCGTTTACATGAGCCAACGAATCCACGGATTGCCAAATAAATCCCCATTTAAAAAAAAGAGGTTGAGAAGGTTTCGATTTCTAACCCAAATGATAGTCTGTGGCCGAACCCATGGACTAAAACATCAAACCTACCATCATTGGAAGGTTTGCGAAACCCCCAAATTAACCCTGCAATTCCGGTTCTTTATTCCATGGATTTGATTGCTCATATTAGGCGCGTTTACATGAGCCATCGAATCCATGGATTGAAGAGCAAGCTCAGCAATTTTTCCATCTTGGGGATTTTCTCCCTGACAGAACTGGAATTGTAGGGCTCATTGGGGGGTTTCGCAAGCCCTCCAATGGGGATTTCAGCATTCCATGGATCATGTAAACGCGCCTTTTGAATTCCGATGAAATCCTACAAATGACTGAAAAAAATGCTCCAAGTTCTTTTTTTTTCTATCAGATGGCATAATATGTTTCCTGAAATTTCTCACCCAGTTGCTAAAAAATGCTCGTCCATAAAACTACCTAAAAACTGCTCACCTGTGCAGAAATTTAGCCCTCCCCTATCCGTCCTCGACCATTAAAAAAATCCCGCCAGATGCGGGGATTCCCCGTTTGAAAAGGGAATTTCCCGAAATCGACTTCTCTTCTTTCTGGTTTTTAGTTCTGGTAAACGCAACACCTGTTATTAGTCGATCCCACTCCAAAATTCTCAAGGCATCATTCAGAGACCAATCTGCACCTAATTTTCTACGAAACTTGTATAAGATAATTCTCGTGGACATTCAAAAACTAAACCCAGATGATAACACAATTATTTATTATACTCAGAAATTGAAATTTCATTCTCATTTTCCACTAGGACACTAGAGCCCAGAGCTCAGGTATTGACATCCTCTTTTGATCTCGATTTAAAGTTACAAAACGTTTTGCAAATATACTAAAGCTACATACCAATGGTAGAAATAGAAAGTCCGAAGTTGGGTCCGTCTTGAGATCAGAACTCCGCAGTTCAACTGGGAAACAACAACAGGTTCGTTTGCGCTATGAATTAAACGTGAATGCAAAATTTTAGTCTGTTCAAGCTATCCTTCTTAAAACATGGATGTCAAAGATATTTTTAACAGCTTTTTCGTGTCTGGCGGTTTTTTGCCTCTTAACACGAGAGAAAAGCAAATAGCCTCAATCGTGTTTCCGGTAGCACTTGAAGCAGCCAGCAAATTATGGGATTCACAACAAAAGGTTCCAGCACCAGTATTTCCTGATGTTATCGGGGCCCCACATCCACCAGCAAATAGTTGTCATGGCGACTTCGAAGTGAAAGTCGAGACTGCAAAGGAAAACCTGGTGAAGATCCTAGACCTATTCGGCAAAATTCACACTGCCAGAAATGAGTTTAGTTCGGCTTTTCCGAACTGGACAAAAATACGGATATCAAACATCGCCGATCTGGAAGCCCTTGGAAAATCTCTGCACCAAGACAGGTTCAACTGTAATGTCTCAAGACTGGTTGGAAGTTCTGTCGGAGCGCTTGGAGGTGAGTTTTTTTTTCAATTTTTTTTTATAAGTTTTAATGCAAGAGTAGGGTTAGTCCAACTCGGTGGTCTTCAGACTTTTCTAGCTTGCTGATGTCTCATTATTCACGTTTTCTGAACGCTGTTTTAGTTTGAGATTTTTTTCGTACAATGTTAGTTTAACAAGTCAATTTTTTTATTAATTTACATAGTTGCTCAAAAAAGTTACTTACCACTCTGGTAAAATCCCAGTCGCTGGGCAGAGCAGCGACAAATCATTAAATATGGCAAGTTTTTAAAGCGATATATAACTGTCATGGCATCCATGTGCAATAATCAAAAGAAATTGATAATAAACAACAGTGCTCGTATGCAGAAGCTGAAAGAGAACAGTTTTAGATTTACCATTAAAAAATGAGAAGCAAAGACAGTATTTAAAAAAAAAATGATTTCCGAGATGTCATGAAAAGTCGCCGGGACAGCACTGAAAAAAAAGCTAGATAAATATTTTAATTTGTCCTATCCATTGGCTATCCACTAGGTTCTTATCTGTACGGGCCTGTCCTGATTTGCATAATGTTGCCAAGCAATAGAAATGCCCAAATGTGATATAACCATTCCACTCCATTTATTAAAGGTTGTTGTAGCTTAATTTGCACCAGGAATGTCATTACCGAATCACGCAAACATGCCGTTCTAGCTCAATCTTTCTCACAAGCTTATTAACTAGTACAATATATTCAAACACAAATTATTACCAACAAAATATTTAATTTTATTGAAAAAAATTTATATTGGAGCTGTAAGTCAGATACATTTATACAGAAATGCAAAACAGAATATATTTTAATCTAAACCATTTAATAGCAACGGAAAAGGTGACTTTTTTGTATGCATAAGCCGAGATGTACCAGGCAGGACGTTTCACTGTATAATTAAAAGGTTTTTATTCTTAATTTTATTGTCAATGTATAGATTTTTTTATTTTATGCTGTTTAGGTGTGTGGGATCCGCTGTGTACCAGTCTTTTTTTCTTAAAATTGTTTCAATGTTCAACTTTTTCAAAAATAAATTGTCAGTGGTATATTTGCATGTTTTAATTATCGTCATCTATACTGCTTTTTAAAAATAATTTTTAGCTTTATTTTATATTCTATTAATATCTGTTTTATTCTCATATCACATTTTAAAATGTCACTGTCCTGCTATAGGTTTCGAAAATAGCTCTCGTCGGACGCCATTTTTCCCCAATGTTGTCAAACACAAGCTTCCAGAACTGGGTCACATGCTTAACAGAACTTTGACTTTGTGTTTTTAGATAGCAACTTGTCCAATCATGCAATGCTTTCTCGCCAATAAGTTTGGCAAGAAATGAAAAGTCGCAGTAGAGCTACCTACCAAAACTAGGGATTTACCCATCACAGTCAGTATGGTGAACATGATCAATGTTGCGAGTTAATTGGAAAAAAACTTCAGTAGAAGCAATAAATCCACCCAAATTCTAAAATCAAAAAGTCATTTATTTAAAAGAAACTAGCACACATTCATTCACAGATAGCATAGAATTTATATGCAATTACATTTCTTCTAATTTTCATATCACATTCTCTTCTTTAAATTGGCTCTTTAGCTACAAATGATGTAGCTTCAGTTCATACCTGAGAAGGAACAACCAAAAGTTTTGAAAGTTAGTATAATCGAACCAAGATAAAAAAAAAATACTCAACCCCCAAACGTTTAGTATGTTGTTTACTCGAATCTTGACTTATGCAATTCCTTTTGATAAAATCGTTACTCTTAAGAATGTGCATTATCAAACTTGATGCAGACTACAGCACTCACAAAACTCAACAAATAAAAAAATAATACAATATTTTCAAACCAACATCACTCTAATCTCAAAACAAAACCTCTGTAAGACGCCCTAAGCTAAGACTAGTGGCTAGTAGTGTAAACTTTGGTGAAACTGAATATATATGAAGAGTACAGGGTAAAAACCGCTTGATTTCGTAGAAGGCTTCCTCATTAGGCCTCTTTGACGATGATTGCGAGAAATCACCTAAACCGGTTACACGTTTTTACTTCGTCGCAACCCTGATTCACGCCAGAGATCAGTGGACATGAGTCGCACGTTTGTGCCGCGAATGAAGAAACCAAAGGAAAAAACGGTTTCCTGTCGCCAATGTCTGCCAAGCAGACACAATTACAGGAAGTCTCCTGATAAATCAAGCGGTTCTTCCCCTGTACTCTTCATATGGTATGAAATGAGTCTCATTCTCTTCTTCCAACTGTACAGTTTCTTGTCGCCAATGTCCACCAAGCAGACACAATTACAGGAAGTCTCCTAATAAATCAAGCGGTTCTTCCCCTGTACTCTTCATATGGTATGAAATGAGTCTTATTCTCTTCTTCCAACTGTACAGTTTCTTGTCGCCAATGTCCGCCAAGCAGACACAATTACAGGAAGTCTCCTAATAAATCAAGCGGTTCTTCCCCTGTACTCTTCATATGGTATGAAATGAGTCTTATTCTCTTCTTCCAACTGTACAGTTTCTTGTCGCCAATGTCCGCCAAGCAGACACAATTACAGGAAGTCTCCTAATAAATCAAGCGGTTCTTCCCCTGTACTCTTCATATGGTATGAAATGAGTCTCATTCTCTTCTTCCAACTGTACAGGTCTCGCCCTGGTTGCCTGCCTGTTCCCACCTGCCGCTATTGCAGCCGCCCCATTGGCCATTGCTGGAGGCGGAGCTGCCCTTGCAGGGGGCGGGGTTGTCTTTGGCACCTCCCTCACAGAGTATGGTCTCATGAAGCAGAAGATGACAGAGGTGGGTTGAAACCGATTGATTTTTTCCAAATTTTTAATTATATCAATGGGAATGTTTCAGATGGTGTAACGCTCTTATTTACATTTTTCTCTGTACTGTAATGATCTTTTATGTAATTAAACAAGCAAACACTTTATTAATTTAGAACAAACAATACAAGAAAAGAAAAATTAGTCACAAGGGGGTAAACAAGAACCCCGTATGTGTGACCAAAATAATCAATTATAATAATTAAGACATTAGTTCTGTATTAGTGTCATAGGTTGCTTTGGTTTCACTCTCTAAATGATGATATGAATGAAAAGGAACTTTTCACTCTATGCAAGCTTTCTTTAACGAATGTTTTGAACAACCAACAGCACAGCAAGAAGCTGACTTTTATTAAGATATTCTTACAAACTCCTTTTTGAGTACCAAAACAAATGAAAATAAACAGTTGGAGCTGTTGCTATCCATGACATAAAACAACCCCATTTAGAATTTAATTTTTTAAAATATAATTTTAAAAGCTGTTATGATGCAAACAACTCGGCAAAACAAGTAAACTCTGTTCTGTAGGTTTTGTATGCTATATTTAAACATCATAGGTTTGCTTTTTGAATTATTGTCGCACTACAGCTACACGAGGGCTATTGGCGACAGGCATCATATTTTAGAACCACATTCAAGTGACGAGCCTACACCTGAATAGGCACCCAACGCAACCTTTGATGGTGATATTGTACGCAGAGTAGGACTTTGAAGTATAATTAACGTGCACTCCCTTACACAGGGTATTATTCGTCTGACATTTGTGGCTGCACGGGCCGTTTATAGGTTGGCAGTTATTTTGGCCATGCCCGGACCCAAACCAGTGATCTTTCGCATGCTAGGTGAGCGCCTAACCGACTGGGCTCCACAGCCCTTATTAAAGAAGAATCGGAAGAACACAGAGATGCTGCAAGGCAAAAATTGGTTAGCCATGTGTAACCATCTGTAGCGGTGTGATGTGTAGCTGTAGTGCGACGATAATTCAAACCTAACCTCACGGGCTGTAATATTTTTCATACTTATCATAACTATTTTTTATACAGTCCACCTTTGCTATTTATTATTTTGTCTTTTCCAGGCTCAAAAAATTTTGAAAGACGACCAAGATTGTTTCCTGTCCATGGCCAAGTACTTTGAGCACACCATCCAGTTTGTTGAAGCAGTGGACGCCGTGCTGGGATTTGACGTCCTGACTACCCTGGCCGAGGACTTAAAGGACTTCACGCATGACGTCACTAATTGGGACAATCGCTTAATCGGACAGCTGAAGAGGACATTTACCATTATCTTGAACACCATTGAGATTCCGCTGGCTTCTATGGGGTTGCAACTCCTGACTGTAGCCCTGACAATCGGAGTGATTGCTGTCTTGGCTCATTGCAACAACTGCATTATTCTAGATGGCATCATCCTTACTCATAGGTAGGTCTAGAATTTCTGTAGTTTTTATTTGTTTGATTTTTAAAATATTGGATTCGTTTACTTAAAATGTCTGATGAACGATTTGCTAAAGCTTGTGTTATTTACGACTTTGTAATTTGTATGGTTCTTCTACTAGCAAATTGAATTGGGCTGATCAGTTCCGTTAGGAATATTGTACAAAATGCTGGTTTTTAGTTTGTTTGGATATTCCAAGAATCAAGATTACAAAGTGAGAGAACAATATCTGCCAATAATTATCCAGTCATACAATGATCAATACATTCAAAATAACATTGCTTGCATAGCTAACAGTACCAATCACTCTGCTTACAAATTCATCAGACGTTCACATTTAATTGAAGATTATCTAGCCTCAAATGTTGATGTATCAGTAAAACAAATGGTAATGCAGTTGCCTTGCAATCAAACACACTTATATTCTAAAGCAGTGGTTCCCAACCTGGGGGCGATCGCCCCCGAGTGGGCGATTTGTGTTATCAAGGGGCAGGGGGCGAGAAATAGTTTGGGGGCGATAGGGGGGCGATGAGTATTCAAAGGGGGAAAATTAAAATAATATACTGTACTGTAGTACAATAAAACCCATTCTAATTTTTATTGATCACCTTGACAAGTTAAAATGACATGCTTGCATGATTTGACCAAGTTAGAAATTCCTGATTCTATTGTAGATCCCTTCTCGTATGAGGCTGTTGGCTGTGGTTAACCTTGATAACTCTTTTCAGACGGAGTTAGTAGATCTGAAGTATGGCTGTGAGGCAAAAATCATTTTTAAGCATATAGGTTATGATTTAGCCTCCGTTAAACTTACTTTACAATTATCCACAACTGTGGTTAAAATACCAAACCACTTCTCATCTCGTTCCCGTCAACATATTTAGTTGAAAAAAGAATTTGGTTCTGTTATCATCCAGCTCCTTACTAAACAAAGAAATCAGTTGGATATTTGCCTCAAAGACTTGCACATGAACTTTACAAAAGATAAAATAATAAAAAAGTTTTCAAGCATTCAATTTTTTCTTTAATTTTTACTGTAAACTCTCTTAAATTTTGAAGAATCCAGTTTAAGGAGTAGAAACTTAGTTAATTATTTAATTTTTGTTTAAAAAAAATCTGTTAAATATAAACATTTATATTTTTTCTATTTTATATTTAAGAGTGACCGGATAAAATGGCTTTGATTGTTTTTATATAAGGTAGTTAGTGCTTAAAAAGTTAAAATTGCTTTATTAGTTATATTTTTAACTCACATTTTAATCGGAGGAAACATGAAAATAAAAGGGGGCGATATGTGGTAGTCAACCTAACAAAAGGGGCGATGGTACAGAAAAGGTTGGGAACCACTGTTCTAAAGGATCCATTTTAAAATATTTCCAAACAATGTATGTAAAATACATCCTTAAATGAAACTTGGTAACATATAATTTTAACTTGCCCTGTTTATGAATCCTTTAGAAGAAAATACTTAATAAATTCTAACAATTTTTCAGTCTTTCTAAAATTTCATTACAAAAACCTATTATAATATTTATAATTATTTAATATCAGTTTTAAAATTTCGAATTATCTATTCAGCATGGATAAAATTGTTACATAGTTTACTTTCTGTGTTTTCTTTTATGTACTTAACAATTTCAGTCCCAATGACAATTTGGCATCATCATTTTAGAAAATTTTTCTGATTGTCTATAACCATTTATGATATCAAAAAGACACCATTCGATTCTTCAAACTTATTGTAGAAGAGTTTATTAGAAAATATTTATTATTAATTCCAATAGATGCCAGCCCTATTATTTTTTAAATCATGATCCGAAACATGATGATGCCAAATGGCATCACTGGGACTGAAAGGGTTAATTCTTTGTTGTATGTTTTTCATTTGTTGTTGTTTTGTAATGTATCAATCTTGATTCAGGGTGGTAACAGAACCTGGAAATCAGGGAATTCTCATGGAATTTTTCAAAATATCATCTGGGAATATTTTCCAATTTGGATTACTTAAACAGCAGGTTTAGGTTCTTGTGATCACTACTAACGGACATTTGATAAAAAAAAAATATTCTGGTTGATTGGATTTGCCTGAACGATCAATCTCTCTCACGAATCATGTTATAAAACGATTTTCTGATTACATGATTTCTCTAAACTTATTCAGATTTTTGGAATTGTAGACGATTGTAGTAGGCTAACCCATAATCGGGAAAGTCTTAATGATGTCTGCATTAAATTTTCTGTGCTGCATTGAATTGTGAGTATTTTATTTTTTCTAGGTAGCTGCAAATTTTTGTGAAAGTATCAGGGAAATCTTGTAAATATCAGGGAACTTTTTTTCTAGGATTTTGTAACCACCCTGTTGTTATGTATACTTTGACAACCATTGTAAATAGGTTAAGGCCTAATACAATATTTTTTTTAAATCTAGGTTAGTCTTTGGCTTCCTGAGTGGATTGGATCTCGGAGTCGAAGTTGGTCGAGCACTCATGACGCTCGCCAGGGGTGGCAAGCTGACGGCAGACATCAGTAGATCGCTGTCGAGGGCCGTCTTTCACGGAGTGTTTGGAGGGGTAGGGCTCACCCTGGACGTCATCAACATCGTCTTGACGTCGATTGATGTTCACAAGGGGTCCTTCAGCAAGCAGGGCGAGATGGTTTTGAATGCTGCTGAGCAGTTAGGCAAGGAGTTGGAAGTTTTGGAAAAAGTGTACAATGAGTTAAAAAGAGGGACCTACAGTTAGATAGTATTAAAGATTGCCTTTTTATGCCTTATTGTTTTAATAAGCCTAAACATTGCAGTTTTGTTTGTATTTTGTTCCTTGTTCTCTTCTATGTGTTGGTCTTCCCTCCGATCAATTAGCTGTTTAGTCAAACTGGCAAAGAGTTTACTTTATGAGTAGGGTTCGGGCTGGACGTCATTAACATCGTCTTGACTTTGATTGATGTTCATAAGGGGTCCTTCAGCAAGCAGGGGGGGATAGTTTTGAATGCGGCTGAGCAGTTAGGCAAGGAGTTGGAAGTTTTGGAAAAAGAGTACAATGAGCTTAAAAGCGGGCCCTACAATTAAAGTAAACTCTACAGTTAAAGTAGTATTAAAGATGAAGTGAAGTGCCTTATTATTGTTTCATAAGTCTAAATGTTATGGTTGTGTTGTTTGTATTTTATTGCATGTTCTCTTCCATGAGTTGGTCTCCTGTCTAATGGACCATTTGACCAACCTGGTTTTCACTGCATTTCAGTTAAAAAAAATTTTATTCCTTTATTAATTTTTTTACATTGTTATCTTAAAACAATTTATTTATGTCAAATTGTTTTAGTCTCGATACTTCGAATCAGCTAGTTTTCGCTTCATTACATTTAAATATTGTATTCCTTAATGATTTTTTTTATGTTTTAAAATTTTATTTATTCAGCCAATGGTTTTATTAGACTCAATACTTTGAATCAGGATTGAAATCTTCAAAACAAATAATCTTAACAGGTTTCAAGAATTGCTATTAAAAAACATTTTAAATGCAAATTTTGATTAAGTGCCTTAAATTGACTTTTTTCGTTATCTACCCTCATCAATGTTTAGTTGATGAAAAAAAATTCCAAAACTATACGGCAAGGTTTTGATTTTCTTGGATTTAACAATGAAAATTTTTTTGACTTGGTTACTGATTTTTTTTAATGGTAAATATTTTTTAATGCATTAATACCTTCAATGAACTGGATCATTATTTTTATTTCGTTTTTAGTTATAAGGCAAATATCAATATATGAATGTGCAATCAAATGTTCATCCAAACCAAAATTAAATTTATTTCTTTGTTTTTTAAAAGATTTTAGCTTAACTAGTTTGCTCTCGGTCCCTTTTAAGCTGCTTAAGAAGGTGTCTACTGTATTTAAATTATTTTCACTCACACAAAAAGCCTGAAAAACTTTTTTTTTCCAGTTTTTTTTCTCTTCACCTAAATTTAAAAATATAGCCATTTCAGTTTATTTTCATAGTTGATGAACTGTAGTATATTAAATATTTTTTTTTCTGATAATATTGATTGTTAATGATTGAAGTTATCTATTGTTAACACACTGTTTTGTCACGGTTAAAAAATATTCAGAGTTCGTGTTTTAAATGTTTATTAAGATAATATGGTGGATAAATGCACATAGCTACTGTGTTACTAAAAAAACAAACTTGTATTTCAAACATGTTGTAACTGCAATTTTTAAAACAAAACATTGCAACCCTGATTTAAAGAATTGAAAGTCTAACCCCATTTGCTCGGTTGTTCTAATCTCTCTTTTTTTAATAAATCATTTTCATTACTTGTAACTCGTTTTGACACATTTGCTGCATAAATTTTGTTTTTAAGGACGAAATTGAGCTGAAACTCACCGAATTCGCTTATGTTTGCCCTGCGATCTCTCTCAAAAACCAGTATTTAATTTCGCAAACCATGTGAATTTGTTTTCAAAGGCATGTTATTCGAGCATTATGCAAGAAAACATGCCCTCTATTTTTGTGATGCATATTTGAAGTTTAATAAAATAATTCGAAATAAATAATAATATTAACTGCCATAAAGATAGATCGGACCCTTTCTTTTTAAAGATGCTTTTCAAGCATTCACGTTCCTTCTAAAGATTCGTTCAAAAGTGGTAATTTTTTTTAATTCTTTTGCCGACACGTAGGACCAACTTAGAAGAACAATTATTTTTATCCAAATGATATATCCTGACAAACTGCATATCGGACAAATCTAATAAGTTCCTTCATACAGCTGCACTCTTAAAACACTCTAAAAAGAGTGAAATCCCCTCCTATAGGATAAGTGCATTTTTAACAATGGAAAGGAGTGAAAATTAACTCAGACTGAGTTAATATCACTCGTTTGGAGTGATCCTGTAGTAGGTTTAACCAAATAAAAGAGTGAAATCCCCTCCTATAGGAGAAGTGCATTTTCGACACTGGAAAGGAGTGAAAATTTACTCAGACTGAGTTAAAATCGCTCGTTTGTTTTAAGAATGTAAATATATTTCTAGTTGTGGTTTCCTTCTTGTAGAAACAATATTATGTTTTAGATTTTTTCTGGGCATTGAGCATCAAAAAACTAAACAGTTCGCACAGGAGGGATTGGTACTAGTAGTTCAATTCGGAAACATGCAAAATCTTTGCAACTCCGTCCATTTGCAGTCGAATCTTTCGCAACGCGTTTCAGTTCAATTTGGTCCTAATATATTTTGGTGGCATGCAGAATAGAGCCGAATATCAAAAACTTTAAGGATTCACTTCCGTCCATAAAATGTGCAGAAAGTAACAAATATGTAATATGCTTTTGACGAATAATGTACGTTATATGTATCTTATTTCTTGATTGCATTTAACCCTTTCAGTCCCAAAAATTTACTACACTACAGAAACATCTGATATTCACAAAATAAGCTTATTTTTAGTCAAATATAGAGTTCCATTAAAAAAAAAATTCATTTTAATTTTTTATATGGTTTTTGAAATAATGCCAAAATTTTTTAACTGTGGAAAACAACAAAATAAAAAAATTATATATTTCATGAAACCACTTCGAGTTATATATTTTAAGGTATCTGACCATATTATTAAAAAAAAATAGTAACTATTTTAACCGAAACAGTTTAAATTGTGTTTTAAATATGTGGAACTGAAGTAAACTTTTTAAAAATCAGGTGAAACGCTTGTTAGCTATTTCTAAATAAAAAAAAAAAAGTAGTTCTGACTTCTATTGAGATTAATGTAAAATATTGTCCAATAGAACAAAGTGTGAAGAATCGAATGATGTGTGTTTGGATGTCATAAGGGGACATAAATGTTTGGAAAAAAAATATTGAAAGTGATGATTCCAAATGGCATAACTGGGACTGAAAGGGTTAAGCGGTTAGCTCAAAAGCCAAATATCAAAAACTTTTATCATTCACTTCTGTCCACAAAATGTGCAGAAAGTTACAAATATGTAATTTGCTTTTGACGAATAATGTACATTATATGTACACTTATTCTTGATTGCATTTAAGCGGTTAACTCAAACGCCAAATATCAAAAACTCCTAGGATTCAATTCCGTCCACAAAATGTACAGTAATAAACTAATAAATATGTAATTTGCTTTTGACGAATAATGCACATTGTTTGTACATTAGTTCTTGGTTGCATTTAGGCTGTTAGCTGAGAATGGGACCAAAGTAAAAGTATGTTTTAAACTACTGTTGCTCTTAAAAATACATCAAAAAGTTTATTATTTTTTTAGCAAGTAATTATGTAAATAACTGAGAGAAAAACGCATGTTGGAACTAACATTTATCAAATATCCTGGGATGCGTAAACATTTTTAAAAAAAAGTTAATTATCCATTTTTGTGGATAATATGGTTGTAAAATCTTTATCTATAAAAACTTGTATGGACATTTGAGAGACTATATGAAATATATTTAACACTATTGTTATTTTAAATAATATTGTTCAACTCGCTTATAAAGAGGTGTCTGGAATTTATAAATTTGTAGACTGTGCAGCTGTTTTAGCGAGACGTTTATCGGTATTAAAAAATTTATTTTGTAAGAAATGTTAAAGGAAAGGGAGCGTCCACAAAGTGAGAAAGCTAACGTTGCAATTTGGGGCAATATTGCTCAATTTCTGGACACCCCACTCTTTTTTTTTTAAATTCTTAGAGACGAACGTTTTTGATACTGAAAAAAAAACATCGTTAAAACAGATGCATTTTTTACAAATTTATGAATTTGATATCATTGGTAATATACGAGTTAAAACAATAGTATTTTAAGTAAAATCTTATAAATCAAAAAATTCTAAAAGAACTAAAATAGCCAAATTTTCTGTTACTTTTTCACAAACATTTGTTTTGAATGTATATTGTAGAACATTGCTTGAAATATCTAAATTTTTTATTTTCTTACTGACCTTTTGCAAGTTAGTAGCCGAAATAAAACTCTATCATTAATCTTTTTTTTTTTTTTTTGAATGTTAAGTCAACTTGAAAACTGAACATATAATTTTTTTTCCTTCATATTCCAGTAGCATGTGCTATAGGTTTATGTATCAGACACTATACTGTATTATTATTTTGAACTTATAAACATTTTGTATTTTACTTTATATATTTTTACTGTTATGTGAATAAAGCGTAAATTGTTTTAAGTGAGTAAAATAAGATTTATTTTAAAATTTTCTAGTTGTTCTTTATATCCTTGCAATTATCTTTTCAGCTTTTTGCACACCACATGAATGTTACAATTATAATTTTAAACTCAACTAGGGGGCAAAGCCCCCTGCTCGTGTTGCTACCGCTCGCTACCCCCCGAGAATTGCTCCGCAATTCCTCTTTCCTTGCTCCCTTAGCTGCTTTTTCGATTTAATCTGGAAGTTGGTCGAACATAATTTCAAATTCATTTTCACCCATGTTCGGTAGCACTGATTCATGTAAATACTATTTTGATTCAAAACAGAAAATTATTTTACAATTTTTCTTTCACTACTTTGCATTTTCAAATATTGCCATGGAAACTAAATGATGTCTTGAATATCACTCATTGGTAGAAATACTTTTTCGCACGTTATTATAAAAAATATTGTAAGCAAGCACGTGCCAAATAACACTTTTATTAAGCTCTTGCCATTATTTCACTCGCTCGTAAAAAATAAAAGCCACTCGCTTAATAAAGTGTCATTTTGGACACTAGTTGCTCAAATAACTATTACTGCATTAGTGTAAGGCATTTGTGTACAGGCAGTGCCGAAAGTAGTACTTTCGGCACTGCCTGTGACGTAAGCACGTAAAGTGTCATATTCGCAACGATTTATGAATGAATAAGATATAAAAAAGCGAACTTTTTTCACGTTATTATAAAAAATTTATTTTTGTGACATCGGTCAGTTTGAAATGACGGCAAATAAATTTCACTTCGAGATTCTTTGTATGTTCATTTGAAATTTTTTCATTCTATATAAAAGCTAAGAATATGACGTATTTATTCTTTGATAAAGAAATAAATTTTTGCAAACTATAAGCATTAATTATTGTATATTCAAAATAAAATAGATGAAAATAGACGAATTTAGCATGTAAATGTTTAAAATATAAAATTAATATTGTGTATGGCGTCTTTTCAGGATATGTGAAGAATTTCATTTAAATTGTTAAGCCTAATGGAGTTAAAATATAAGTTTTCGAGGGGTTCAAGTTAGGATACGGCTTTATTTTCAATTAGTTTCGGGCTATGCTAGGATTTTTAGCTAATTAATTTTTTTGTAAATTTCGAACAGTTATTCCAAATTAAACCTAAGGAATATGAAACTGAAAAGTACTGAAAGAATTAAAATAGTAAATCTTTCCATAAAGTAAGACAGATAAGCTGACGCACTACTAAAGTATGAAATATAGGTTTCTCATATCATGCGCCTTTCAAGAACAAAAAATTAACTTAAAAATATGATCGTTTGAACGGAAATTGAACTAAGGTCTAATAACATTGTAGTAAATGGAATGTTTAGTAACTTCTTGTAGTTAGTAATTTATTGGTACTCATATCTGTGATTTTCATATTACCAAAAATAAAATGCATTAAATCCTAAGCAGTCTCAACATTGTTGACAAGATCAAGTCGGGATAGACACAAGGATGTTCCCAGACTATAATGAATTAGGCTATCGTAATCCTTTTCGCTTTTGGCTGAGTAAACAATGATATTTGCTGATTTTAGCAACTCTGGAACGTAGTTTGAAAGTTATTCCAACTGCCATTATAGAATCTCATTTCGATTAAAGTTTTGGGTGACATGTTTTGATACTGAGTGGTTTAAGGGTAAGTTCATTGAACTTTGACAAAACGTGTGTCTCTGTGTACTATACCCAATCGTGAACATCCATTTTAATTTCGATTACCTAATCTGAAATTTAAGTAATGAAAGTGTATTGCGATGGAATCGAAAATACGAAATTGAGATTTTGCGTTTTCTGCACGTTTTGGTGTGTGCACTGTAAAAAAACCCTGTTGTTTTGACAGTCAAAGACTTGTGGTTCACCAAGTCATGTTAAGTAAATAAAGTACTAGTTATAACAATACCAAATTTATTAAACAACAAATAACAACAAACTTAACTTATAAAACTCGATGAACACATAAAATCATATTAGAACTAAACCGCGGCACAACAGAAGATACAGAAATAAATAACAACAAATAACCCAAAAGGGGTGTGAGCGCCAATAAATCAGCGCTTGCTGTATTTATACGAAATACACAGTTAAAGTTACAAGGTCTGGATAAGTAGTTACAGTTCCAGTTAAGGCGCTCGCCACAGACTGTCAACTTTGACGCAAGATAAAAACTTCCTTTTTTTACCGGGAAAACTGTAATTCTTTTACCAGGAAAACTGTATTTTTTTACAGGAAAAATGTAATTTTAACAGGAAGAAACTGTTATTTTAACAGAGAGAAACTGTTAAATTAGACGTGCAAAGAGTCACGTAATTGAGATCATTGTTAAGCACAAATATACAATACTAGCCCTCGCGACCGAGGCTAGTATTGAGTATTTTATTTTAGTAGGGAGAAACTTTTAAGGGGTCATAGGAGTCTTAAAATGTGCAAAGAAGGTACTACAAAGTAGAGTTTGATCTTTCATGTAATTTTTTAACTACTCAATATATAAGTATAATTTTTTTACATGTAATTCTACAAGATTTATTTAATATAAAACAAATTTTAAAATTTATGAAACTTTAGCCAAAACTAAAATAAATGATATTAAACATAAAGCTATGTGAACACATTGGGATTAGGCTTGCGCGGCAAATTTTGAGGTCAAAATTGAAAAATTGACCAAGAAAATGACTTTATAATGTACAAATATGTACAAACAAAGACTTATACGTAAATTCTCAGCTCAATTTTAATTAGAAATTATTTTAAGAACTTTTTTCTAAAAAAAATTAATAAAAATTTTAAAATTTTGATTTTAAATTTTACTTTAAATAATTTCTAATTAAAATTGAGCTGAAAATTTAGGTATAAGTCTTTGTTTGTACAATATAAAGTCATTTTCTTGGTCATTTTTTTCAATTTTGATATCAAAATTTGCCGCTCAAGCCTAATCACAATGTGTTCAAATGGCTTTATGTTTAATATCATTTATTTTAGTTTTGGCTAAAGTTTCATAAATTTTAAAATTTGTTTTATATTAAATAAATCTTTTAGAATTACATGGAAAATTTTTTTACTTATATATTGAGTAGTTAATAAATTACATGAAAGATCAAACTCTACTTTGTAGTACCTTCTTTGCACATTTTTTAGACTCCTATGACTCCTTAAGTTAACAGTCTTTCCCCGCTAAATTAAAAACTTCTCCCTGTTAAAATTACAGTTTTCCTGTAAAAAAATTACAGTTTTCCAACAAAAAATACAGTTTTAAACTGTAAAAAAAAAAAACAGTTAGCAACTGGCGTCAAAGTTGACAGTTTTTAACCGTTAAAAACAACAGTTTTCTTTTTTACAGTGTGCTGATTCCAAGACACCATTTTTGAACAGTGGTCTGTTTGTCTGAAACAACTCTTAAGCTAAAAGAAAGGACTTCACATTCTGCACACGAGCTCCAAGGACATGTCTTACGTCACAATACGGCTTTTGAGAAAATTGCCACATGGGCAAAAGGTTAACAGCCTTTTAAACTTTTTGGCATTAAAGAAAAATTGAAATACAGAAAAAAATTACGAACTTCAATTTTGGTGCACGACTATTGGGCAGCATAATTCATAATAAGATCTTGGAAATATCGCGTATGAGTAAATGTAGCTGCCATAGAACTTTTTAGGAATTAAAGTTATTGAAATACTCTATGAAGTATTTAATTACTTTTCAATGTATTGATTTATTGATAATAGAAACTGCTGTAATTTCTAAGGGTTTTTTTTTATTCAACTCCTTTTGTTTACTTCAATTATTTTTTAAAACCAAACAATGTTTTTGTGAACTTGGTCCAGTTGCTAATACACAGTTTTGTTTTTGTTTGGATATTTTTTTTTCTCTTTGATATAGCTTCGAAAAAATTTTTGTCAAGAAATCAGTTACAGGAATCCATAACCTGTTTGTTCCACTTCATCAAGGTGTTCCATATAATGGAAATTTTATTGATTTTTAACTTCCATTTTTAACTTTCATGACGCAAAATGTCCGACCTTAACACAATTGAACAGCTGGAATACTATGTGTATTTTATTAGTATTTTATATTTCATTTTCTAGCTTTAGCAAAAGATTTTTTTGATCATATTTGAAATCCTCAAAGAAGGAATAAGTTGAGGTAAAAGGCAGAAAGGGAATAGAAGTTGGTAAGTTACTAAGAATGTATAATTATTTTCGAATTTAAATTGAATAACTTGTTTTACTTTGAACAATTTTGTAAAAAATACTTTCGAGAAAAATAAAGAAACTCGTTAAGGACGTGGCATCTAAAATCAGCATGTTTAATCTTCTAACTGAACAAATATGAACTACTCCAATACAAAAAAGTAAACTATATATATACAAAAAGGTGATAATAGAAAATTTATATAAATACTTCTTCGTTCATCTTAAACTTAGCTGTGGTTCTAAAATACGCTACACTTGTGTTACGACTAGAATTTCTTTAAGGGGTCATAGGAGTCTTAAAAATGTGCAAAGAAGGTACTACAAAACATAGTTTGATCTTTCATGTAATTTTTTAACCACTCAATATATAAGTATAATTTTTTTATATGTAATTCTACAAGATTTATTTAATATAAACCAAATTTTAAAATTTATGAAACTTTAGCCAAAACTAAAATAAATTATAACAAACATAAAACTATTTGAACACATTGGGATAAGGCTTGCGCGGCAAATTTTGAGGTCAAAATTGAAAAAATGACCAAGAAAAAAACTTTGTATTGTACAAATGTGTACAAACAAAGACTTATACCTAAATTATCAGCTCAATTTCAATTAGAAATTATTTTAAGAACTTTTTTCTAAAAAATATTAATAAAAATTTTAAAATTTTAATTTTAAATTTTTTTAAAAATAATTTTTTAATTAAAACTGAGCTGAGAATTTAGGTATAAGTCTTTGTTTGTACATATTTGTACAATATAAAGTCATTTTCTTGGTCATTTTTTCAATTTTGACCTCAAAATTTGCCGCGCAAGCCTAATCCCAATGTGTTAAAATAGCTTTATGTTTAATATCATTTATTTTAGTTTTGGCTAAAGTTTCATAAATTTTAAAATTTGTTTTATATTAAATAAATCTTATAGAATTAAAAAAAAATTATACTTATATATTGAGTAGTTAAAAATTTACATTAAAGATCAAACTATACTATGCAGTACCTTCTTTGCACATTTTTAAAACTCCTATGACCCCTTAAGCTATTTAAGTAACTGCAAGGGTAAGCTTTTTAATTCTTTTAGAGCTTCTCGTTCTAACAACAAGTTCATTTCTGCAATATAGTTCGAATATATTTCAAGTTTATTAAGAAACTTTTTTATTTCCACAGCTGTACAGCTGTGGAAAAATCAGGGGGGGGGGGGGGCGTTTTCATATTAAAAATGTTACGAACTTCGAAATTTCTAATAGCAACACATAATTTTATTGACCTAGAAATGCTAAGCACTCTCGAAAACCCTTAAATCTAAGTTTTTGTTACATTTGGATGAATATTTGACGAGTTATTCAATCGAATCACTTGTGGACCTTTTGGGGGCCATCTCTAGAATAACAAGCAAGCATACATGCAAGGTCGTCTTTATTTTTCAATTACACATGTAATCCCATACACAGTTCCCTAAAGGTTAATTAAAAGTGTTTTGTGATTTACTAAGCAAATTATGAATAGAAATTTTTAAAAATTGGGATTTCGCTTAAACTTCCTGTCTTAAATTTATTTCTGCAAAAATATTAAGGGGTTTCTATTCATATTTTTTTAAAAATTAATATAAAAATTATTTAAAATTTTTTTTAAATACAATAATATTGAATGCATTTTGTTTGGATTACTAAAATTTCTTTTCAGTTAAAAATTCGTTTCATTATCTTAATTATTAATAGATTGGGATAGTTTTTTATGTTCAACTCATTTAACAATATGGGACCTAAACTTTGCACGTCTCTAACTCCTCTAATAATGCTTAAAAACTAACCAAATTTGGCATTTCGTATTGAAATATGTCATAGGTTTTAAATGTGGACTCAAAAAGGGACGTTGCCATTGGAAATTTTAAAGTTACTAACATTTTTAATATGAAGATGGCCCTTTATGCAAATTTTGTAGCATGCAATTGACTCAAAATGTAAATGGTTTACAATGTCAAAAAGGTCCGATTCTATAGGGTGACTAACGGCTGAAAAAAATCACTAGTGGTACTTTTTTTATTTCCACAGCTGTACATATATTTTCCGACTTGTGTGCTTCATCAAAAGACACGCTTTTTAGCCTTCGTCTAGTTGGACAGACACAGTAAGAATTTTTACTGTCACAGAGAAAGGAAGTGCACCAAGGACGAAGGCGGGAATCGAAGCCGCACCTGTTACAGCGCGCAGACCGCTAGCAAAATGGTCTACCTCATATGTCTTGGTCTGCGATCCAAACCACTCGGCCATCCGGGACACCCTGCGACTAAATTTCTTTTATTGTCGCAAAATTATAAGTTTTGGTGGTATTTTGCAACCGTTACTTCCGATTCCTGGTTGAGACAGTTTGATGACTTTTACTAAATTAACTTTTTGCATGCTTTATTTCAAGCACGATGGACGTACAATCTGAAAGTGCGTATCCGACGCCGTTTGCCAATACGACCATTCTTCCAATGTTGCTGTTGTCGCTGATGCAGCAGAAGCATTCGCCCACCTTACAGCAGAGACCTTTGGAGGATGAGTATGACTACATCATAGGTAAAAAAAATTATAGTTATTTGCAGGGTGACCCAAAAGTTATACAATATGTCGTTACTTTTTTATTTTTTTCGGGGCATATAATCTACCTTCTATTTTCATTAGTTGTGATCTCGCATTATGCGCTATCGAACTCGCAAAGTGTTTTCCCGCCCGGCGAAGCGTAAAGATATAAGACAGTCCCGCCTCACTCGGAAAAATGTAGATATTTGCCCTGGCGTAAACGTGTAAAAGAAACTAAACATTTAGAGACCCATTGTTCAGAAATTGAAATCAGAAAGAGCTAAACTACTAGAAATTACGCTAGAGTGAGCAGCAATATATTGTTCCATTCTGATGTATCATCTGGCAGTTTTAGTTGAAATTAACTATGTTCTGGAAAGCATGCATAATTAAATGTTCAATTACTTTAAACAACTATCCCTTATTACCCTCCATTTATATCTTTTTGTTTTAAGTACAGATTTTCATTAAAAATAAATTAATACTGTTTTGTTTCACCATGAGCATTTCATTACCATTGATTATAGTATGAACTGAAAATGATTTCGTGAATTTTTATTTAAAACCGTAAGAGTTATTCTTAGGCTATGTCCGCACTACGACATTAAAAACTGACAAGAAACGAGCGCATGGAAATGAATCGGTGAGTGCAGAAACAACGTCAGTCACAAATTTCAAATTTTTCAGGAGAGAGAAAAAACGTATTAACGCCTCCTTTATTTCTGCACTCAACACTCGAAACAAACGTCCTGTATTTACGGAAATACTCAACAGACTAACGTAGTTTTGCACCCATCACGCATCTTGCCTTTCTACGCTTATTTTCATTAAAAACGAGTTTTCGGATTTTTTTGACTGAAGAGGTTTCTGCACTCACCGATTCAAATGCATATACTATTTGGTCCATTCGAGGTAGGTGCACGCGCATGCCTGCGCAAATTGTATATGTATTTCCATGCGCGCGCAATTCTTGTCATTTTTATTGTCGGTAGTGTGGACATAGCCTTAAAAATATAAATGGTATTCCATATTACATTCTTCTTCTCCTCCTCTACATGCAAAAGAGTGAGTAAGGTAAACCCAAAGTTTAGCTTCAGTTAGAGTGTAATTTAAATTATTTTTTCCGTCGATTTTGACGTAACAGGGCGCACGAATATCAGGGTCAAAAGAGCAACCAATAGGAGCAGGCGAAATTTCGGCGCCAGCAGCGTTGCTTACGCAGTTTCCTCCGCCTAGAACATTTCTCTGCTGCAAACTTAAGGTCGGTTTTGGAATAAGCCGTTATCTCAACAATTCTCCAACAAACATTGCTTAACCGTTCCTTGCAGTGGGTGCCGGCTCAGCTGGTTCCACGCTGGCCGGCCGCCTGTCCGAAGTTCCCTGCGTCAGCGTGTTGCTGCTGGAAGCTGGGAAACCGCCCCCGCTGCTCACGGATGTCCCAGCACTCGTGCCAGCGTTTTGGAGTAGCGACATCATTTGGCCGTACTACACCGTGCCCCAGGCGAACACTGCAAAAGCGATGGTTAATCAGGTTGGTTGCTTTGGTTTGTACACTTGTAATGTAATCGATTCCGGCTGCCTATTTCTAGCCTCCTTTAAGGAGTTTTAACACAGCCAATTACGCCTCGTAATTTCGAACCCTGGTCAAGTGATGAAGTCGACACCTGAGCGGGCACCCAACGGAACTTCGAGCGATATCGTAAGCTAACGCAGTCGGGACTTTCAACTCCACAGATTTAACGAGCACGTATATCAGCAGTATACTCGGACACCCCGGTGGATTTCGGAGGATTTTTCCCACCTCCAGCCTGGAAACACCTGGGGCACGAATACGTCTATGGAATGGCTAGGACAAGGAGAGAACCAAGAACCTTCTTGGTGTGAGGCTCGTCGCGTATACGTCTCGGCCACCGGGGGATCTTTGTACACTTATTTCCGGATGTGATTGATCAGATACCCTTTTATAAACTTTCGTCAAGTAGGACAGACAGAATTTTTACTGACACAGAGAGAGAAATTACACCCAGGTCGAAGGTGGGTATCAAACCTCACAGGGTACAGTGCGAAGACTGTTGGCGTAATGGTCAGCTTTCTTAACTATCGATCTTAAGCTATCTTAATCTAGCTCCAGCAATATGGCGGAGCTCAGAATATTTTGAGTAAAATTATTTCTTGAAAACTAAAAACAATATTCGAACCAATTTTAAAAGGTGGAAGGGTCGGGACCTGTAAGTCAGCCACATTTATCGCAAAAAAAAAATCCGCTTGCAAAAATATTCGATACAGCTGGAGAAATGCATCAGAGAAAATATTTTTTCTCCTTAAGATTAACACTGGTACACTTTGCTTTCGAGACCCCCGGCTCAGCGCGCCTATTCACCCTAAAGACACCTTCCGCTTTCATGAGTTAACAATCTCATGGTTTCATGAGTTTATAACAGAGTACCTACGCTAGAATGATGGATTTCTGTATGTACAGGGTGGTAATAAAATAACGCTCCCTATTCGGAGTGGTCTGTAGCTTGAATGAATAATCCAAATGCAAAAAACTTTGAGACACTTACTCATCAAGAAGGGGGGAAAAGAATGGAATCATAAAAAACAAACTCGTCTCTTGACCAGGGTTCTAAATTACGAGGCGTAATTGGATGTGTTGGCCGTTATTACCCATAATTGCCTACTCATCGTAATTCTAACCTTGGTCAAGAGACGAGTTTCTGTGTTATAATTCCAATCTTTTTCGTAATAAAGAAACTCGTCTCTTGACCAGGGTTCTAAATTACGAGGCGTAATTAGCTATGTTGGCAGTAATTGGCCATAATTGACGACGCCTCGTAATTTAGATTCTGGTCAAAAGACGAGTTTGTTTTTTATGATTATTCTTTAGGATTCTGTCTTTTTTATGATTCCATTCTTTTTCCCCCTTCTTGAATAGCAAGTGTCTCAATTTTTGATGCATTTGGATTATTCATTCAAGCTACAGACCACTCCGATATATTAATAGTAATGCCGGGAATTTTTAAAACATCTGAACCCACTGTAAGTTCCAAGCTGGCAGTCACAGGCAAAATAGAACAACTAGGACACAAACTACGTTCTTCGTTTTTAGAGGACCTTTTAGATCGCTTAGTTTGAGTTGCTGTAATTAAGTAAATATGAAGAAATATTTTGGATTTAAGTGTTTCTCAGCATTTTTATTCGATTTCGATATGAATTTTGTTTAAAAAAAATGCCCAACTTTAAGCATTCCGGATATTTACAGCAAGTGTATTGGACCAACGGCAAAACTCTCGGCGGCTCCAGTGTTGTGAACTTGATGCTGTACGTGCGGGGTAACAGGCACGATTATGACGACTGGGCACGAAACGGAGCTGTAGGCTGGAGCTATTCGGACGTCAAGCCCTACTTCCTGAAAGCCGAAAACAACACAGCGCCTGAATTTGTCGCCAATGGTATCAGCTCTTAAATTTTATCTAGATTGGTTTCGACTAGTTTACCAGGCAATGGTTCAACTAACGTAGACAAAGTCGTGGCATCAGCCTTGGTGATATGGCTACTCGCATTCTCCTTACCATAATCATGAGCAAACGGTGTGTCGCTATTGTCTTAAACCTCGGTTTCCTCGGAGTCCGTTAACAGATTTAAGCGGTCGGACAGCCGGACAGATCACCACGACCACCAGATTGAGTTGCTGTTGAGTGCGTTGGGGAAATCCTGATGATAACGTTTTTTGCTGTTGTCTGTTGCGTGGTGATGCTTGCCAAAAATTCCAAATGCGAGGAAATGACGGAAGGCGAGAGTTGTTTTACGCTTGCCGAGGAAGGAATGATAATTGATTTTGTGAGAAATCACGAAGAATCTAAATTTTCCATTTTTGACATGCAAAGACGAAAACCAAAACAACAAAAGAGTTAGTTGAGTGAGTTCGCTAGGTTTCCAGTTTCGTGTCAACGTAACGTTCCGATGAAGCGGTGGCCGATAGACTGACGTCATCCACGTATACTAGCGGTAGCATTTTTCTGGCAACAGACTCCGAGGAAACCAAGGCTTTAGAAGACCATTAATTGGCAATAAAATTGGTACATGGGGGTAAAATAAAGAGATCGACATCGAGGGACTTTAGTTTAGATCTAACAGAATTACTGAAACTGGTGACAATTACCACGTAATACCAAAACAGTAATCGCTCCTTCTGATCCCCCAAATCGCCAAATCCTCCTAAACCAGGCTAAATCAGCGTATAAGATCTAAAACTGACAATGTACTACTACTCCTGAGCCTTATTAACCCTTTCAGTCCCAGTGATGCCATTTGGCATTATCATGTTTCGGATCACAATTCAAAAAAATAATAGGTCTGATATCTATTGGGATTAATAATAAATATTTTCTGGTAGAAAAAAGTTTGACGAATCGAATAATGTGCTTTTGATATCATAAATGGCTATAGAAGATCAGAATAGATATTTATGCAACTAGTGCGAAAAGTAATGCTTTTTAAAACAAGTGGATTTTATTTCACGAGCGAGGTACGAGCGAGTGAAATAAAGACACGTGTTTTAAAAAGTTTACTTTTCGCACGTGTTTCATACACTATTTTTTATAATTGCGTGAAAAAAATCAAATCTCATTGGTTCAAAAATAATTCACGTGCTAATTAGACTAAAATAGACTAAGAGATGTCAAGGAAAACAACCAATGATCTCGCAGTTCGGAGCGCGTGACGCTATAAAAAACCAATAAGCGTGTTTCAACATTTTGTCAAAGAAAGCAACCAATGAACTCGCAGTTCGAAGGGCGTGGCTTAAGAAATATTCCCATCGCAAGAAAAAAAATTCATTGATTCAAAAATAATTCACGCGCATAATATTTTTAAATACAGCAGATCGATAAATCTTTGGATTTTATGAGTATTATCAAATCGAAATTTTACTTGAAATGTTGGCATCTTATAAAAAGAGTGCGACAAAGTCTTTTTTTCACTGCTTTTGGGTGAAAAAAAGTACTTTTTTTCACTGTTTCAAAAAGTCTAGCTTTGTGCACGCGTCTGATATTGAAATTATAATGTAAAAGTCGGCTTTTTTTCACGCAATTATAAAAAAAAAATATGAATATGCCAAATTTTCATTGGGACTGAAAGGTTTAAAAAAAAACAGATTATCTCCAAATATTATTTTCATTTGCACAAGTTCAGCTGAATTGGAAGTTATCTTATTATCTTATTGCTACCAAATTTTTCGGAACGATAAATATTTTAAATGGTAATTTCTTTTTAAAAAAATTACCATACAAAAGCTGTAGTAACATGTTTGAAATACAAATAAAGTGAATTATAGATATATTTTTTAAAAAACAATCTCTTTCCATTAGTCTGGTGGTAACTCAACCATTGCTAAAAAGAACGCATGGGAAAAAAGGGATAAACTATTTTTGCCATTTCGGAATCAATCTCGCCAAATATCATCACCTCGCCACCAATCTCGCCAAATATCACCACCTCGCCACCAATCTCGCCAAATATGTATTTTTGCTACGGCTATTACCTTATCTTTAATAAACAAAGTGTAAATAGTTATTGGATAACAACGTTTTTTTAAAAAAAATTCTTAATATTTGTGTTAAGGTTACCATGCTGTGGACGGACCTGTAACCGTATCCGAAAATCGATTCGATTCAACACTGAGGCGTCCTTTAATACAAGCAGCACAACAACTTGGAATCAAACTTGTAGATTCTAATGCTAGAACCCAATCAGGTAAAGATTTATCTATTTAAGTTCCAATGCGGAGTAACTGCAAAAAATGTAAAATTTTACACAATCCCTTAACTGATTACTTAAGCCTAATTTCTTCCTTCAAAAGAGAAATTGAATTAAGTGTTGGAAAGTGTTTGAATTAATACAGACAATAGGCGCGTTTACATGAGCCATCGAATCCATGGAATGCAAAACTCTCCGTTAGGGAAAAAAGTGTTCGAGCAGGATTTCTAACCCAAATGACAGTCTGTGGCAGAATCTATGGAATGAAACATCAAGCTATCCTTCATTGGAATGTTTGCGAAGCCTCCCAATGAGCCCTGCAATTCCGGTTCTGCCTGGGAGCAAATCCACAAGCGAAATCCCAATTTTTAAAAATTTTTATTCATAATTTGTTGAGTAAATCACAAAATACTTTTAAATTGCCCTTTAGGGGACTGTGTATAAGATTACATGTGTAATTGTTAAAGACGGCCTTGCCTGCATGCCTGCTCGTCATTTTAGAGATGGTCCCTAAAAGGTCCACAAGTGATTCGATTGAATAACTCGTCAAATATTCATCCAAATGTTACAAAAACTTAAGATTTAAGGGTTTTCAAGAGTGCTTAGCATTTTTAAGTTATTAAAATTGGGTGTTGCCATTGAAAATTTCAAAGTTCGTAACATTTTTAATATGAAGACGGCCCCTTATGCAAATTTTGTGCATGCAATCAACTTAGAATGTTATTTTTTCACAAAGTCAAAAAGGTCCGATTCTATAGGATGACTATCGGCTGAAATAACCTCAAGTGGGTACTTTTTTATTTCCACAGCTGTACAGCTGTGGAAATAAAAAGTACCCACTTGAGGTTATTTCCTCCGTTATTCATCCTAAGGAATCGGACCTTTTTGACATTGTGAACAATTAACATTCTGAGTTCATTGCATGACACAAAATTTGCATAAGGGGCCATCTTCATATTAAAAATGTTACAGTAAAACTTCTCGGGAGCGACCACCCTCCGTTCTGAGGAAAATCGGTCGTTCAGGGAGGGTGGTCTCTTTGAGAAGTTTCATCACTCGGCTGCTTAAATATCCAAATAAATTTTATAAGCAATGGTTTAGAAGCAAAAATTAAGAGCAGTATTCAATATCCATCATTTTATTTAATTATATACAAAAACAAGTTACAATTTTTTAAAAAAAGTAGAAATTTCTACTTGTTTCATTTTTTTTGATTTTTCAGAAATTACTTCCTTTTCCAATTTGTTTTTCAGTTCTGCCAAAAGACTATGTATGGAAACATCTTTCATATTTCCCAAATTTGACGTTATTAAATCGATTTGCTTTAACGCGTTTTGGGCTGTCATCTTTGGCTCGACCGTCTGTTGAAGGATGTCATCAGATGAATTTTCCTCCTCAGATTCGGAATTAGTGCCTATAAAAGGCAAAATTATAAGTGTCGAATATATTTTTTAAAAAACAGTTCAAGCATTACGATTAAAAAAGAAAAATGCGCACACTTACCTTGGGCAATAGCATCCTGTATAAGGCGCTCTTCCCAGTTTTCTTTAAGGTCATCAAAGCATTCTATGGTATCCTCGCACTCCAGAGACTCCGGATGGTATTCTATCCCCGCAAGTTGTGAAAGTTCCTCTATTTCACCAATAGCATCAGAGTCATCAAAAGGAAGAATCTGTTTTTCCAATTCAGAATTAGTGAGTCCACAACTCGCAAAACATTTCATCACCAAGTCGGCATCCAAGTCCTTCCAAGCGCGTTTGGTCCATCCAACGGCGTCGGCAACTGTTATTTTTTTAGCAAGCTCAGTCGCACCTTCACTTTCCTCTATTCTAGCAATTATCGATCGCAAAACGTATCTTCGATATTCTAACTTAAACCATTTTATGACTCCATGGTCTAGGGGTTGAAGTTTGGAGGTGGCGTTCGGCGGCAAAAACAGAAGTTTAACATTTTTCAACACAGCTTGATGCTTGTGGCAGGTTGCATTGTCCAAAATGAGGAGCACGTTTCTTCCTTCTTTTCCCATTTTCTTATCGAAATCTACAAGCCACTCTTCGAAAATTGTAGAAGTCATCCAGGCTTTGCGGTTTGACTTCCACTGAACACCAAGCTTTGCTACGTCCTTTCCTTTAAAACATCGCGGGTTCTTGGACCTCCATATCATTAGCGGCTTCATTTTTTCCCCTGTTGCACTCACACAAAAAGCTATGGTCATTCTTTCTTTAGCTTGTTTCCCCCCTTTAGAGTCTGCCGACTTGAGCATCATGCTTTTATTAGGGAGAGCACGGAAAAAAAGTCCAGTTTCATCCATGTTGAAAATGTCCCGGTCATCGTATCCGGCTAAGAGCAATGGCAGTCTAGTTTTCCAGTCATCACAGACATTCTCGTCCACATCGGCAGCTTCTCCACACAATGCCCGGAACACAATATTGTTTCTAGTCCTAAACTTGTCGAGCCATCCGTTGCTTGCGTTGAAGTCTTTTACTCCAAAAGCATCTGCTATCTCCAAGGCTTTTTCTTTCATTAGGGTTCCGCTTATTGGAATATTTTTAGTCCGGGCATTTCTAAACCATTCCAAAAGCGCTTCGTTAACATCTGGAAATTTCTCTGTCCTCATTCTCTTGACGCCTCTAAACTTGAACTCTTCCCATTCTTTACGGATATTCTCCTTTTCTTTAATGATTTTGTTAATTTGGGTTTTTCCACAGTTAAATAAATCCGCTAGCTTTCGCTCTGATTTGCCCTTTTCATGCAACTCTATGACTTCAATACGCTGCTCCAAACTTAAAATCGTACGTTTCTTCGACATTTTGAAAATTGCAAATGAATTTTTCGATAACTGATGCAGTAACCTCTCTCTTCTCCCCCTCCCCCCTTCACCCCTTTCTAGACCTAATCCCGCCCCTTCCACAAACATTAGATGGCAAATCAATAAGATTGTCCACATGACTTTTCACTTGTATTCTCCCCATTTTGTGAGGTTCTCAATTCTTTATTGCCTTCTACGATAGCCCCTAATTGTCTGAGTGTCACGATCCTGTGATTTGTTTTTGAAGGGCGTGTCCAAGCGTTACTTCGGCCAGGGTTGTCAACGTACATGACCCCGACCTTGCAATTGTTAACTGCATAGTTAAATGGAAGAATCTTCTTAGCGACAACTCGGACAATTCGAGGAAGGGTCTTTTGAAATCTCCCTTTTAACAGCAACTAGGGAGGGGAGGGGTGGGGCTGAATTTGTTCCGAGTTTTAAGGCAGGTGAAATCTTTCACGTTAACAATAGTTGAAGGTCATTAAAAGGACGAAAAGTGTAAACAATGTACAGTACCGGGAGGAAAGCTAGATCTACTTTTTGGAAAAGTGACCTCCGGTTGTGACCTGAAATGTGGTCGTAACTGGAGGTATGTCTGGTCTGTTCGAGAGGTATTTTTAACATTAAGCGTATAGGGAAAAAAATCGGTGCCTTGAAAAATTGCCCGTTTGCAGAGGTGGTCGCTTAATAGAGGTGGTCTTTTGTAGAAGTTTTACTGTACTAACTTTAAAATTTCCAATAGCAACACCCCTTTTTGAATCCATATTTCAAATCTCTGACCTATGTTAATACGAAATGCCAAATTTTGTTAGTTTTTAAGCATTATTAGAGGAGTAAGAGACGTGCAAAGTTTAGGTCCCATAATGTTAAATGAGTTGCACATAAAAAACTATCCCGATTTATAAATAATTAAGATAATGAAACAAATTTTTTACTGAAAAGAAATTATAATAACCCAAACAAAATGCATTCAAAATTGGGGTATTTAAAACAATTTTTATATTTTTAAATAATTATTATATTAATTTTTTAAAAAAATATGAATAGAAACCCCTAAATATTTTTACAGAAATTAATTTAAGACAGGAAGTTTAAGCGAAATCCCAATTTTTAAAAATGTTTATTCATAATTTGTTGAGTAAATCACAAAATACTTTATAATTACCCTTTAAGGGACTGTGTATAAGATTACGTGTGTATTTGATAAATAAAGACGGCTTTGCATGCACGCTTGCTTGTCATTTTAGAGATGGTCCCCAAAAGAACCACAAGTGATTCGATTGAATAACTCGTCAAATATTCATCCAAATGTAGCAAAAACTTAGATTTAAGGGTTTTCAAGAGTGCTTAACATTTCTAAGTTATTAAAATTGGGTGTTGCTATTGGGAAATTTCAAAGATCGTAATATTTTTTATATGAAGACGGCCCCTTATGCAAATTTTGCATCGTGCAATTCACTCAGAATGTTAATTATACACAATCTCAAAAAGGTCCGATTCTATAGGGTGACTAACGGATGAAATAACCTCAAGTGGGTACTTTTTTATTTCCACAGCTGTACCTTCTGTGCACATTTTTAAGACTCCTATGATCCCTTAAATAATTCGACTTTTTTTTAACAATTTAAAGACGGGTATCGACTGATCCATAAACTTAGAATCTTCTTGACCAGCAGCGTAATCTAATGCCTAGCTCTCCTAACGTGTCGAAATGAACTAATACACTATTAAAGATTGATTTGCTGATTGACATAATTGTACTTGCCGATTGTAGCGCCACTTTTCCTTCGGAAGGTATACAGGTGTGGAAAAAAATTACCAACTAGTGATTATTTCGACCTTTAGTCATCCTATAAAATCGGACCTTTTCGACTATGAGAACAAATAACATTCTGAGTTAATTGCATGACACAAAATATACATAAGGGGCAGTCTTAATATTAAAAATGTTACGAACTTTAACATTTTCAATAGCAACACCCAATTTTAATTACTTCGAAATGTGAAGAACCCTCGAAAACCCCTAACTATAAGTTTTTGTTACATTTGGATGAATATTTGAGGAGTTATTCAATCGAATCACTTATGGACCTTTGGGGGACCATGTCTAAAATGACAAGCGTAGTCAGTCTGTAGGTATATTAGTGGAGGAAAAAGAAGCACAAGGTCAAATATCTTGAAGATGGGGCCCTACGAGGTATATAAAAGTCAATAAGTAGCTGTACATATTCAAAAATAAAATCGAAAATAAGTTGTCGCCAAAAATAGATCCCTTTCGTCACCTTGATAAGGGTTCTAAATTACGAGGCGTAATTGGCTCTGTTAAAGCTCCTAAAGGTGACTAGAAATAGGCAGCCAGAAGCCGTTACATCAGTTCCCTTAAGCCTTGGTTTTCTCGGAGTCTGTCGCCAGAAAAATGCGACCGCTATTATACGGGGATGACGTCACTCTACCGACCACCGCTTCATCGGAACGTTACGTTGACACGAAACTGGAAACCTAGCGAACTCACTCAACTCAACTCTGCTGTTGTTTTGGTTTTCGTCTTTGCATGTCAAAAATGGAAAATTTAGGTTCTTCGTGATTTCTCACAAAATCAATTAGCATTTCTTCCTCGGCAAGCGTAAAACAACCCTCGCCTTCCGTCATTTCCTCAAATTTTTAATTTTTGGCAAGCACACCACGCAACAAACAATAGCAAAAAACGTTGTCATCAGGATTTCCCCAACGCACTCAACAGCAACGCAATATGGCGGTCGTTTGAGTTGTCCGGCAACACTCCCGAGGTAACTACTCTAGCGTAATCAATGTCAGTATTTTGAATGACGTCATTCACCGCACTTGTCAGACCGCTTAAATCTGTTGACGGACTCCGATGAAACCGAGGGTTTAGACACAACGGGGTTGCTAGTTTCTATGTCAATTTCAATATAGAAATTCTCCAATGAAAATCCAATGAGAGTTTCAAACTTAGAGTGTTCTTAGTCTATGGACCAGTCGACTCCCGTCTTTAAAGTGTTAGTTAAGCCTCGGTTTCCTCGGAGTCCGTCAACAGATTTAAGCGGTCGGCCAAGTGCGGTGAGTGACGTTATACAAACTACTGACATTGATTACGCTAGAGTGGTTTCCTCGGGAGCGTTGCCGGTTAACTCAACACGACCGCCAGATTGAGTTGCTCTTGAGTGCGTTGGGGAAATCCCGATGACAACGTTTTTTGCTGTTGTCTGTTGCGTGGTGTGCTTGCCAAAATTTAAAAAAATTGATGAAATGAAGGAAGGCGAGGGTTTTTTTACGCTTGCCGAGGAAGAAATACTAATTGACTTTGTGAGAAATCACGAAGAAATAAAATTTTCCATTTTTGACATGCAAAGACGAAAACCAAAAAACAACAGAGTTATTTGAGTGAGTTCGCTAGGTTTCCAGTTTCGCGTCAACGTAACGTTCCGATGAAGCTGCAGCCGGTAGGGTGACGTCATCCACGTATAATAGCAGTAGCTTTTTTCTGGCGAAAGACTCCGAGGAAACCAAGGCTTTAGACTAACTTCTTATCGTTCTCACCTTCTATTTCAGGCATTTACGATTCAGAACAGTTCGTCCGCAATGGCCAGAGGTGCAGCACCGCAAAGGCATACCTGGTGCCTGCAGAAAACCGAACCAACCTGCATATCGTCCCCGAGGCAAAGGCTCGAAAGGCACAGGCTCAAATTCATAACATATTAAACTTTATCACGCTTATTTTTCATTGGGTCACTGCGAAATCTTGCAGGCCCGTCCGTGGCCGAGTGGTAAAAGGCCTTATCACACGAGAGCTCGTTCGCTCAGCGACGTCTCTACGCTGTTTCAAAAACAGGTTTTTCGATCAGCTTTTGCTGGCTGAGTTTTTTCGAGTGAAAAAATCCAGTACTTTTCCCTGAGCGAACGGCTGCTCCAATCAAAAACGAAGTTCAGTCGTGACGTCATGACCGAGCCTCCTCCTTGTACAGCTGTGGAAATAAAAAAGTACCCACTTGAGGTTATTTCATCCGTTAGTCACCCTATAGAATCGGACCTTTTTGAGATTGTGTACAATTAACATTCTGATTTAATTGCACGATACAAAATTTGCATAAGGGGCCGTCTTCATATTAAAAATATTACGAACTTTGAAATTTCCAATAGCAACACCCAATTTTAATAACTTAGAAATGTTAAGCACTCTTGAAAACCCTTAAATCTAAGTTTTTGTTACATTTGGATGAATATTTGACGAGCTATTTAATCGAATCACTTGTGGACCTTTTGGGGACCATCTCTAAAATGACAAGCAAGTATGCATGCAAGGTCGTCTTTATTTATCAATCACACGTAATCTTATACACAGTCCCCTAAAGGGTAATTAAAAAGTATTTTGTGATTTACTCAGCAAATTATGAATAAAATTTTTTAAAAATTAGGATTTCGCTTAAACTTCCTGTCTTAAATTTATTTCTTTAAAAATAATAAGGGGTTTCTATTCACATTTTTTTAAAAAATTAATATAATAATTATTTAAAAATATAAAAATTGTTTTAAATACCCCAATATTGAATGCATTTTGTTTGGGTTATTATAGTTTAATTTCAGTAAAAAATTCGTTTCATTATCTTAATTATTTATAGATTGGGATAGTTTTTTATGTGCAACTCATTTAACATTATGGGACCTAAACTTTGCACGTCTCTAACTCCCCTAATAATGCTTAAAAACTAATAAAATTTGGCATTTCGTATTAACATGGGTCATAGATTTGAAATATGGACTCAAAAAGGGGTGTTACTATTGGAAATTTTAAAGTTAGTAACATTTTTAATATGAAGATGGCCCCTTATGCAAATTTTGTGTCATGCAATTAACTCAGAATGTTAATTGTTCACAATGTCAAAAAGGTCCGATTCTTTAGGATGAATAACGGAGGAAATAACCTCAAGTGGGTACTTTTTTATTTCCACAGCTGTACCTTCTCCTCAAATAACCGCGATAGTACCGCTTTTAAGTCTGTGATGTCACGCGTGACGTAGCTGTCGTCTTGTGTGACGTTTTGCTGAACCAAAAGTTTTTCGATGAGCCACGTTCCTACCGTCTGATAAGGGCTTAAGGCATCCGCCTCAGGATTCAGCCTTCTCAGGAGTGCGGGGGTTCGAATCCCACCTACTGCCAGTCCATCCTATGAATCGGATACCTTCACTTGGAAAATCCAACTCGTGACGGATGGGCCAGAGCACACTGGGACAGACGTGCTCGTTAAATCTGTGGAGTCCAAAGTCCCGACGGCGTCAGCGTACGATGTCGCTCGAAGTTCCGTTGGGTGCCCGCTCAGGTGCCGACCTCGTTACTATACCAGGGCTCTAAATTACTAGGTGTTATTGGCTGTGTTAAAGCTCCTACTGGAGGCTAGAAACAGAGTTGGAACGGGTCACCGGGTCAGTGGGTCATCTGGGTCACTTGGGTCACTTTTTTGGTCTGAATCACTGGGTCATGGGTCACTCTATCAGACCCGGATTCGACCCAGTGACCCATGACCCGGACTGACCCAGTGACCCGGGATGGCCCACTGACCCGGAATGACCCACTGACCCGGAATGACCCACTGACCCGGAATGACCCAGGGACCAAACCATTCTGGGAATATAGACTAACTAGCTAGACTGTATAGTTTAGTTTCTGAGGGGTTGAAATGTGGATTTATTTGATTCAGTATTTAAGTTTCAAGCTTATTTTATTCTAAAATTACATAATCAGATTAATATATGCTTGAGTAAATTTCTATATTGACTATGCTATGTACTTATGTTCGATATATCATTAGGCCAGCCTATTCATTCTGAATAAACTGTGTATTCCCATATTCTTTAACACTGTAAATCTGTTACATACTATACAGCGTAGTGACTAGTGAGTGTATATACAGTGCATACTGCATAGATGTTTGTGATACATTAGTTTTGTTGTTATGCAGAAGTAAACGTGTTTTCTATAGTATTCAGTTTCAGTATTAAAAATAATGTAAATTTTGCATAAACATTGTTATTCTTGAAAATATTGTTTTATATAATTAATGAATTGGCCTTCAATTCAGCTTTATCCCAAATTATGAATCTAAAATCATCCTACGCAGCTAAGCTAATAGCATATATTGCAAGCTTTTTGTAATACGTATCTGACTTAATGTGAACGAAAATTGATCATAACTGTTGGTAATTTACATGGGTAGTTCTTTTACTTCGCTGCTATATATATTAAATCACGTTTTAATGAGGCCTGAATAATACAACCAAGATTATACTTGCTACTTGTGCGTGTGAAGGGTGATATGGCTGTAGATGTAGTTTTGCAAGGATGAGAACCAGCAGTACCATGTTTCACTTGTGTCAAGCCAATACCAATTTTAGTTTTTCGACCTTGAGACAAAGTGATTTTAACCTCGTCTTTGCATCACTAGAAAAAGTGGTTAGTTGGCTCAGTTCAAGTTGTTGTGCTAGTCAGCCTAGTCGCAATTACTAGGTTAGTTTGAGTCGATTCATGTTACTGGGTCAGTTCAGAAAACTGGGTCAGTTACTCAGTTCAGGCTTCTGGGTCAGGCCAGGTTCCTGGGTCAGTCCGGGTCACTGGGTTCAGTCCGGATCACTGGGTCATTCCGGGTCAATGGGTCAGTCCGGGTCAATGGGTCACTCCGGGTCAATGGGTCAGTCCGGGTCATTGGGTCAGTGGGTCACTGGGTTATGGGTCTCATATATGAATGGGTCAGTGGGTCATGGGTCACACAGTTTGTGACCCGTTCCAACTCTGGCTAGAAATAGGCAGCCGGAAACGATTACATTACCCATTACCCTGCAGCATAACGTTAATCCATCTAAAACAATTGGAAGCCCACACACAGCCCCCTCATGTTTTACAGAATACCATTACACAAGAGAAGTTTACTTGGATTCTTCTACTTTGTAGTGTTAGGCTGCATCCATAAATTAATTGTAACGTTACTCCTTAAAACCGGAGGTAGCATTTGCCGCCATCAATTTTTTTAAAAAAATAAACTCACTATTTGCGTAACGTTACTCCATAAAAACTGATGGAAGCCTAGTTCCCACAAATTTTATGGAGTAATATAACACCAAATTTGCGAATTTGGTATCTGCGTATCAATAGGTAATGAGAAAAAGCTGCCCAATAGTAAAAAGTAAAGTATTTTTAATTTAAGGGGTCATAGGAGTCTTAAAAATGTGCAAAGAAGGTACTACAAAATATAGTTTGATCTTTCATGTCATTTTTGAACTACTTAATGTATAAGTATAATTTTTTTATATGTAATTCTACAAGATTTATCTATTATAAAACAAGTTTTAAAATTTATGAAACTTTAGCCAAAACTAAAATAAATGATATTAAACATGAAACTATTTGAACACATTGTGATTAGGCTTGCGCGGCAAATTGTGAGGTCAAATTTGAAGACATGACCAAGAAAATGACTTTATATTGTACAAATATATACAAACAAGGACTTATACCTAAATTCTCAGCTCAATTTTAATTAGAAATTATTTTTTTTTAAATTTAAAATCAAAATTTTTAAATTTTTATAAATTTTTTTAGAAAAAAGTTCTTAAAATAATGTCTAATTAAAATTGAGCTGAGAATTTAGGTATAAGTCTTTGTTTGTACATATTTGTACAATATAAAGTCATTTTCTTGGTCATGTCTTCAAATTTGACCTCACAATTTGCTGCGCAAGCTTAATCACAATGTGTTCAAATAGCTTTATGTTTAATATCATTTATTTTAGTTTTGGCTAAAGTTTCATAGATTTTAAAATTTGTTTCATATTAAATAAATCTTGTAGAATTACATATAAAAAAATTATACTTGTATATTGAGTAGTTAAAAAATTACATGAAAGATCAAACTATGTTTTGTAGTTCCTTCTTTGCACATTTTTAAGACTCCTTTCCTTGACCCCTTAAACGAATTTATTTTTAGCAAGTACGGAACGAAGCTATTGTCAATTTTCCGTGGGGTAATTTTGAAATCCTACAAAAAAAAAAATCTTTATTGTCTGTTCAGAGAACAACCACTCTTCCCTGAGATCCATTGCCTTTCAACTGTATATCTATTTTCATACATATGTCACCGTTAAAACCCGAAATCAGCTAGAACTAGAATTAACTAGTTGAAACTAGTTTTTACTGATGCCGTTAGTTAAAACTAGTTTCCACTAGCTAAAACCAGTTATTGTCAGTTAATACTAGTTTTGACGAACGAGATTGGTTTTATCTAGTTTTAACTATAACACACTTATATTAGATAAAACTAGAATTAACGGAAAATAGCACGATTTAGGATAATAGGTTTGGATTAGATTAGTTAATTATTGGACTGAAATGCAATGAAAGCGTTTGGATAGTGGAAGACACTTCATTAACAACCGTACATCGAGTTTTTTAAGGACTCCATTGTCATAATAAGATTATAAAATTTAGGTTCACAATAAATAAAAATTTGGTTTGTTACAGAATCTGTCACTTACACCTCTTCCACACAACATTTTACGCTCAACAGGAAACACACTAACACCTAAAAAAGAAACTCGCCAAACAGGGCCTTTGGCTAGTTCTAATTCAAACTTTTATAAGCAAAAAATTAATAATTTTCTTTAATCTTCTTTTGCAGATTTGATAATTAATCTTCATCGTTTGCTAATTTTTTTGAACTTAGAAGTATAGTGCTGGATTTTTTTTAATAAATATCTTTTTGCAGTCACAAGTTTACATTTCTGAAAAATAAATTAGCAAAATTGTTACTTTAAAAATAAAAGCGAAAATTTGCATATTTTTTTATCCAAATTTAGCATTTTGTATGCATCTTTCTTCTTTCATATATAATGAACCTTCAATATAACTTTATTGTGCTATTACAACAATCCAAATTGAATTATTACACAAAAATAAATATTTTTTTCAATAATTTTATTTTTATTTTAAATAAAGCTTCTCGTATGTTTGGATGTCATGGCAACAGTGAAAATATTGAATAAAAATGGAATTTGCATGTAATTTTAAATAAACTTCTAATTAAATTTTTTAAAAGAAATTCGGAATGTAGCCTAAACTGATTTTTTGCTTCAAAATGACGTATCCCACTTGTTTGTGAGACTTTTGGTTCTTTCTGTGAAAGTGGGTGACAGACAGACGGTCCGGACGGACGGACTGCACGATTATAAAACCTTCCACTTTTTACGTTATAAACGTAGTGTGGAAGCTAAAAGTCAAGCATTCGCAGTTTATTCTACTTTCATTCTAAAACATGTTAGATAATTCTAGTTTTGGCTAAATGCAACTAGTTTTAACCAATACAATTGGTCAAAACTGGTATTAACTTGTGATATCTATAGTTTTAGATTGAGGAAACTAGTTTTCACCAATGGCTTCAGTTAAAACTAGTTATCACTGTTTAATTCTAGTTTTAGCTGATTCCCCGGGTTATAACGGTAACATATAAATCCATGATTTTTTTTTGCTTTAGGTCATAATTAACAACAAACATGCAGTCGGGGTGAGCTTCGATCACAAGGGTGAAACCCGCACCGCTAGGGCCAGGCGAGAAGTCATCTTGTCAGCCGGCTCCATCAACTCGGCACAACTTCTCATGCTCTCGGGAATAGGACCGAAAGAACACCTGCAACAAAATGGCGTATGATCACTGAACTGAACTGAAACTCTGGAAGAAGCATCCCATGATAAGCTGGTGAAGCCTATTTTTGGGTCACTTGGCGACAGCTTTAGAGAGAATATGTGCCATATTTGGCATGACTTCGCCGATCACAATGGGCACTTGACTTGACAGTTTGCATTGGATGCCGCCAATCACTCGCCAAGAATAGTCCTACAAGGAATTTAAGTTTTAAAGATTGTACCTGCAATTATATTATTTTAAAAGTATACATGTTTCCGAAACTTCATTATATAAAGAACCTCCTAAAGCAATAACCTATCAATTTTCTGTTAAAAAAATTATTGAAAAAGTTGCTTAAAAATGCTTAATTTAACAGGTAAAGTATATGATTGGCGGCAAAAGTTGGGTTGCTCTTACAGGGTTGCCGGGCTTCAACGACCCGTTTGACGAGCGTTTCGATACTCCTTCTAGAGTTTCAGTTCAGTTCAGTGGGTATGATACTGTATAATGGATTAAAGATAGAGCATTTAAAAACTGGTTTCCATTACATCTTTCAGTCCCAAAAATTTACTGCACTACAGAAACATCTGATATTCATAAAATAAGCTTATTTTTCGTCACACTCTCAGAAATAACACTCTCATTTTTGACGATTCATGAATCCTTAAGCCTCATTTCGTTAATATTGAGGATTGTTTTGTCAAACTATCACGTGACTTTTGAGTAAACGCGAATCCTCACTTTTACGATCGTGATTTGACGATTCTGTATCTTGATTTTAAGGAAACTGAATCTCATTGTTGTACTCACATGCTCAAAAATGACGAAATATTTCTTTAGATTAGACGACATTCAAATCCTCATAAAAATGACGATTCAAATTTAATCACTTTGAGGAAACGAAAACTCGGAGCATTTGCCAGTAAACGAATCGTCAAAATTAAGGAAAATTTCGTCGTTTTTGAGCATTCATTTTTTAGAGTGCAAAAATAAGAGTTCCTTAAGAAAAAAAATCATTTTCATTTTTATATGGTTTTTGAAATAATGCCAAAATTTTTTTAACTGTGGAAAACAACAAGATAACAAATTATATATTACCTAAAAACACTTCGAGTTATATATTTTAAGGTATCCTGACCAGATTATTGAAAAAAAATTAATTAATTATTTTAACCGAAATAGTTTAAATTGTGTTTTAAATATGTGGAACTGAAGTGAACTTTTCAAAGATCAGGTGAAACGCTTGTTAGCTATTTTCTAATTTAAAAAAATAGTAGTTATGACTTCTATTGAGATTAATGTAAAATATTGTCTAATCGAACAAAGTATGAAGAATCGAATGAAGTGTGTTTGGATGTCATAATGGGACATAAACATTTGGAAAAAATATTGAAAGTGATGATTCCAAATGGCATCATTGGGCCTGAAAGGGTTAAACAATACTCCCGTCAGCGGGTGCTTTTTTAGGTATATCGCAAGTATTTCTCAGACATTCCTGATTGGTAGCAACAGGGCCTGTTCTAGAAAAACTCAGACTATCGGCACAACGACATATTTTGGGGGCCCCTTTACGAAAAATGTTGTGTATGATTTCCATTAATGATTATGCTAAATGACCAATGTATCAAATTTTTGTTTTAATTTTATTGTCTTCCTTATAAACATCAATCAAAACAATTACGTTTAATCAATTTCTCAATCAAAATCGAGCAAAAGCAACATTTAGTATCAGAATTTTTCAAGTTTATTTATATTTTTGGGATTTACAGCATTTAGCATAATAGGAACTGAAAATTAGGGGCCCTTAAAATTTGTGGGCCCTACGCCCGGGCCTACCGCGATTTGTAGAAGAACAGCTTATATCCTAATCACATCCGGTCACCACTGAAAAGGTACGGAGTGACCAGGGTTTGATATCGGCATCTATTACATACGAGCCGAATACTGAATACCAATTTAGGAACCTCAGCAACCCATAGTTTCCCAAAAAGATACTCTCAGTACATTGGAGAGATCAGAGATCGAAATAATGTTTCGTAGCATCGACGCGAAGCGTCCTTCCTACGCATCTAATATATCCCTAATAGGGGCGGAACGTGAATGGAGAAACGACCCTGAGGCCGGTATAAATATGAAGGGAGGGGGGTCCTAGGACCTAGCAAGCGCTAGTGTAAACAGGTCAAAGACCTTTAATCACCAATTTGGGTCGTGATGAATGGTTCGAGGTCGTTTGTATTTTTGTTCTACGAATTGGTCATAGGCAATAATCTGCACGATGTTGTCATGTTCGGAGTCCTCCATTGCATTGAAATAACTGTAGGAGGCAGATAGAATAGACGAATCTATGGGCTCTATCCCTAGAATCTTTGTTTATGATAGTATTACGAACATACCAGTGAGCATTGGTGATGTTCTTCAGTGTCTTGTTCTGAAAGACCTGGAGCTTTTCCCTTTGATTCTTTTTTGTCGCAGCCTAGACAAGGGAGGCATAAAAGAAAATGGGTTTTATCATTGTGTTGTACAGTAAGACTTTGCAAGTGTGGTGAATCGTCAGAAGCTCATTCGTGCTGCTTTGCCAGGTTCTCAATAGCATTATTCAATTAGTTCGGCCCGTCCGTGGCCGAGTGGTTAAGGTATCTGCCTCAGGATTCAGCCTTCTCAGGAGTGCGGGGGTTCGAATCCCACCTACTGCCAGTCATCCTATAAATCGGATATCTGTACTGGGAAATAGTAGAAAATCCAACTCGTGACGGATGGGCCCGAGTATACTGGGACAGACGTGCTCGTTAAATCTGTGGAGTCCAAAGTCCCGACGGCGTCAGCGTACGATGTCGCTCGAAGTTCTGTTGGGTGCCCGCTCAGGTGTCGACCTCGTCTCTTGACCAGCTTCTATATTACGAGGCGTTATTGGCTCTGCAGGGTTCTAAATTACGAGGCGTTATTAGCTGTGTTAAAGCTCCTCATGGAGGCTAGAAATAGGCACCCGGAAACAATTACACTACACTACGCTCAATCAGTTCGTGTTACGCTTTTAGTTTTACCACACATTTAAGTCCTCGTTCCTTTTCGTAGACCTCTTAACATATTCAAAGTTTTCCTATCTATAGATCAAAATAACAACTATGGCTATCTTAGAGTTTATAATTCTGATCCATATATGCTACTCTCAAATACAATTTTCTAATATAGTTTGACCAACCTTTTCAAATGCTATCAATGGTGTGATTGTTATTTAAGGGGTCATAGGAGTCTTAAAAATGTGCAGAGAAGGTACTACAAAGCATAGTTTGATCTTTCATGTAATTTTTTAACTACTCAATATATAAGTATAATTTTTTATATGTAATTCTACAAGATTTATTTAATATAAAACAAATTTTAAAATTTATGAAACTTTAGCCAAAACTAAAATAAATGATGTTAAACATAAAGCTATTTGAACACATAGTGATTAGGCAAATTTTGAGGTCAAAATTGAAAAAATGACCAAGAAAATGACTTTATATTGTACAAATATGTACAAACAAAGACTTATACCTAAATTCTCAGCTCAATTTAAATTAGAAATTATTTAAGAACTTTTTTCTAAAAAAATTAATTAAAATTTTAAAATTTTGATTTTAAATTTTTTAAAAATAATTTCTAATTAAAATTGAGCTGAGAATTAGTTTTAATAATTTTAGTTTTGGCTAAAGTTTCATAAATTTCAAAATTTGTTTTATATTAAATAAATCTTGTAGAATTACATATAAAAAATTTATACTTATATACTGAGTAGTTAAAAAAATTACATGAAAGATCAAACTATACTTTGTAGTACCTTCTTTGCACATATTTAAGACTCCTATGACCCCTTAATTTATCATTTCAACGTTGCTTTCAGATTCAAGTTGAAGCAGACCTTCCAGTAGGCAACAATATGCAGAATCACTTAAGCGGAATTCTGCATTTTCAGCTGGATCCCAGTATCGAAAACATAAAAAAGATAATACGAAAAAACGAAACTATTCAAGATTACCTAAATAACCGAAGAGGTACGAAACCATAAAAAAGACTAACTTTAAAAATGTCCGTCTATCAGCCTGCCCCCTTTTTACCTTCCGTACTAATCAGCAGTTTTTAAAAATTTCCTTTTGTGTGTGTGTAAAAATTTATAACGTGTTTTTCTTTAAAAATTTTTGAGTTACGACAACGGAGACCTGTAATTTATACTTTTTGCTTATCTGTCGTTAGTACTGCCTCTCCTATTAGGTTGCCGTTCCATAACAATCCTACTTTTCGTTTTTTTTTTAAATTGTAGAAATGACATCATAAAACTACTTTCGATATTTTTTGTCCGTCTGGCTGCCTGGACTTTAACCCTTTCAGTCCCAGTGATGCCATTTGGCATCATCACTTTCAATATTTTTTTCAAATTTTTTATGTCCCGTTACGATATCCAAACACACATCATTCGATTCTTCACACTTTGCTCTATCCGACAATATTTTACTTTAATCTCAATATAAGTCAGAACTACTATTTTTTTTATTTTGAAAATAGTCAACAAGCGTTTCTCTTGAATTTTGATCAGTTCACTTCAGTTCCACATATTTAAAACACAATTTAAACTATTTCGGTTACAATAATTACTAATTTTTTTTTAATAATATGGTCAGATACCTTAAAATATATTACTCGAAGTGTTTTTAGGTAACATATATTTTTTTATTTTGTTGTTTTCCACAATTAAAAAATTTTGGCATTGATTCAAAAACCATATAAAAAATTTAAATGAATTTTTTTTTCTTGCGGAATTCGTATATTTGACCTAAAATAAGCTTATTTTGTGAATATCAGATGTTTCTGCAGTGTAGTATTTTTTTGGGACTGAAAGGGTTAATTATAATTTGATATAATGACAAAGTTACAACTGAAAAGGACATTTTAGTTATATCAGAAATTCTTGCTTATCCTGTTATACAGGGTGAGGCAAACAAAACCGGCCCCGAGGTGGAGATAAGAATACGACAGAAATGTTGCCCAGTCTAAAACCAATACAAAAACAGGTTTGTTTACTGAAGCTATTGATCGCTTCCATTAAGCCCAACCAAACGCTTGGCGACTTATTTGCCGGCAACTACGCTACGCTTTTAGAAGCTAGTTGAAATGGAATATAAACAACGTTAGTAGAGCTGATCAAGATTTAGTGATTTTTTGATTATTTCGGTCATTATTTATCCTAGAGAATCGGACCTTTTTGTTTTTGGTAATACAAAACATTCTAAATTGATTGCAAGACTAAAATTTGCATTATGGGACGTCTTCATACAATACGAACTAAGATCTGAACTCGCCACTAGTCTATGAGTAGCTCTAATGTGAAGCGAATCCGATCCAACCAATGCAAAAACAGGTTTCAGGCGGCTTCAAGAGTTTTTCTCGCCAAGCATTTCAACGTATTCCCATCTCTAGATCAGGGCCGGTTTTATTTGCCTCACCCTGTATCATTTGTAGCGCAATAATAAATAAATTTTTATAACTTCCAAAGGAGCTTTGTCAAGCAGTACACTGGATCTCCCAGTGGTCTTTGAACCAATATCATCAAACACGAAACCAGACCATGTTGATTATCAACTTTATTTTGAAGATTGTACTGCACCCACTAAAGAAGACCCAAATGGCCTAAACCAAGATGTAAGTGTTATTTTTATAATCACGAACAAAAAATTTTCGCCAATCATGAGGATGAAGTTCTATTTATGAATGCCCGAGAACAGAATATGCAAGCAAGCATTCAGGCAGAATAAAGTTATTAAAGTTTTACTGGAAATTAAGTAAAATTCCATCAAAGAATAAAAGAATAAATGAACTTTTTTTAATAGAAAAAATTTCGATTAAAAAAAAGTAAATAACGTTTTTAAAAAAATAACCTCTAAAAGCACAACTTTATTGGATGTTTATGAATTAAAAAAAACGCATAAAAATATTCCTATAATTTCATAACTTTTTTTTTTGGAATAAAAACAATTTTTTCTCCATAGACTTACCATTAGCAAGCCCGATCGAAGGAGGACGGGGTATGGGGGTGATGAGCAGCCTTAAGCTCCAAAGGCTATCTCCCTAACCATTGTGCTACCGGCCTTTATGCACCGTACATAAACTAAACTAGCAAAAACAAACTAACTGTTGTCAAGGGCGTTACCTTCTTGTTGCTAAGAAAACGTCACATCACACATTAGCCACGCCTTGTCGAATAAGCGCCATCTCTCTCACTTTCGAGAAAAGCGGAACTCAGAATCATGTTATTCCTTTGGACAACATTCGCAAGTCAATTATAGTCCGACCACGCTAAGTTGGCAATCAAAATATTTACATTGTGGACGATTCCACTTTGAATTGAGGTTTTTAAGCAGAAGAAAAAAGGGTTGCCAGCTCAAGGCGTTTGGCGAGAAGAGGAGATTGTTGGTCTAGTTCAATCTATCACACTAGAGCTACACATCAGTTATCGGCGATAGAGGATTGTTGTTGATTGCTAGTAGCGGTTAACGATTACACGTGTATTTCTTTGATATTTTGATTCGTGGAATAACTAAATCTATGATTATTTTACAGAAATTTAATTAACCATTGCTAAAAAAAAGTTCAAAATTAATAAACAAACTCGTAGTTAAGTTATAAGTTCCAATGAGTATATTTCCCAGTATACTTCTATGAGTTTTTTTTTCATTTTGATGAAGGGTTTTAAAACTTATAAATATGACTGACTAGAAATTACACCGAGGGACGCTATAACTTAAATATTAATGGGAAATATAAGAGTAATCCCGATGCAAGTTAGATCTTCGATTGATAGTCCGTTTCTAAACCGTAAAGAAATATGCGCCCAAAAGCAATGAATCGCCAAACATAGTAACTCTTGCCCAAAACCTTCCTTACCTTTTTTCGAAGTGGACTGGTCCACAATGTAAATATTTTGATTGCCAACTTAGCGTGGTCGGACTATACCGCCACAATTTTATTAAAAGGTTACCAGTTTCTTGTATCATTGTAAAGAACGAAAGGAACTAAAAGGACAACACTAATTTGTTTTGTGAAAATCACATATTTAGTATTTTTAATATTTTTTTTTAAATTAGAACTTAATGCTTACTCCATTTTTTACTAACTTCAAAAAATTATTAAAAATACTAAATATGTGATTTTCACAAAACAAATTAGTGTTGTCCTTTTAGTTCCTTTCGTTCTTTACAATGATACAAGAAACTAGTGACCTTTTAATAAAATTGTGGCGGTAATTGACTTGCCAATGCTTTCCATAGGAATAACATTACGATTTCCAAGTTGTGGAATCCAAAAAGAGTCCTCTTAATTTGGCTCTTTTTCAGGTGATCGAGAAGTACTTCGGCAAGTATGAGAACTCGACCCTGTTCCAGTGCAATGTGTACAGTGTGCAGCCGAAGAGCCGAGGCACCATTCGGCTGAAGGAGGCGGATCCGGACGTCTTCCCCCTCATAGATCCCAACTACTTCGACCACGAGGACGACCTCGAAGTAACGGTAGAAGGTAAGAATATCAACTAGTGCCATCTACTTGTAACGGCTTCTACAGGGTGAGGCAAACAAAACCGGCCCCGATCTAGAGATGGGAATACGTAGAAATGCTTGGCGAGAAAAAAATCTTGAAGCCGCCTGAAACCTGTGTTTGCATTGGTTGGATCGGATTAGCTTCACATTAGAGCTACTCATATACTAGTGGTGAGTTCAGATCTTGGTTCGTATTGCATAAAGACGTCCCATAATGCAAATTTTGTGTCTTGCAATCAATTTAGAATGTTTTTTATTACCAAAAACAAAAAGGTCCGATTCCCTAGGATAAATAACCACCGAAATAATCACAAGTGGGAACTTTTTTAATCAGCCCTACAAACCTTGTTTATATTTCATTTCAACTAGCTTTTCTAATTATAGCGTAGTTGCCGGCAAATAAGACGCCAAGCGTTTGTTTGGGCTTAATATTGAAGCGATCAAAAGCTTCAGTTAGCAAACCTGTTTATGTATTGGTTTTTGACTTGGCAACATTTCTGTCGCATTCTTATCTCCATCTCGGGGCCGGTTTTGTTTGCCTCACCCTGTATAACTCATTGTCTGCCAAAAGGATCCTTTAAGGCGGAGATGAGTTTTCTCGGCTTATATACTACCATAAACGTTGTATTCTGTAATAGTGGTAGGAACATGGGTGGTAAATCAGCGCCACCTAGATGTTGATGGAATATTGAGGTTGCGTGTGTGGTAACCGCCACATACTTATAAAGGATGAACGGAAAATCGCCGGACGTATGTCAAATAATAAAACCACGAATGTGCGAATTCTTGGGATAGGCAGTTTTTGAAAACTGGGTGCCTAACTATATCCATTTTTCCATCCCTGTGTTTTTGCAGATTCGTGGATTTGTCACTAGGCGATTTAAGGAATGTTTGAGACCTACCGGTTCTGCATTCCAAACAAAGAGAATTCTGGGTGATGGTTAAACCAAAAACATAAAACAAAGCGTCTGCGCTCATTGTAATCTAATCGTCTTACTAATTAGCCCACTTTGAACTGTCTTACTAAAGCACGTTTCTACATTTCAATAATTCAAACAATTGCCCCGTCAATGTGAGTCGGAGAGCTACATATATTGCTCTAGTGGAAAGCGCCTTTAAAGTCAATTCTGATGTGTATCTTATAGTGCAGAAAATGTCTGTTGTTGTTGTTGACTTATTCCTCGAGGTCCAGCCGCAGGCTATAGGCCAAGTCCATGAGCTCGTAAGTCTTCAAGAAATCAAAGACTAGAAGAGGACTAGAAAGAAAATTTCTCGTTACTAATATCAAAACTTTTCGTGATTCAGGTATGAAGCTGTGCAAACGCATCGCACTGAGCGAGCCCCTGAAGCGATTTGGAGCCAAGGAGCTGGACGGGCCATTCCCTGGTTGTGAAGACACTTATGGGGACGATGACAATTACTTCAAGTGCTTGGCGCAGCACTTCATAGTGCCCTATCACCACCAAACGGGAACTGCGAAAATGGGAGATCCGAACGATCCCACCACGGTGGTTTGTCCTAGACTCAAGTAAGTTATTGGTTTTGTCTTACTTAGGGCGAAATTGGGCTGAAACGCTGCGAAATCCAGCACTTTAGCTCTTCGAAAGCTCTCGAAAAACAGCATTTAACTCTCTAACACCACGTAAATTCGTGCTCAAGGGCGTGTCATTAGTGCAAATAACAAGAACCACTACTCCAAGTTTTTGGACGCAAATTACCATGATTTGGGAAGTTAAATACAGTTTTTTCAACAGCGTTCACAGGCTAAGACTTAAACCGATTGCATCGCAGAGTCAACGCGCACGAATTCGGAAAGTTTCAGTTCAAAAACGTTACTTTCAGATATGGTTTGAATTCGCGAAATTCGACCCTGAAAATTTTTGCTCATGGCAAAATATATTCGGGGGGAAAAAAAGCCTCGAAATGGTTAAACCGAAAAACTTGATAGAATCTACAATAAGATCGGCAAACACTGTTTCTTATGCTGAACTCCTTCCCAGTGTCGAATAGGCACTTCTCCTACAGTAAGTGGATTTCACTCTTTTGTTTTAAGAGTGTCAGTCCTTTTGAATCATATGTCCTGCTAAAATTGCATGTAATTCTGACCTGATATTCCTGTCTCTTTCAGGGTGAAGGGAATCAAAGGCCTTCGAGTTGTGGACGCCTCCGTGATGCCGGTGATTCCTTCTGGAAACACCAACGCCCCGACCATCATGATCGCCGAGAAGGCCGCGGACATGATCAAGGCGACCATAGACTGCTACACGCAGACGCCAGTCTGAACTTTATATTATAAATAAAGGTTTTGGAACATCTAATTGTGTCTATCTCTTAATAAACGAAACTATAATTTGGCTCCTAAAGCCAGGCATACAGAATTCAGCACTAGAAGTCTCGAAAAATAGAATTTTCCGAGGCCGAACAGGAACTGAAACATGCCCGTTATAGTCTTATGGTGCCTAAAGTTAGGCACACACAAAGGGACAGGACATGTAAACCTTCAGAGTATTCAAAAGTATTTTCTCTCATCATGTATCATCAATCTCAAAAGTATCATCTCTCATGGTTTTGTGTGACTACGTGACATCTGAAACTAATAACTGACGAGTGGAAATGATTTCGTTAACGCCTTGGGGCGTAGGGAATAGAAGCGTGGCGATGATTGGCGAGGTTCACGTGTCCTGTCCCTGGTTCTGTTAGTTTATGTTTGCCTAGCCTAAAGAGTCGGTTTCCTCGGAGTCCATCAACAGATTTAAGTGGTCGGAAAAGTGCGGTGAGTGACGTCATACAAACTACTGACATTGATAAAGCCTCGCTTTCCTCGGAGTCCGTCAACAGATTTAAGCGGTCGGACAAGTGCGGTGAGTGACTTCATACAAACTACTAACATTGATTACGCTAGAGTGGTTTCCTCGGGAGCGTTGCCGGACAACTCAAACGACCGCCAGATTGAGTTGCTGTTGAGTTCGTTGGGGAAATCCTGATGACAACGTTTTTGCTGTTGTCTGTTTCGTGGTGTGCAGGTGTCCATGCCCAAAATTAAAAATTTGAGGAGATGACGGAAGGCGAGAGTTGTTTTACGCTTGCCGAGGAAGAAATGCTAATTGATTTTGTGAGAAATCACGAAGAACCTAAATTTTCCATTTTTGACGTGCAAAGACGAAAACCAAAACAACAACAAAGTTAGTTGAGTGCGTTCGCTAGGTCCCTAGGAGTGAGCTCCAGTTTCGTGTCAACGTAACGTTCCGATGAAGCGGTGGCCGGTAGAGTGACGTCATCCAAGTATAATAGCGGTCGCATTCTTCTGGCGACAGACTCCGAGGAAACCAAGGCTTAACCAACGATCTGAATGAGATAGGGCAATACCTTCTAAAGCAAAGCAGGTCTGGGCCCGCATACCCTGGGCCCTGGGTTACCACATATTGTATTTTGATGTGTATGCAGGAACGCGTAACATTCTCGGACTGCGAATTTAATCGTAGTATTAATGATTTGTTTGCCAATTAAAAAAAACTTAAACGATCATATAGGATCACATAGTTTAAGATTTTGTAATCTATAATTTTGTTCATAATATAAAATATGCAGTAATTAAAGAAGAGTACTACCAAAGAAAAGTACTATGAAAGTACCCATATAATTCTTGCAACTTCAAGTTTTCGAATTTAATATAATACTGTTTTTTACACATTTAAAATATGTAGCATGAGTACCAAATATTTGTGAGAATCGAGCATTTCCTCCTTAAAATAGCAACCTTCTTCACCAATAAATAACAAAATCGAAAAGGTTGGAGTTACAAAATGATCTTAACAACCTCCACCTGGCAAAGTGTCCCTACGTTTCTAGACAAGGTTTAATGCGATAAAATACACAACGCAGAATACGACAGTACAGCGGTGGAGGAGAAGAGAAATTTGAGTGAACTTTTTTTTGTCAGTAAATACAATAATAATTTTCACTTATAATAAATCTTAATGTGTGAAACTCTATCGTACTTTTTAAATAACAATTCAAATATAAAAGCAATGTGAGCTATTTCTTCCTTACGTTTTATGCCTACTTCTATATAGAATCAGGTAAATATTGGTTTGACAAAAAACACTTGGGTTTAAACAAACAATATTTGTCAGATATACGTAGTAAAATGTAACGTCCAAATGCACTTCTAGTCTCTTTTTAGATATTTGTACAGCAAAGCTTAAATGTCATGAAATGCCGTTATTTTAGGTGGTATTTTCTCTTTCATAACAATCATAATACTGTACAAACGAAGCAACCTATACAGAAGAATCCAGTTCTCAATGCTTGTAAGTCCACATTCATTAATGCTTGTAACGAGCTATTATTTTGAAATTCACTCGTATTTTTTGGTTACTTAGCTTTTCTTTCATGTTATTTCTTAAAGGATATTAAGTTTGTAGAGTTTGAGCACATATATTTTCTCCCTCGCCTGTAGAAAACATTTACATGTACTCCGTGCCTATTTCACTGCCCAGTACTTACTGTTGACAAATGTAAAAGGAAGGTCGGCATACATTTAGTAACGTTGCGAGATCTGTTTGCAGTTTAATAGAAAATCGGGTTTGGAGAAAACCAATCACCACTACTCGCCACTCAGATTTCCATGCGGATTCCCCTGTTGATGAAGGGAGTTTTCTCCTGTACTCAATTCAAATAAAATGTGTAGAGTTATTTTGACGTTATTTTAACTGAAGCTAACTTAATTCCAGGAAGGGAAGATGGACCTACAGTATGAAAGTTCGTATCCCACCCCATTGTCGAACTCTCCCCTTCTGCCCATGCTGCTGTTGTCGCTGATGCAGTCTCAGAAGATTTCGCCCACCATACACCAGAGGCCCTTTGAAGACGAATATGACTACATCATAGGTGAAATCATAAATTCATGAATTATTTAAAGCATTTTAGTGCACCCCTTTACTCAGGACCTGATCTAGGGTAGCACGGGCTATAGTCACAGTAAGCTTTGGAGGCCCTTTAAGGAAACTCTTATGTGTCATGTTTATATATGCTCATATGATGGTCAAAGTCTAAATCAAAATCAAATGCTACATCTTGAAAATAAAAAGAACCACCCGTCTTTTTAGAACCCCAACATTATTTCCAGCTTATAAAATAATGCGGTCCCACAAAATGGCACAACTAACTGAAGTTTTAGAGGGCAACTCAATTTAGCAAGAAAATCACTAATGTTTTGAGTCCCTAAGATTTTGGAGCATTAGGGCCAGGCCAGGCCATAACGGGCCATTTGTTAAAGCAGACCTCTTGCCTTTTATCTCCCAACCACATGTCCCCTTTACAAAAATTAAGCAATACCTCTCCTTTGATTTTGGTTTGTCCGATATGAGGTGCCTCTGCTTTTTGTAACATTCTGTACCACATCCCAAACCCGAAAGTTTCCTAGCTAAATTCGTTTTCGGTTGCCCATAGTGATACAGTCTCTCATACCCATGATGGAGCTTGGTGTTGCTCTTTAGTGAGCCTTAGGGTCTATTTGTTAAAAACAGCACGGCTTGGATAAAGCCCTTATCACACGGTACGGATGTCGTTCGTCAAAAAACTTTTGGGAAAGCAAACGCGTCATCCAGAGACCGGCTACGACATGCGTGACATCACAAACTTAATAGCAGTATTATCGCGGTATTGGAGGAAGAGGTACAAGGAGGAGGCTCGGCAATGACGTCACGACTGAACTTCGTTTTTGATTGGAGCAGCCGTTTGCTCAGCGAAAAAGTACTGGATTTTTTCACGTCTACTCGAAAAAACTCAGCCAGCAAAAGCTGCTCGAAAAACCTGTTTTTGAAACAGCGTAGGGAATATGCAAAAATAGATAGATGGTAAATGATTTTACTTATATTTCTTGAGAAAACCCGAAAATCCAAAAGAGCGATATCATCCACATCATATGGCAAAACCTGGAAATAAAAAACTGAATACTTTTGAGTCCTCAGTGTTTGAAATCACCAATCCATTGAATTTGCACATTTATGGTTTTGTCATTTCATTGACGATAAAAAATTGAAAGAGACAGGAACGATTGCGATACATCAGAGTAACGTTACGCTATTTTTTTTAATAATAATAATTTTATTGGACAAAAAATAACAGACATTAATTTGAGGGATAAAAAAATACAAAAGTAATAATACAGTAGACAGAACCAAGTGTCACAAGGACCATATTGGAGAACATAAAAAAGTATATGATGTAAATTTACAAACACAAAAAAATAACAAATATTAAATCACAAGTAAAGAATATTAGTATGGCAACAGAAGTGTCGGGGATATATTAAGGAAGGCGAATACCCAAAATTCCCCCAAATTCTAAAATTTTTACTATTACTTTAATCTTTTCCAAATTTGGTATAGTGATTTCAAATATAATGAATAATACTACTTAGGCATATTTTTTTTATTTAAATATAATTTATTTGTTTTAAATGGTGTTTTTCTACTAAAAAAAGAGGTTTACGCCAACAAGTCTACATTGAATTTTCATCCTATAAACATTAATTATGTGTTAAATTCTTCGTTTTGAACTGATGCATGCAATGACCCTCTAGAGCAGTGGTTCCCAACCTTTTCTGGACCATCGTCCCTTTCGTTAGGTTGGCTACCACACATCGCCCCTTTTTATTTTTCATGTTTTCTCCAATTATTGAGTTAAAATATAACTAATAAAGCCATTTTAAGCACTAACTACCTTATAAAAAACAACCAAAGCAGCTTTATCCGGTCACTCTTAAATAAAATAGAAAAAAATAAAATGTTTATATTTAACAGATTTTTTTTAAGAAAAAATTTAGTGTTGAAAACTTTTTTTTACTTTATCTTTTGTTAAGTTCATGTGCAAGTCTTTGAGGCAAATGTCCAACTAATTTTTTGTTTAGTAAGGAGCTAGATGAACCAAATCCTTCTTGAACTAAATATGTTGACGGTAATGAGTTGAGAAATGGTTAAGTTTTTTACCACAGTTGTGGATAATTGTAAAATAATTTTAACGCTGGCTAACTTATAACCTCCATGTTTAAAAAGGATTTTCGCCTCACAGTCATACTTCAGATCTACTAACTCAGTCTGCAAAGAGTTATCAAGGTTATCCACTACTCACAGCTTCAAACGAGAATTGATCTACAATAGAATCAGGAATTTCTAACTAAGTCAAATCTTGTAAGCATGTCATTTTAACTTGTCAAGGTGATCAATAAAAATAAGAATAGTTTTATTGTAATAAAGTACAATATATTTTAATTTTACCCCTTTGAATACTCATCGCCCCCCTATCGCCCCCAAACTATTTATTGCCCACTTGGGGGCGATCGCCCCCAGGTTGGGAACCACTGCTCTAGAGTTACATACAAATTACAAGAAAAGAAGTTATTAAGAAAAATGTCATAAATTAACCACACAAAAAAAAGGATTTTTTCGATTGACTTACACTTGGACATTTTTTTTAAAAAAAACTTATGTATTTACACCAGATGTTAGAGGTTCATGGCACAGATATATATTGAAATAGCATCTGTACAAATTTTCAGGTAAATTAATGTAAAACTTTTTATACTAGAAGTGTTGGCGCAAACCCCTTTTTTTAGGTGAAAAACACCGTTTAAAATAAATCAATTTTGTTTAAATGAAAAAAAATTGCCCGAAAAGCATTGTTCATTATATTTGAAATCACTATGCCAAATTTGGAAAAGATTAGAGTAATAGTAAATATTTTAAAATTTTGGGTATTCGCCTACCTTAAGGAAGGTAAGTCAATACAAATGAGTTACTGTACAGTTATTTTATTTCAGTAATTGGTGTATGCATGATCAAAAGCAGTTCTCTATATCGTAAATATCAAACAAAGATTTTTAAATTGCTTTTTGAAGGAAGTACGATTATTTAAAGCAGAAGTACGATTATTTGAAACGGAAGACTATTGAAAAACTTTGGAGCAAGATAAATAAAAAAATTTGCGGAAAATGATCTTTCTAAGTTTATTGATGATGTAAATATCATTAAGTCTTCTTGGGGGTTCATACATATTCGCTTATTGCACAAATCAGGATTATTAAAGATATAAAGAATATAAACTTTAAAGAAATAAATGTGGAGAATTGGTAGAGTATTTAACAATTTATAATATTCAATGTTTACGCTCACATTGCTATTAGAGTGTAATATTAGATTCTCATATTAAAAGTGTTTTTCGTAAACCTGGATGGTTACTTTTGGAACATACTTTACATACATTACAACATGAATAAAGTTCATTTTTATTTAAAAATTTTGACGTAAGATACATATCTTTTATTTTATTTTTACGGTTGTCTGTTATTACCTTTCAGCATCTGTTCTACTTTTCGATTTCAATTTATTTTCCATTTGAAAGTGTAGGGCACCAGAAACCTATAATTTATACTTTTTTCCCGTTGATTCATAATAAATATATATTACTGGTGAATGTGCACTCTTAAAACAAAAGAGTGAAATCTACTCCAGTAGGAGAAGTGCATTTTTGACACTGGAAAGGAGTGAATATTAACTCAGACTGAGTTGAAATCCCTCGTTTGGAGTGATCCTGTCGAAGGCTTAACACACAAAGGACCCACTCTTCTGGGAGACGTTCATTTTTAAGACTGGAGGAGTGAAATTAACTCAGACTGAGTTAAAATCGCTCTTTCGTTTTAAGAGTGTGGCTGTTTTAACATTTGGAGTGATGTGTTTTCTAGTGGGTGCTGGCTCTGCTGGGTCCGTGCTGGCCAGCCGCTTGTCGGAGGTTCCCTGCGTCAGCGTGCTGTTGCTGGAAGCTGGGAAATCTCCTCCGCTGCTCACGGATGTCCCAGCACTCTTCCAGAGCTTCTGGACTACCGACATCAGTTGGCCATACCACAGCGTCCCGCAGAAGAACACAGCCAAAGCTATGGTCGACAATGTAAGCAGATACAAACTATTCAGAAGCACTTAAGGGGTCATAGGAGTTTTAAAAATGTGCAAAGAAGGAACTACAAAGTATAGTTTGATCTTTCATGTCATTTTTGGACTACTCAATGTGTAAGTATAATTTTTTTATGTGTAATTCTATAAGATTTGTTTATTACAAAACAAATGTAAAAATTTATGAAACTTTAGCCAGAACTGAAATAAATAATAACAAACATAACACTATTTGAACACATTGTGATTAGGCTTGCGCGGCAAAAATTGAAGACATGACCAAGAAAATGACTTTATATTGTACAAATATGTACAAACAAAGACTTATACCTAAATTCTGAGCTCAATTTCAATTAGAAATAACTTTAAGAGCTTTTTTTCTAAAAAAATTAATAAAAAATTTTTAATTTTGATTTGAAATTTTTAAAAAAAATAATTTACAGTTAAAATTGAGCTTAGAAATTAGGGATAAGTCTTTGTTTGTACACATTTGTACAATATAAAGTCATTTTCGTGGCCATGTCCTCAATTTTGACCTCAAAATTTGCCGCGCAAGCCTAATCACAATGTGTTCAAATAGTGTATGTTTGTTATTATTTATTTCCGTTTTGGCTAAAGTTTCATAAATTTTAAAAAAAAATTTATAATAAACAAATCTTATAGAATTACATAAAAAAATTATACTTATATATCGAGTAGTTAAAAAATTACATGAAAGATCAAATTAAGCTTTGTAGTTCCTTCTTTGCACATTTTTAAGACTCCTATGACCCCTTAAGGTAGATGGTTTGTCCCATAGACGGTATTATTGCTGTATTGTTTTTGAAGTAAACCGCTTCAAAGTAAACCGCTTTGGCCAATCTCATGTCATTGGCACCATCAGAGTAGGTGCAAAATTAATTTAACCGGTAATAACGGATGTTATAGCTTATTGACCGGTGTAGAAAGTAGTCTAAGAATTGAAAAACTATTAATAATTAAATGATTACCTGATTTATATCGTTCAAATTTTGTTACTCTTATAACTATTGTAAAAATATATGCACAAATTTTAAAACTATAATTTGGCAGATATTGTACATTCAAAAATTAAATATTAAGATAGTAGGTCTGTCCCCAGACATAATCATTTATTTTTGAAACCGCTGCAAATTCTGTCAAAGTACAGTTGTTCAACAATCCAAGGTTGGGTTTGAATTATCATCGCACAAGAGATACACGAGATCTATTGGCGACGGGCGTCGTATTTTAGAACCAGTCCCCTAAAGGGGTAATTGAAAAGTATTTTGTGATTTACTCAGCAAATTATGAATAAAGATTTTTAAAAATTGGGATTTTACTTAAATTTCCTGTCGTAAATTTATTTCTGTAAAAATATTTAGGGGTTTCTTTTCATATTTAAAAAAAATTAATAGAATAATTATTTTAAAATATAAAAATTGTTTTAAATACAACAATATTGAATGCATTTTGTTTGGGTTGTTATAATTTCTTTTCTGTAAAAAAATTTGTTTCATAATCTTAATTATTTATAGATTGGATAGTTTTTTATGTGCAACTCATTTAACATTATGGCACCTAAACTTTGCACGTCGCTAACTCCCCTAATAATGCTTAAAAACTAACAAAATTTGGCATTTCGCATTAAAATATGTCATAGATTAGAAATATGGACTCAAAAAGGGGTGTTAACATTGGAATTTTTAAAGTTCGTAACATTTTTAATATGAAGACGGCCCCTTATGCAAATTTTGTGTCATGCAATTTGCAATTAACTCAGAATAATAATTGTTCACAATGTCAAAAAGATCCGATTCTATAGGGTGACTAACGGCTGAAATAATCACTAGTGGTACGTTTTTTATTTCCGCGGCTGTACATACCTTGCCTAACCTGCATAAATAAGCAAAATACAATAGTTATGTATAGGCTGATGGCCAACATCAAGTTTTGTAACAAGAATGCAACAACCTATCAAAATGAACAGCCTCCTAAAAAGATATGTGTTGAAAACTAGTTGAATCTGTAATTTTAATCAGATGTAAATTCAACCAAACCTAACTAAAAGTACTACATTCTTGTGTTGTACTAGTGCAAGGTTCATGCACGACCGAAATGGCGGCCAATTTTTCATTTGCGAGGGCCGGGTAAATATTTCGAAATTGTATCTTTTCCATTTCCAGCCGATTTTCAAACATCTTCTAGTTATTGTTTTCTTTTATTATTTTGAGTATGACGTATTGGTAATAAACCAGCGTCATACACAAAATAATAGAAGATAACTATAACTAGAAGATATTTCAAATTGGGTTTACTTTAATGTGAGTACTGTTCAAATAGTGTTCGAAAAAATGCATAGATTGTGTTTGACAGAATATGTAGTGGTTTAAAAATCAGGCATCATATGTCCATTTAGCATACACTCTATCTTAATAGTTAATTTTTGAATTCACAATATCTGCCAAAATATTTTTACAATGGAACTGACTACCATCCTCCTAAAACCTCTTTTCAGCAAGTAGATGTGACTTGTGGCAAAACTCTCGGCGGCTCCAGCGTTACCAACTTCATGCTGTATGTGAGAGGAAACAAAAAGGATTACGACGACTGGGCCCAAAACGGAGCCGTGGGCTGGAGCTATTCCGATGTCAAACCTTACTTCCTGAAAGCCGAAGACAACACAGCGTCGGAATATGTCGCCAATGGTATGACTTCTTCAATAGGCCTCTATAACAAGGGGTCTGTTCATTTCATCATTATGTCTATGAACACTTTGTTAGGTAATTAGCATCCACATAAAAAGCCGCTTTATGGGGCGGTTTTATGGATTTCGTCAACACTAAATATATCATTTATAAAACATAATAATTTAGTTACTTTTTTTACAGGAAATTTTCGTTTTCTAAAAATACAGCATTTTTCTCAAAAATTATATCTTGGTTTGTCAAGAGATCCATTATCTCTGTAATCAAATGAAATCTGCAACCACTTATACATATGGAGCCTGTTGGGAACACATTTTTTCGGTTGGATTACAGAAAGAAAATTTAGTGCATATAAACAGTTTTCCGATGGTGGTCACATTGCCTATCTGCTTTGCCGTAGAAAAGGTTTCGTATACGGGTTATGGCTTGACGTTTACTTTTGATTTTTTAACTTACGCTGCAATACAGAAAATATCTGTTAGGCACGAATTTTTGCAGAATTGCTTTGCTACAGGAAAATTCAGTCAACATATTTTGTCTGTAGCATTACAGATATTTTCTGGAAACTTTGCTGCCAGAAAATCTCTGTATTGTAACAGATTTTTTTACAGTGTAATGTCACCCCGATGTAATTTCTGACGTTAATACATGTCATTGTATTTTAGGCTATCATAATGTTGGTGGTCCGTTAACTGTGTCCAGAAACCGTTGCAATTCACCAATACGAAATCCAATATTCGAAGCAGCGAAGCAGATGGGATTGAAAGTGGTGGATTCCAACGCACGAGACGAAACAGGCACGTTCACATTTCAGTTAAATGAACTCATTGTTGTTCAATTGATTTCTACATGGGCGATTCTACCATAATTTTTAATTTTATGTCCCTTGGGCATAACTTAAAAAAATATATTTCTTTACCATTTTTTCTTATTATACTAAAAGACTGGTCCTTCTATAATTGCAAAACGTAATTTTAAAGCAAAGAAACTCCAAAAAAATTTTAGAACACAAAACAATGCAGAAAAGTCCTTACCATCGTGTGTCCCGAATGTCAAATTTTTAGTTTAGGGCTCAATCTAATACTTTTTTTAGCTAAAAATTACATTCATTTATATTTTAAATTGTACTACTACTGTAGCTTAACGAATTCCTTCCATTGAATTTTCTCTTTTAACATTTATAATGCGTTTTTCTTGTCTCCTAACTTTGTCCCTGGGTTTTGGTACATTCACTGGCCTCATTCCTAAAGTGGTGAAGAGAGGCACTGGATTGAGCTACAGTGATTCTTCAAACATGCAAACTGTATTGCAGAAAACTGATATTTCAGTTAGTAGCAGCATATTTTTGCTAAAATTCACCAATAAGCCCAAAATTAAAAAAACTCAGTGAAATTGGCTGCGAGGCTTTATTGCTTTCCTTACAGTCTCCCAGGTTTGAGGTTAATTTTTGCTTGATAATTGAATTTTTTTCTATAAATATGTTTAAGTGGAGTACAAGTAGTAAAAAAAATCCATTTTTATTAAAGTGGAGTTAGTTTCAACGCAGAAAAGATCAGAAAACAGCGTGAATGTCCTTTCCTTCCGTTCCTGACCTTCCGATCCTTACCGTCGTAATGATCTAGGGATGGAAAATCGAAACCAGTTTCAAGACTTACCGTTTTTTTGCGATTTCACTTTCATTGAAAAACAGTTAATTTCGTAAGGCCGGTTTAGACCGGTTTCTTTAGAATCGGTGTTTTTTTAAAAACTGCCATCCCTTATTATATTTTTTTTTTGTTTTTTACAAATGAGCTTTGCTAAACTTCTTTTCGTAATTCTAGAACCCTTATAAACCTTTTTGATAAACATTTAAAGTGATTTTGAAAAAATAAATTTTACAAGTTTTTAATACCTGAAATTAAAAATTATGGTAGAACTGCCCACATACACTGCTCAAAGCAATTAAGGGGAATGCATAGGTTAAACAATTTCACCCCAACCCTCCCCTAATGATTCCATTTGGAATCATCAGCTTGCGATTTTTTCCTCTCCGAGTTAACACTTATTTATCATTAGAAGGAAGAATCATTGTCTTTTGAAGAATTAAATAACGTTTGTTTTAATTAAATGAAAATATGAAAAACATGGTAAATGAAAAAATCTGAAAAAATTTTATTATATAAATTGAGCCGAATTTCTTATTTTTTTGCATTTTTAGATGCTTAAAAATTCATTCTAACTATTTTTAAAAATTAAAATTTGAAAAAATTATTGTTATAATTTATTCAAAATTAATTATTCCAATTTTTTTAGCCCTTAAATTTAGTAAAAAAAAAGTGAATGAAAAATGAAAAACAAAATCCAATATTAAAAACACAAAAACAAAATTAAAATAAAGCAGAGGAAAATAATAACAAACCTGAGAACTTCAAAGTCAACCACCAAATTCACAAAACACGAACCATAACACAGATTAAACTATTGACGGTTACAGTGTAAAATGGACGCAGTTAAGGAAGGAAATATGGGCAATGGGTAAAATTTATGTGACGTCAAAGAAAATATCATTGTAGGTACTTCATTATAAATTTTGGAGGAAAATTGTTGTTGATGAGTGTACGTTGGAGGTCAAGTTTTTGAGAATTATTAAAGTTATTGATGTTGCAGATGGTATTAATGTGATGTAGGTGATTTATAATACAATTTCTATAGACTTTAACAGAAAGATTAAAATTCCAAGGAATAAGTCGAATAACATCAAAATGTTAAGTAGCACACGAAATCTGAATTTACACCAAAGTGGTAGTCAGTTTCTTTATAGGTAATAAAAATACGCTGTAATTATAGTTTTATTGAAGAGTCCAAAAGTCGCCAAGTTGATGTATTATGTCCATGAAAACTTCAATTCAGACTTTCGCCAAATAATTCGCCATCGATAGCTTCACAAGGCAAACCGGATTCTGCATTGGTTTTTGAGTCAACTTTGTATTGGTTTTGAGCCGAATTTCACTCCAACTATAAATCTCCGCTCAGTTGGAAAAGTTACGGAAATAATTTGTAAAACGATTTATTTTTAAGTACAATCTTATTCATTTAGGGTTTTCATTATAAAAAAGTGAAGAATTTTGGTCCAACATTTCGATTTTACAATTTAATTTTCTTATAAAAGGAATCGAATCGAGGTAATAGATTTCCATACCCGCTAATCCATTTACAAGAATTGTTTCGAGAAGGGGGAACATAGTGGGGAATTCTCCACTGTATAAATATTAAATAGAATACCTTCATTTTCCAGGTATTTATGATTCACAAACGACCACACGTCATGGCCAAAGGTGCAGCACTGCAAAGGCGTACTTGGTACCCGCAGAAAACAGAACAAACCTGCATATTGTACCGGAAGCACTGGTGAAAAAGGCAAGTATTTCGTATCATTTACAATTTAAATATCTTAAATTGAGTATGTTTCGTGTTGAAAATGTCAATCTAAGGGACAACGAATACAACCCTATCCTGTGATGGTAATGTGAAATGAAATATGAAGAGTACACGGGAAGAACCGATTGATTTCCTTAGAGACTTTCCGTAATTGTCTCTGCTTGGCTGACATTGGCGACCGGAAACCGGTTTTTCTTATGGTTGTTCATTTGCGGTACAAACGTGTGACTCGTTCCACTCAACTCTGGCGTGAATTAGGGTTGCCTCGAAAGATAAACAAAACGAGTAACTGGCTTCTTTACACTTGTTTAGGCGATTTCTCGCTATCATCCCCAAAGAAGCTATTAAAGAAAGCCTTGCACAAATCAATCGGTTCTTCCCGTGTACTCTACATATATCAACTGATTGGTACTTGTTTGAACCTTGAAAAAAATGTGTAAAAAATAAAATATATGGAGTTTTTTTTATGTTGAAATGTCAATGTATGGGAAAGCCATGTAATTTAAAGACCTTACCTGTGACGATTATATAAAAATAACTGTCAACTGATTTCTATATTTCGTTTTGATCTTTGAAAAAAACCCAGGGCAAATTAAAAAATGTCATAAATGGAAATTTAAAAAAAAAATTGGGTAAAATAAGGAAACATTTTCATCGTATCCCATTTCTCTATATAATATAAAATTGTAATTGTCGGACGCTTGAAAGCCATGCGACTTACGCGGCTTCAGCCAATCAGAAACGCTAAAAGTAAAATTGTGTGGCGGTATGCTTGTTTCGTGCCGGGGCTGCTTCAGGTTGCGTCCCGTGGTTTTGGTATAGATCGTTGCTTAGCGCTACTGCTACGTGATGCCCTGGAGCAGTCCCACAGAAACTTGCCTATTTTTCAACTGTTGGCATCGGTCTTGAGCTTCCGGCCACGCATCGTAAAAACAGCCGAAGCCGATGCATCTTCCCTTTTTCGTCTTGCGCACTCTCCCGCTGGTCGGGACCTTTTAACTAAAATATCTTAAACCTAAACCGACCTTAAGTTTACAGTATACAAATGTTCTACGAGAAAAAGGGTAAATAGTTCTCATTTTTGAGTGCGAGAATCGAATACAAAAAGGTATTTCACATTCAATAAACAAATTTATTTGTTATTTCAAGACATAATTTTTTTATTTTTATTAGTTTAGCTTCAGTTAGAGTGTTATTTTAATCATTTTTTCCTTCGATTTTGAAGTAACAGGGCGCACGAATATCAGGGTCAGAAGAGCAGCCAATATAAGCAGTCGAAATTTCGGCGCCAGCAGCGTTGCAAATTCCTCCGCCTAGTACATTTCTCTGCTGCAAACTTAAGCTCGATTTTGGTGTAGTCTTGCATGTTTGTTTGCGGAGCAAACAAAGAGGAATTGCGCAGCAATTCTCGGGGGTTGGCGAGCCGCTTTGCCCCCTAAGTCGTTCATAATTTTTTTTACATTTCACTTCAGGTTAAGATACAAGACCATCGAGCCGTGGGAGTGAGTTTCGAGTACCGAGGTTCCACCCACACTGTCCGCGCCAGACGAGAAGTCATCGTGTCAGCCGGTGCCATCAACTCAGCCCAACTCCTCATGCTCTCAGGAATAGGACCCAAGGAACATCTGGAACAGTTAAATGTAAGGAACGATCTTTCATGTATAAAAACTCTACTTCGTTTTACGATTGTTTTTTTTTTTTTCCAACCTACGATGGTGTGTAGAAAAAAGAAGGGTCAATATACAAAAAATATTTTATTACCAAAAGTAAGGTACAAGACAGTTTATTAATCTACATAACCACCTTTTCATGGTTAAGGCATTTGTCATATCTGAGAGCAGGATTTACAATACCCTCTTCATAAAATGTGGCCGCCAATGATTTGAAGGGAGTTGTGACGGCTCCACGTCAATTTTGAAGCGCTCCAAGCCACTATACAAATCGAAAATTCACTTATGGTGAACCTTCGATTTTCTCTAAACACTTGGTCAACTCGCTGAACAATGTCGTCTGTAGCCAGACTCGCTTCCTTGGGCGCCTTCTTCATGAACATCAGTTTGGCCACTTTTAAAATTTCAAGAGCATTCACGAATAACGTCATTATTCATAAAGGTATCTCCATCACTCACTTTTCGATGAGTTTCTATTGCACTGTTAGAAACCTGCGAGAAACGAACAATTCTCACTTAGCGGCTACATTTTATGAAGAGGGCATTTCAAAGCTTGTTCACAGATACGACAAATGCTTTAATCGTCAAGGTGATTATGAAGAGAAATAAGCTGAAATGTAACTTACGTATGGTTCTAAAATCTTTTTTGTATATTGACCCGTCTTTTCTTTACAGCCCATCGGAGGTTGAAAAAAAAACACGTTAAAAAGAATAACTTACCTCGGGAAACATAGAAAGAGACAGTTTTCTTCGTTTTGAAATACTTTTACGTAAGTGATGTATTTAAATATAAATGTGTCGTATACACGTTTGCTACCCAGCAGGCCCTTTAGCGGTGTACCTCTACAACTGTTGCTGGCTGCCATTTTGTTCATCACCTGGAGAGAAAGAGCATTCGGAAGGATGTCTTAGCTATGTGTAACTTAAGTTTTGTTTTCTTAGTAAAACAGTTCCTTGGGATTAAATCTTTCTGGCTCGCTCCGCTCCTTAACATATATTTAGTGCAGACATAAACTGAATCTTTTTTTAATGAAATTTAACTACAAAAGACAATTAAGTGTAGTTAGACACACGGTTTGTTCCACCATTTAAATACTATTTGCCATATTTCGTTGGCTTAAACCAAAAAGTGACTACTTTTGCTCCACAGATAATCAGGGACCGATCAAGACTTTTGTGCAAGGGAAGCCTGCCTTTGATTTGGGTAAACATACACAATGTGGCTTGATGGGCAAACATACACAGCTTTGATGGGCAAACATACACAATGTGGCGACCACTTTTAGTAAGTAAAAGGTTACATTACCCATGGCCATGCAACTGTTGTTGGCATAGCATATCTTTAAAATTAAACGTGTTGAACTCGTGATGTTCACGACAAGAAATTTTCTATTATAATTCCTCCAAGCATCAGAAAGTTTCTGGGGAATTATAATGATGTTGGTGGGCCTCCAACAGAAACATTTGAAAATGTGGGGTTATTTGTAATAGAATGAGTGTTAAAAAAAAGGTGATTTGGGGGCCCCTTCAAATTTTGATTAGGAAGCCCAGGCTTCCCCGGCCTATTCGGTGATCGGGCCCTGCAGTACCTAAAACTACAGTCCTCTTGAAGGAGGTGGTTCAAAACAGACTGAATTATTTTTTTGAGAGAAAACAAGCCTGATTAACGTTCTTATCGCCAGATAGCATTTTTTTCATGTTTTTTGAAAAATGATCCAAATATTTTGGCTGGAGGCTAGATATTTTCTTATATCACTAATTATAGTGACCAAAGCCACTCAAATTCAACAATATATTGTATCATTTCTGACAAACTTAACTAAGCTACAACAAAAAACAAAATATTTCTGGAAAATTATATTCATAGTGAATCGAATGACTATTTTGCCGACAATCAAAATTTATATCCTTTTATACAAGAGTAGCCACCCCGGTGTCGCAATCGCTAGGATGCTAGCCATTGGAGCTGCTGGGGTCGGGTTCGAATCCCGGTCAGAAATGGATGTTCGTGACCGCCAATAAATGCTGTTATTCGTCTATATGCTTGTGTTATCCATTCTTTTAGTGTCTCTTGTTGTTATAAAAACTCTTTCCGTGTGTCTGTCCCACTTGACGAAAGCTAAGCGGTTCTCTGAACAAGCACACAAGCTGGAATATATATGTACATACCATACAAGAGTTTGCAATAAAATTAACACCATTATTCTTGTATTCGCCGTTGTTGTTTGTGTTTCTATGACTTCTGTGGTCTGCGTGAGTATCTTATTTAGTGCCATGGTTTTGTGAGTTTTTAAAGCTATTTTATTTGTGTTACAAGGTATCCCGATTGTTATAAAATGTCTTTGTCAGCTTTAAGAAAGAGTGTGTTGGCTCAAATTGCTGAAGAGACAGGTGTTACGATACCGTCACCTGTAAGAGTGTTGTCCCTTAGAGAAGCAATTGTGAACAAAGTGATATATTTCTCTGACATATTAAGTGATGATCTCCTAAGAACGATCGTGAGGCATTTGAGGAAATTGTTGAAACTGTTAAACTTGACGTTGGTTGTTTGGTTGGTTGGTTGGTTGACATATATTTTCAGGTTTGTGTGGTTGGTCGCAAGGACCCGCTTATATACCATCGTCAAGTAGGACAACACAAGACACACACAAACACATATGTTGCCATCTGTCGCCACCTCCACAATTTAGACATGTCCCTGAAGGGGAGGGAAATTTTCTCCAGGAACCTGTACCCATGGTGAACTGCGCAATGACCGACCACAGGACTTTCGGACCCAACAGATTTTACGAGCACGTACTCCGCATATACTCGGTAAGTCTTCACTGGCACCGGGTCTCGAACTCTCAACCTTCCGATCTCGAGTCCGAGATCCTGACCACTAGGCTTCTTACAGCCCTAACTTGACGTTAAAGAACGGGAAGAGCAATTGCAATTAGAAAAAGAACAATTGCAGTTAGAAAAAGAACACGACGTGGAGCGAACTAAATTGGCGCAGATCGAGAAACAATTAGAGCTTGAGCATATTAGATCGGATTTGCAGTCTAAAACAACGTTAAATGTTGAGGGTTCCGGGGAAGTTGATAATGCTACTAACATAGAGTATTTATTAAAAAGTGTGAAAACTTTAACTAGGCCGTTACCCTCGCGATCCGAGTCCTTTAATTTTTATTTTCAATCGCTCGAGAGGGCCTTTGAGATAAAAAAAAATCCCTGAATCCTTTAAGGCGGAGATATTATTAAATATTTTAGGAGAAAGAGCGAGTAACTTGACCGTTCACATGAGTGCAAGTGATATGTCATAATATTCTAAAATTTTAGAAGCCGTTCTAAAGGAATATCAAAGCTCTCCTCAGGATGTTTTGAGTGAGTTTCGCAAGGCTTAAAAATTTAAGAACGAAACTTATGTTCAATTTGTTTCCCGTTTGTGTGCCACCTTTGATTACTATGGTCAACTTCGGGAGGTTAGATATTTTAAGGGTCTGTGCGAGCTTATTGTTTCATAAAAATTATTTAGCACTTTTCATCCTAAAAATAAATGCTAAATAAAATGTGTTTCTCATCTGGATACTGATTTACAATTTACTGGCTTCGACAATTCTAACTTTCAAAACTATTCCCATATACAGATTCCGGTTGTAGCAGACCTTCCAGTCGGCAACAATCTACAGAACCATGTGGGTGGTCCTCTTTATTTTGAACTTTATTCCAGCGTAAAATTAGAATCATCGAAAGATAATTTACGGAGCAGCGTAACTGTTGAAGATTACATTAAAAACAGAAAAGGTACTGAGCACTGTCAAAAGTTAAAATAAGTTGATTTATGCCTTAAAGTAACATTGCTATCTGTCTACTTTTAGCCTTCACAATACGTTTAAACCTCTGAAATATGTGGAAACATTATGCATAAAACATATGTAACATTATGCATAAAAACATTCTTATTAATAACCATAAATGATGCAGGTTTATTCCGAAACTTGGAGGAAAAGACCAACACAAAGAAAAATTAAATCTTTATGAAATACTAGGGGGCTACGCCCCCTGGTCGCTATCGCTCACCAACCCCCGGGAATTGCTACGCAATTCCCATTGGTCGCTTCGCGACCGTCTCGCTGCGCTCGCTCGCTGGTGAATATAAATAAGACTATGTGCTAGCAATTAAAAAACAAATATGAAGCAATACATAAAATATGCACAGGATGTAAAAAAAAAGGTTACTGAGCATATCATTTAATAATGTGACATTGATTGTTTTGTAGCAATTTCTGAATAACGGAGGGGTGGGAGAATCACCTTTTGACTGGTACAGCTGTGGAAATAAAAAAGTACCCACTTGAGGTTATTTCATCCGTTAGTCACCCTATAGAATCGGACCTTTTTGAGATTGTGAACAATTAACATTCTGAGTTAATTGCACGACACAAAATTTGCATAAGGGACCGTCTTCATATTAAAAATGTTATGAACTTTGAAATTTCCAATAGCAACACCCAATTTTAATAACTTAGAAATGTTAAGCTCTCTTGAAAACCCTTAAATCTAAGTTTTTGTTACATTTGAATGAATATTTGACGAGTTATTCAATCGAATCACTTGTGGACATTTTGGGGACCATCCCTAAAATGACAAGCAAGCATGCATGCAAGGCCGTTTTTATTTATCAATTACACACGTAATCTTATATACAGTCCCCTAATGGGTAATTAAAAAGTATTTTGTGATTTACTCAGCAAATTATGAATAAAAAATTTTAAAAATTGGGATTTCGCTTAAACTTAATGTCTTAAATTTATTTCTTTAAAAATATTAAGGCATTTCTATTCCTATTTTTTTTTAAATTAATATAATAATTATTTAAAAAAATAAAAATTGTTTTAAATACACCAATATTGAATTTATTTTGTTTGGGTTATATAATATCTTTTCAGTAGAAAATTCGTTTCATTATCTTAATTATTTATAGATTGGGATAGTTTTTTATGTGCAACTCATTTAACATTACGGGACCTAAACTTTGCACGTCTCTAATTCCTCTAATAATGCTTAAAAACTAACAAAATTTGGCATTTCGTATTAACATAGGTCATAGATTTGAAATATGGACTCAAAAAGGGGTGTTACTATTGGAAATTTTAAAGTTAGTAACATTTTTAATATGACGATGGCCCCTTATGCAAATTTTGTGTCATGCAATTAACTCAGAATGTTAATTGTTCACAATGTCAAAAAGATACGATTCTATAAGATGACTAATGGCCAAAATAATCACTAGTGGGTACTTTTTTATTTCCGCAGCTGTACACATCAAAATTTGTAATAAAACATAATAGAGATATTCATATTTTTAAAATATGAATATCTTTCTATAAAAACACATTCGAGTCAAGTCAGAATGACTCAGAATGGTTGCCAGAGCCTTAAAGGGCTGGACTTCCTGTTGGTCCACGGTTTTAGTATCTTTTAAGCATGTAGTACAAACACTGAAGTGAATGACACTGATCAAACTTTTCTTGATAGAGCAATACAAAACTGGTTTTGGACTGGATAAGAATATTTCCAATTTCTGGGATAATATAAAAAGTAGTAAAAAATAATAAAAGACATTGAGTTGACCATAGCCTGCTTTATTTCCTGCACTTGCATAAAGTGGCGAGGCCATTTGATATATCTGGCCATGTATGTGAAAACAGTAAGGTCCCACACCAGGAGGAGGCTTCACGTTTGCTCTGTTTGCTCCATATCTATTCCAAAATAGGGCCCCACAAAACTCACAAACTTCCCTCAGTTCTCCACAATCATGTTCTGGAATTGAAGAATCTCGAACGCAAATGCGTTTCGATAATCGTTGACGATCATATTCATGTTGTATCAGCGCCATCTAGTGGGCACTCATAGAAACTCTGCCTCTAACCGCCATCTTTTTGTCACTAGTAACGGTGGTAGGGGTTGAGAGAGGACATGTAATTCTTCATCAGCTTAGTTTTATTAAATGATTATTTCTTCTTAAGAGATGCTTTCTTCCTTACTGCCCCACCCCCTTACTAGACATGGGGGCTCGCCACCTGCCTCTCGTCGCGAAAATCACGATATTTTTTAAAAAATTTTAATTTAAACTTTTACAAAACGAAAGTTAAAGTCCCACGAGGTTCAGACATAAAGTTCCTCTTCACGGTGGGCAATCACGAACTCTCACGCCAAAACGAACTTTTTTCTTCACTGTTGTAAATCAGCGATGTCAAACCAATTCATCGTCAAGAAAAGGTGAAAATTCCTTCGTCGAGCATCATCGGAACGCGATTCTTTCTTCAGCCGCCAAGCCGAAGTCGCCATCGCAGTCGTCATCGCCGACCCCATCGTAAAAGTGATTTTTCTCCTGCCGTCAAGCATCAGAAGACGCCACCCGTGAGTCAACAATCTTCAGCCGCTAAGCAGAAGACGACGCACGACGACGAGGTCCACAGCACGTCAATCCGAAAAACAAAAGTACCCTCCATAAAACGGAATACATCGTCCACAAAGCACGTAAGAAATTCTACTACATCGCCGACGAAACAAAACCAACAACGACCAAGAAGGTAAAAGTTTTCTTATTTTTCATTCAAGATGTATAAAAATACTAAAAAAGAAGATTTGGTTAAGTCGCTGTTGAACTAGACATCGTACTTCCAGAAAACGCCACGCTAACAAAAATCAAAGAGCTAATTGAGTCCGGTGATACCTACATAAAAGATAACGAATTCGTTAAAAACTTAATTTCACAAACGGTAGAAGAAAGAAATGTTAAACTAGAAATTGAAAGAAATAAAGTAGAAGTCGAAAGAAAGAAATTAGATTTCGAAAAAGTAAAACTAGCTCAAATAGAACGAAATATAAAACTAGCTACCCTTCAAAACAATACCGAAACTCAACATAATATTTCGAAAAGTTCCGAAACCGATGATTCACCTAACATCGAAAATCTCATTCGTTCTGTTAAAACACTATCAATGCCAATCCCTAGCCGTCCAGAAAATTACAGTTTATTTTTCGCATCGTTGGAACGAGCATTTGTTACGAAGAATATTTCGGATGAGTTATTGAAGTCAGAAATTCTTATAAATATGTTAGGCGAAAAAGCAAACCACGTTTTATTAAATATTTCGGATAATGATATCCAAGACTACGAAAAAGTCAAAAATACAGTGCTACGTCAGTTCCAACCAATCGCACAGGATTGCTTAATTAATTTTCGCCGTATGCAACGATTAGCAGATGAGTCACATACACAATTTGCTTCAAGACTACAAACCACATTCGCATATTATTGCAAGATTAGAAAAGTCAACGACTTTGACTCTTTATGCCAGTTAATGGTTTCAGATAAATTGTATTCTACACTTGACCGAGAGACCCAGTCCTATATAGCTGTCTCACAAGGCGAAGAATGGCTAAAGCCAAATGATCTTGCTCAAAAAGTTGATATATTTTATACATCACAGCGTAAATCTCTTAGCGAAGTAAACCGTCGCCAACACAACAATAACACATACCATCAACAACAAAACAACAGACCACCATACAATAATCGGCAACCATACAATAACTTCCGTAGACCACAAAATCAAAATTCCCGTGGAACAAATAATAATCGCTTCAATCAGCGCAATGTAAAGAATCAACGATCTGAAAACGAGTCACACGAGAATAACAGTCCAGTATTACAAATAGCTCCTACAACACCCAAACCACGTGATCACGGTTCCCTCCAATATGAAAATGTACTACTCAACAATAAAAATACGCGCGCTATTATTGACAGTGGATGCACTCATATTTGTGTCAAAGCCGATTGTTTACCCAAAACGATAACATACGATGAAGAAATCACATTAGTTTCTGCATTTGGCGACACATACACATCGAAAACATACGATGCCGCTATTTGCGAAAGTTTATTTTCAAATCTTATAATCCCAACTTCAATTTTCCAAGAGCTAAAAAGATCACAAAATGAAAATGCAGTCGACACTCCAAAAACAAATAATACCACGCAACCCGAAATCAAAGAAATTAAAAACAAATATCAAAATACAATCCACAATGCTCCGAATCATGATTCCAAAAAGTCTACAAACGAAGTGTCTACGAACGGCGCCACGTCGTCAATCACCTATCAACCAGACATTAGGGCGGAGCAACAAACATGCGAGAACCAATCAGAGGCAAAGGAGGAGCTATCGAATGCAAATTCGCTCGCTCACTTCGAGTACGGAGAGAAAGGATTTGTTTTAGCCGCAAAAGATGATGTGTTTAACCGATTAAAGTTTGATAACGCCGCCGGTAAAAGTTTAGCCTATTTTCCCGTAAAACACGCTTCGGCGAATGATTTTACGTCCGCAATTGATTATTGTGACTACGGTAATGAACTATACTTGACACACGTTCATAATACGGATATGAAGAAACGTTTTTCACATTTATTTGAAGAATATAATTTGAACAAATTAACAGATTTAGGAACTTACGAACATCAAATTTTCGCTTCAGACGTACAAGGGGACAAGCCCATATTGCAAAATGTAAACATACCATTGGACACTACGGGGACCAACCCAATATTTAGTATTGTAAGTGATGATACGCTTTTTGAAGATGAATTTTCTCACATATCTGATGCGAATATACGAAACACTATTATGAAGATGGTTAAAACTTATAAACCGAATAAAATTAAAAGTACTAATTATCAAATGAAATTAATTCTGTCAGATGACACACCTATATTCCAAAGACCACGCCGTCTTGCATTGCCAGAAAAAATTGAGGAAAATAAACAAATTAAGGAAATGTTACAAAGCGGAATAATTCGAGAAAGTTTTTCAGATTTCTGTGCACCAATCGTTTTGTGTAAGAAGAAAGAGGGTTCAACAAGAATTGCAATCGACTATCGTGCCTTGAATCAGAATATCGTAAAAGAAAGATTTCCTTTACCCCTTATCAAAGACGTTTTTGACAAATTACAAGGGGCATCTGTCTATTCGAACCTTGACTTAAAAAATGGTTTCTATCACGTTGATGTTCATGAAGATGGTCGTAAATACACTTCTTTTGTAACACCAGATGGACAGTATGAGTTTACAAAGATGCCTTTTGGACTATGCAACGCACCACCTGTATTTCAGAGATTTATCCAAATTGTTTTTCGAGATCTTTTAGAAGATGGAACACTGATTCTTTATTTAGATGATTTGATTGTACCCTCATCTGATGAGTTTGAAGGTCTACAAAAACTCAAAAAAGTTTTCCAAGTTGCTTCGGACTATGGACTTGAGTTTAATTTCAAAAAGTGCAATTTCCTACAACGAAAAATAACTTTTCTCGGACATATCTTGGAAAAAGGTACAATTCGACCATCGTCACACAAAACAAATGCCGTTTTAAGTTTCCCTCAGCCCAAAACAACGAAAGACATCCAATCCTTTTTGGGTCTGACTTCGTACTTTCGAAAATTCATAAAGAACTATAAAGCCATTGTAAGGCCACTAAGTGATCTTTTACGGAACAGCACACCTTTTCACTTTGGCAGAGAACAACAGCAAGCTTTTCTACAACTAAAACAAACACTCTCCACAGAACCTGTGTTACACTTATACAAACAGGGCCCACCATTACAATTGCACTGTGATGCTTCATCAAAAGGTTTTGGTGCTATTTTGCTTCAAGTTGACTCCGAGAACAACCTGCATCCCATTAACTATATGAGTCGTAAAACATCACCACAAGAAGAAAAGTATACATCATATGAATTAGAAGTTTTAGCAATAGTTGAATCATTAAAGAAATTTCGACACTATCTTGTTGGTACCAAATTCAAAATCTTCACTGACTGCCAAGCGTTCCAAAAAAAACAATGTCTAAAAAAGAACTGCCTCCTAGAGTTGCCAGATGGGCAATGCTGCTAGAAGATTTCGACTATGAACTAGTTCACAGACCAGGACAGCAGATGAAACATGTCGACGCACTAAGCCGATATCCTGTCATGGCAATACAAGTTGATGACACAACCAGAAGAACCTGCGAAGCTCAGTCAAAAGATGAGTTCACACTAAGCATTAAACAACTACTAGAACACTCTCCAACATCAGAATACAAATACAAAAATAATATTCTTTACAAAATAGTCAATGACAAAGAGCTTTTAGTTATACCACAAGACATGCAAAAACAAATAGTACAAATTGAACACAATAAATGACATTTTGGTATCAATAAAACTGAAGCTTTAGTTAAACAACAATTTTATTTCCCAAACATACGTAAGACTGTTGAAAGTGTAATATCCAGCTGTGTACCATGCATACTTGCCTCACGAAAAACAGGAAAACAAGAAGGATTTCTCCATCCCATTCCCAAAGGTGACGTTCCATTAGACACATACCATGTAGATTTTCTAGGGCCACTGCCAAGTACAAACAAAAACTACAGGTGCATCTTCACTGTGGTAAACGCCTTTACAAAGTTCCTTTAGATATATCCCGTCAAGTCAACATCCGCAAAAGACGCTTTGGACAAACTCCAACTTCAGCAAACCACCTTTGGAAATCCTAGAAGAATAATATCAGATCGTGGATCAGCTTTCACTGCAACAGAATTTAAGAAATACTGCGAAGATGAGAAGATTGAACATATCACAATCACTACAGGTCATCCAAGAGGAAACGGTCAAGTTGAAAAATTCCATGGAACGCTAATTCCAGTTATCTCCAAATTATCCCTTGATGATCCGAACAAATGGTTCAAGCACATACCAGCTGTACAACGTGTAATTAACAGCACTATCTCTTCAGCTACTAAGTACACACCCTTCGAGCTTCTAACAGGAGTTAAAATGAAAAATAAAGAAGATCTTAACATCAAGAAAGTTTTAGAAGAACAACATGTACACTCAGTCGTCCAACATCAACAACAAATGCGCAAAGAAGCCAAAGCAAATATATTGAATCAACAAGAACAGAGCAGACGCAACTATAACACTCGTCGCAAGACTGCTACCAAAGACAAACTTGATGATATAGTCGCCATCAAACGAACTCAGTTTGGTACAGGCTTAAAACTTCGTCAAAAGTTTTTTGGCCCATACGTCGTGACTAAAGTTCACCCAAACGACAGATATGATGTACGCAAGACCGGTACAGGTGAAGGAACAACATGCACATCCACATCTGCCGACCAAATGAAGAGCTGGGCAAAAACCTGAACTTTGACTTTTATTTTACAAACTTTCTGAAGTCCAGAACTTTATTTTTTCTTCTCCCAAATTGTGCCAAGAACTTTTTGCACAGACTTCAAAATTTATTTTTACTTAATTGCTAAGTTAATATGATAAGTGTTTTCTTCTATTTCATAATTTTCAAAAGAGAAGTTTAAAGTGATTTTAGAATAATTTCCTAGAGAAATGCTTAAAAGTGTTTTATTTGTTTATGTTTATTTTTATAGTTCTTTTCAGTATTAATAGTGATTTTAAGTGTATTATTTTCTAAGTGTTTACGTTTAATTTTTATCTTGATACATGTTTACTTTTAATATTTAGATAGCATGTTTTTATTTTATTCAATTGCTATTTGTCGGGACGACAAACGTCAGGATAGCAGAGTGTTGTATCAGCGCCATCTAGTGGCCACTCATAGAAACTCTGCCTCTAACCGCCATCTTTTTGTCACTAGTAACGGTGGTAGGGGTTGAGAGATTACATGTAATTCTTCATCAGCTTAGTTTTATTAAGTGATTATTTCTTCTTAAGAGTTGCTCTCTTCCTTACTGCCCCACCCCCTTACTAGACATTCATTTCGGTTAGATCTTTGTATTGCTGCTTCAACTGCAGTTTCATTTTGTCTCTCTAACCTTCGCCGAGCATTTCGTAAATATTGAACTGCCCCATATCTAAAGTCATTATCACTATTAAAATAAATTCGATTCCGTTCCAAGTGCCAAAATTCGATACCGGTACCATGTGTCAACACAAAGATCTCAAATCCAAACCAAACAAATCAAACGAAAGTATAGTGTTGCCAAACGTGATTGAATATGTACAATCTGCAATATTTCTGTTACAATGTCTTCAGAAAACTATTTTTAGTTCGAAATGTAAGACCGAAAAGTTCATAAAACATAAAAATGTTGTTTTTTTACCATTAATTCATTAATATTTGATGTTGTATTCTACTTTCTTAGTTGAGTCACCTACTTTCTAAATGATATGCAAGCAGCCTTAGGGCGAGCACGAATCTCAACCCAACTCAATCAACCAATCAATCAATGATTTTGAAATCATAATTCTGCTTTTCTAGCTACATTTTTCTTGGAAATATTTTAAGAAATCAGTTTTTTTAAATAAAAACAGATGTTATATGCAGAAATATAAGTGAGTAACAGTAATCCATTAAATTCGTATTGTGAATGCTGATAGTCTTGGTTAAGCCTAACTTGGCTGCCGTGCTGACTCTGCCGTTGCCATTCCGACCATAGAAGTTTCCATTTTTTTTACCACGTAAGAAGAATATATATATAGATTGAGGAGCATTACTCTCAAGTGAAGTGAAATGAGTAATCTGATTTTTACAAGATAAGTCTCTTGGGTGACTTGTATCCAAAACTGCACTGATGGTTTGACCAACAGTGGGGAATAATTGGAAAAGGGTTAAGTTTTTGACCAACTATGTATATTCTAAACACAACGTTGGCGTCGTTTAACACCAACTATTCAATAATAAAAGGTGCCCATTACATAGGGTCGAGATCAGTATACCTCCATATAATCAATCCATATGCTTATTTTTGATACACTGCGCACTCCTCCTTATTACACTAATTTTGCCTCCCCCCTCCCCCCCTCCCCCTCCGATTACCCCAGCATATGTTTGTTTTTTAAATGCTTCCATTCCCCCCCCCCCTCCCCCGCAATATATACTTATACAGCTTTTATATTTTGTGATGTAACGTTACATAGAAAAGGTACCAAAAGTTGAAGCTCATGCGGCTAAACGTAGGTTAAAGCAAACCAATGTTTATCACCAACTATGGAACTAAGGTCTAACGACATGATATCGTTTTCAGGTGCTCTATCAAGCAATGGGGTTCCTCCAATGATATTTAAGCCAGATCCTTCCAACCCAGGAGTAGACTTCCCTAACTCTCAGATTTACATTCAGGAAGCTAGTGCTCCATCGGAAGAAAACTCGGATGGACTGAAGCCAAGTGTAAGTACTTAGAATTATTTCAGAAAGGTAACTGTTGTGCCTTAGATTTGTTAGAGGGTCATTCTCTGTAAATAGGACAAATTGCACTTTTAAAAGCTTTAAAAAAATATTTTTTAAATTGACAGATTTTTATTATATGTGTTGCACAGATTCATATATAGCCAAAAAAATGGTTCAACTCCACTTGATGATTGTTTTTTTTTTAATTACAGATTTTTTTTCTATACTTGGCAATTGTCGTAAACTCTTTTAGATGCTGAGCACAGCATACGACACCGAAAACATTGCATGCCTATTGACTTGCCCCAGTTGACGCACGGTGTTTTAGTTTAAAAGCGTACGATTTAAGGGGTCATAGGAGTCTTAAAAATTTGCAAAGAAGGTACTACAAAGCATAGTTTGATCTTTCATGTAATTTTTTAACTACTCAATATACAAGTATAATTTTTTATATGTAATTCTATAAGATTTATGTAATATAAAACAAATTTTAAAATTTATGAAACTTTAGCCAAAACTAAAATAAACGATATTAAACATAAAGCTATTTGAACACATTATGATTAGGCTTGCGCGGCTAATTGTGAGGTCAAAATTGAAACAATGACCATGAAAATGACTTTATATTCTACAAATATGTACAAACAAAGACTTATACCTAAATTCTCAGCTCAATTTTGATTCGAAATTATTTAAAAAAAAATTTTAATCAAAATTTTAAAATTTTTAATAATTTTTTTAGAAAAAAGTTCGTAAAATAATTTCTAATTACAATTGAGCTGAGAATTTAGGTATAAGTCTTTGTTTGTACATATTTGTAGAATATAAAGTCATTTTCATGGTCATTGTTTCAATTTTGACCTCACAATTAGCCGCGCAAGCCTAATCATAATGTGTTCAAATAGCTTTATGTTTAATATCGTTTATTTTAGTTTTGGCTAAAATTTCATAAATTTTAAAATTCGTTTTATATTAAATAAATCTTATAGAATTACATATAAAAAAATTATACTTATGTATTGAGCAGTTAAAAAATTACATGAAAGATCAAACTATACTTTGCAGTACCTTCTTTGCACACTTTTAAGACTCCTATGACCCCTTAAATGGAAAAGTTGGGTTAGGTTAGTTTGAAATACATCGCAATAGAGCTACATGAAGGCTACTGGCGACGGGCGACATAATTTCGAACCACAGTCAAGTAACGAGCCAACACTGACTGTACTTAAATATTGGCATTTTGTCAAGTATAGGGCAGGCCAGTGGTTCTCAACCTTTCGTAGGTGACGACCCCTAACGCCCCATAATAACTTCGTGACCCTCTCCTCCGTCCTACACATACTGTACTCTTTATTAACTGTATATTTTTTTTAGTTGTTTTTTTTTTATTTGAGGGCATTATCCCCCACAAAACTAAAACTACTGATGGTAGAAAAACATCAAATACATTTTCGGAAACTACAGAAACTAATTAACCATAAATATTTCCACCAAAGCGGATTATATATATTTAAAACTGTCTTTTTTAAGACGTTAAAAGTTGTAAAAGCATGCAGGGACAGTGTGAGGGAGTAACATATTGGGTATTTAAATGAAATTTTATGTAAGTAAATTATAATTATTTGATATTTTTTTAGTGGGACTAGTTAGATTGTTGACCAGTTTACACTAATAAATCACAAACATGCATATATATTTTAAAAATTAAGAACAAAGTATCCGGGACATCAATTTTTCCCTTTTACAGAGAATAACCCAAGAATACAATATCGACTGCTCAACCGTGCGTTCGAATAGCCCGATTTCTAATTGGTCCTGGTTGTCACGTGACCGATAAATGAATAAAGCTAGTCTCAGCGTTCCTATAACTATTAGTCATAATTTAATTACAGGTTTGTATGGACTGGTTTGTACGTTGCGATGCAAAAGTTTAGACAATGACTTCATTTAGCTGTAAAATATAGAATTGTGATAGCAAAATTACATAAAACCCTAAACATATAAAAAAAAATTTTGGAATGCTATAATTGAAACATAATTGCTTGATTTGCTATCGCAACAATTTTTTTCATAAAATAAAATTTGTATGATGCGAAAGTTTAGACACAAATTTGAGATTATGCTAATTTAAAGTAGGTAATGACCTAATTTCGCAATTTTATTGATGAATTTTTTTTCATATGATAAATTTAAAAAAACACAATATCCGGTGAACTAAACAGATTTAATAACAATATTGGTTTAATTTTACCAAACAGACAATATGGCCACTTTAAATCTTTATTTAAAATTATTTGCTTCAAATGTACAATTTAGCACCTCTAAATACGAAGCGAATGCCTACCAGTCCGTCATCTGAAATTTTTTGGCATGAATTCGTGGAATTAGAGACATGCATTGACAGATTTTCTTGGTGAAAAGTGCAGTCCTTCCAATATAAAATCACAAAATAGCGACATATTATTCTTTTTTGCCATTAAGTACAATGCAGAGATAGTCACCTCTTCAAAAGCGACAAAAAAAAGTCTGTCTCATCAGAGTAATTTCCTCCACACCATTATAAACATTCCACCTTGATGCGAGAGTCAATAAAATTGCAAAATTAGGCCATTATCAACTTTAAATTAGCATAACCACATATTTGTGTCTAAACTTTTGCATCAAACAAATTTTTATTTTATGAAAAAAAATAACAAAGCAAACCAAACAATTAGGTTTCAAATATAGAATTTCAAAACATTTTTAATATGTTTAGAAGTTTTTTAAAATTCTTCTATCACAATTCTAAATTTTACAGCTAATTGAAGTCATTGTCTAAACTTTTGCATCGCAGTGTAAGAACAGATGACGCCTTATTGGCGTGCGTTTTCTGTCCTTACTAACCTAAATTACTCTTTACAGCCGGTTCCAAAAGGCTTCGGTGCTGCATCTAATATCCTCGTTGTATGACTTGTATTTTAGTTTCTTTGCACAAATAGCAATTCGAATTTGTTCTCTTCCAGGTCATCAAAGAATACTTCAGCCAATATGAAAACTCGACGCTTTATATGTGCCTCGTCAGCAACTTGCGGCCGAAGAGCAGAGGAACAGTTCGCTTGCAATCTGCCGACTTCACTACCATTCCGCTGATAGACTACAACTTTTTTGATGATCCGGATGACATCAAATCAATCGTGGAAGGTAGGAAAGACCAGCTCTACTGCTAGTACGGTGCAATTAGACCCAAACCCCAACATCCAAACTAAAAATTTCATTCCATTTCCAATTTGTTCTATATCAATATAGCCTACATATTGGTTGGTGCAAAGTTACATCATTTTGAGAGCTGGGTTTTGGGAGGAAGAGGGAAGAAATTCGAAAACTGGGAGTTTTTTCAGTTTTTCATAAATATTTCGTAAATTATGCAATTCAGAACAAAATCCTCAATTATAATAATATTCTGAATTAAAGGCAGATAGAGTCGTGACAATAAAACTCGAATAATCTTCCAATCAGCATATCTTCTGGGAAACTAAATGACCCACTGCTGCTTAGCCAGAGTAGTGCCATTGGTACAACTATCGCTACTCTGCTAACTAATGGGTCGCTCAACCGGAAAAAGTTGTCAATCAACTATAACTTACAGCATGGCATGCAAAGTGCAGGTCGGGCAAATACATTGTTTTTTTGTTTCCTATGATGGTATTCATTGTTCATCTTTCGTCGTAATTTGCCGTTCTGTCATCTATGAGGCGGTCTTGCTAAGATGGCGATTTGTCTGCTGTCTTGTGTAGTTATTCTGAGTAAATAAAGAAAAGATAGATAAAACGATTAACTTAAGTGCTTTGTTCGCCTACAAAAGAATAGAGTATACTGTTGAAAAATTTGGCGCAAGATTGCACCGGAATCCTGGAACTTCCTCGCTGCCACCACTATAATTGGAGCGCTGATTCTATTAGGATGAATGTTATATAGTAGGTGGCCGAAATGATGGAGGGAAAGTGTCGAGAGGAAAGGCTCTTAATATTTACAACTTTTTACAAAATTAAGATTATTTAGTTGCTTATAGAATAAATATCAAACTTAAATGATAAACCTAAAATACTAGTTCAGCAGCTTCTGAAATTCCTGGAACACGACGGCCAGCAAGTTTGTTATTGAGAAGCAAAGTTACGTTGACCTAGCAACGCGCCGTGCTGCCATCCAGGATCAAGGTAGACAAATCTTGGCTGCTCGTGCACCACAATTCGTCACTTTTGTGTGGTATCAAAGTCATGGTTTTATCACAAAATTGGTAAATTCACGCAGTAATTAGTGTAGGAAGCTAGAAAGTGCCAGGATTCCGAGTCAAAATTTTTAACAATGTGTTGTGCAAATGATCTCATTAGGCCTGAAGTTGTGCAAGAACATTGGTCTCAGTGAGCCAATGAAGAAACTTGGATCTAGACTGTTGGACGGCCCCTTTCCTGGATGTGAAGACTCTTATGGGGACGACGACAGCTACTTCAAGTGTCTGACGGAGAACTTCATCTTCAGCTCCTTCCACCAATCGGGATCGGTGAAGATGGGAGATGTGAACGATGACACCACTGTGGTCTGTCCCAGGCTCAAGTACGTCCGTCTTACCCTCTGATTTTTTAATTGAATGCCTCGTGAAATTCCTATTTTCTAATCAAACATCATTCTTTACGATTTGAATAATGAATGTCTTTTCAGGGTGAAAGGAATCAAAGGCCTCCGCGTTGTGGACGCTTCCGTGATGCCTTTCATTCCTTCCGGAAACCTGAATGCCCCGACCATCATGATCGCCGAGAAGGCCGCGGACATGATCAAGGCGACCATAGACTGCTACACACAGACGGCAGTCTGAAATTTGTGTTATAAATAAAGGTTTTGGATCATCCATTGTGTCTATCTATTAATAAACGAAACTATAATTTGGCTCCTAAAGCCAAGCATACAGAATTCACCAATAGAAGCTCGAAAAGTACAATTTTCATTCAGCATTTCTGTTGCCATCCCTCCGTGTATGCCTAACTTAACCATTACCTTCAATTCAAACTTCCGATGCTGCATCAATGTCGCCCTTAAAAAAGTTTTTTTTTAAATGGGACTGCAACATTGGCGGTCAAGCCTTTGCAGACTAGGCACATTCCCCAGAACTGAGAGCCATTTTTTGTGGCACCATCTAGGGGACTCTCGCTACCACAATTTTGACGCACAGATTACAATGAATCTGAGCTCTCTGTGGATGTTAAGGTTAGGTTAGGTTTGAATTAACGTCGCACTAGAGCTACACGAGGGCTATTGGCGACGGGCGTCGTAATTTAGAACCACAGTCAGGTGACGAGCCAACACCTGAATAGGCACCCAACGCAACCGTTAAGGGCGACATCGTACGCAGCGTTAGGACTTTGAAGAATATTTAACGTGCACTCCCTTACGGGGTATTATTCGTCGGACATTTTTGGCTGCACGGACCGTTTATAGGTCGGCAGCTATTTTGGCGATGCCCGGACCCGAACCTGGGACCTTCCGCATGCTAAGCGAGTGCTTAACCGACTGGGCTCCCCAGCCCTCTCTGTGGATGTTAAAGTAAACCGATATTTAATTTTGCCGAGAGAACCCAGGCCAAATGGGCCCTCTAGGGATCTTTAATCATACGACATGCGTGCCCAGAATTTTCCCATCCAAAAAATCCGACGACTCAGCTGGGGCTCGAACCCGCGTAATTCAATCTAACCATAATTCTGAATAGAAAATATAATATAAATTTATAAATATATATTTATATGTTAACGGAGACGTTAAGTATCTTAATCGGTAAGTTAAATGGATGTTAATGTCGGATGAAAAGGACAAGAACTGACCACTTACAGAAAATTGAACCTGATTTTGAATAGACGAAGTTATAAAACACGTTGCAGTCTTAGACTGCGAATGTAATCGTAGTATTAATGATTTGTTTGCCAATTAAAAAAACATATACGATCATAGGATCAGGTAGTTTAAGATTTTGTAATCTATAATTTGTTCATAATATACAATCTGCAGTGATTGAAGAACAGTACTACCAAAGAGGGAGTACTATGAAAGTATCCATTTAATTCTTGCAACTTCAAGTTTTCGAATATAATACAGTTTTTCAGGGCCGGATATAAAGATTTGCCGCCTGTAGGCTACATTGATTTGCTACCCTGTCACAATATTCTCTCCATTTGGGGAGAGGTAGCTGGTTATCTGCAAAATAGGGTGGTATGTGCTGTTTAAAGTAAATACACATATTAGAATCATCTAAAACATATTAGAATCACAATAACATATTCGATATTATGAATTATTACACATATTAGAATCACAATAAAGCGAAGCAGGCGAATTTTTTAAACTGTTCTACTTATTTTCTTTCAACTTCGAAATCCAGGAGGAAGCGTGCGATTGCCCTCGCAGCGACTATGTTTTCTACCATATATTAGTACTGCGGTTTACGCATTAATGTAAATTATTTGTTTTCTTTCTTTAAAATATTAGTATCTTTATTGTAATTTTTTATGCTGAATGCCGCTTTAAACGGTCGTAAAATTTGCCGCCCCAAAACATTCGCTGCTCTAGGCTACATCCTACTTAGCCTATTTAGAAATCTGGCCATGTGTTTTCTACACAATTAAAGAATATAGCGTACACCAGAATAATTCGGCTTTCTTTTCGTTAAAGTGTTCAACAAAATATTTGTGAGAATCGAGCGTTTCCTCCTTAAGGGGTCATAGGAGTCTTAAAAATGTGCAAAGAAGGTACTACAAAGCATAGTTTGATCTTTCATGTAATTTTTTAACTACTCAATATATTAGTATAATTTTTTTATATGTAATGCTATAAGATTTATTTAATATAAAACAAATTTTAAAATTTATGAAACTTTAGCCAAAACAAAAATAAATGATGTTAAACATAAAGCTATTTGAACACATTGGGATTAGGCTTGCGCGGCAAATTTTGAGGTCAAAATTGAAAAAATGACCAAGAAAATGACTTTATTTTGTTCAAATATGTACAAACAAAGACTTATACCTAAATTCTCTTATCAATTTTAATTAGAAATTATTTTTAAAAAAATTTAAAATCAAAATTTTAAAAATTTTACACATATTTGAACAATATAAAGTCATTTTCTTGGTCTTTGTTTCAATTTTGACCTCAAAATTTGCCGCGCAAGCCTAATCCCAATGTGCTCAAATAGCTTTATGTTTAATATTATTTATTTAAGTTTTGGCTAAAGTTTCATAAATTTTAAAATTTGTTTTATATTAAATAAATCTTGTAGAATTGTATATAAAAAAATTATACTAATATATTGAGTAGTTAAAAAATGACATGAAAGATCAAACTATGCTTTGTAGTAGTACCTTCTTTGCACATTTTTAAGACTCCTATGACCCCTTAAATAGCAATCTTCTTCACCAATAAATTACAAAATCGAAAAGGTTTGTAGTTGCAAAATGATCATAAAAATCTCCACCTGGCAAAGTGTCCCTACGTTTCTAGGCAAAGTTGAATGCAATAAAATACACAACGCAGAATACGACAGAACAGGGGTGGAGGAGAAGAGAAATTTGAGTAAACTTTTTTTTGTCAGTAAATACTATAATAATTTTCACTTATAATAAATCTTAATGTGAGATTGTACCTTTTAAATAACAATTGAAATGTAAAGTAATGTGAGCTATTTCTTGCTTACATTTCATACCTTACTCTATATAGAGTCAGGTAAATATTGGTTTGACTAAAAACAGTTGGGTTTAAACAAACAATATTTTTCAGAAATAGGTAGTAAAATGCAACTTATAACTGTATTTCTTGTCTCTTTTTAGATATTTGTACAGTGATGTTTAAATTTCATGAAATGTCGTTATTTTAGGTGATATTTTCTCTTATACAACCATCATATAATACTGTACAAACGAAACAACCTATACAGAAGAATCCTGTCCTCAATGCCTGTTGTAGCGTCAACGTATTGGTCCTTGGCCCTCTACCGGCCAACTTGGAAGCAGACCCGCAGCACGGAATAAGAAGAGAACTTTTTTAGACACTGAACGGAAAAGACATAATTTTAGGTGTGGTCCTAAATGGACGAGTGGTCGTCGGAAATGAACGAACTCTGATTAATTGATTAATAATTCTAAAGTGATTTTGTTAAATAAATAATATGTTAATAAAAGATTTTCGAATCATCTAAATAAAACTACCTTCGTTTTCGCTACTACGGGAGTAGTTTTTTGTGTTCGAGTATTCTGGAGTCTTGTATGTTGTTACAAGACCTATAAATGGTGGCAGCTTTGGGATTTTCGACGACAACATCATCTCGTCACTTCTTGGGGTGAGTGCCTTTTGCAAATTTTGTCTTTTGCCGGTGTCGAGAAAAAATAGTTACATAAACTAAAATGTCAATACTAAATTCTGTTTATAAAATTAGTTTGGTTTTTAAAAAATAAAAACCCTTTAACTCGTAAAAAAACTTAATAAGGTGTAGTTAATTCCTTGGAAATTGAGTTTTGAGTTGTTTTTGAAATGATAAACAGAAAGTTTTGTATTAATTACTCTAAAATAACTATTTATGTATGATATCAATGTTCGTAACGTGCTTTAAAAGCTATAAAATTCTATTGAGAGCGCCATTGTTGGTAACAAGTAATTCCTGGATACAATTGTGAAGCTAAAATACTTACGTTATTTGCTTGAAAAATATTTATAACTTAGTTAAATATTAAGCATTAAGTAGCTAATTGTTGGAATTTAGTGTTACTTTGAGCGTAATAGATATTTTTTGTTGCGAAGTAGTATATATTTTGATATCAAGAGTGAATAAATATTTAAGAATTTAGTGTATTCAAACGTCTTTGAATGGTAGCACTGTTAAAATTCTTGGGAAAAATATTTTACATATATTTGAATGGTATAAGATAATTATACAGATAAAAAAAAAATCTTGTGTCTATCAAGTTTCTTGTTAACGAATAAAAAATATATAGGAATTTTAGTGTATTCATGTATAAATATTTGAATGACAGCACTGGTTAAATTCTTTGATGATATATTTGAGTGTTTATTCGTTAAGAATTATTGTATGAACCCAATTACATATTTAAAAATTCTTTCGTCAACCGAGTTTTCGTTTTGAGAAAATGTGTTCGTGGACAAACATGGCGGATGGTTTGACGTTCTGTTAACTGAGAAAGAATATCGAAAGGTTTTTTCTTATTTAGTTATTGACAGGTGGATTTTGAGATTATTTTCTGTGGTCGAAATAAAAGACTGGATATATTTTTGATGCTTTTTAAGTAAAAATAAAAAATACATCTGTTGAATAAGAAGTTTATTTACCATATTCTGTTTCTTTTATTTTTTATTGGAAAATAATTTCGTGGTCACATTTTATTTCTTTTTTAATGCTTATTTTGAGGATATTTGTTATAAGTGATTTTGATATTTCCTTGCATTAAAAATATATTAATATAGGTGAAAATATTTTCTTTGAAAAAATTTATTGCAATTTATTTCTTTTTGCCTTAATTCTTGTGTTTAAGCATTGAGACATTTCTTTTCGAATGTATTTCTTGCGTTCTTAACGTTAATACGTTAACATAATACGTTCTTATTGCTTGTAGAAAATGAAATTAAACCTTGCTATTTATCTTAAAAAAAAAAAAATATTGTATAATTTATAAAGGTTTATGGTTATAAAAATAATACTTTTATTTGTGAATTTTAAGATATGTTATAAAAAAAGGTTTATTGTATATGAAGTCTATTACGAGTGTGGATTCGTCTCAGACATTTAAAGAAACTTTTTAATATCTTGTCGGTAAAAGTAGTTAGATATTTTTTTTATAAAAATGGCTATTTGGGGAAAGTGTCGAAAAGGGGACTTATTAAACCTCGCTACGGAAATGAACATTGACATAGATGCGAATTCGACAGTTTTAACTTTGAAAGAAGCCATTAAAGCTAGTACACATTACGAACAAGAATTCGTAGAATCATTTCTTCAAACTGCTGTTGAAGAAAGGAAGCAACTAGAAGAGCATCGTTTATTTCTAGAAAAGCAAGAGTCGGAAAATAAGTTTCTTCTCGAAAAATTAAGATTGGAGAAAAATGGAACAAGTGTGGCTCCAAGACATAGAGAAGACATACACCATTTGATGACAAAATATGACTCCAAATCTGATATCAGTTTGTACTTAGTCCTTTTCGAAAGAACAGCCAAGAGGATCGGACTTCCAGAAGAGCAATGGGTGTCTCACCTAACGGGACTCTTGCCAATTGAAATGGCGCAGCTCATCGCTCGGGAATCGGAAGAAACATACGAAGATTACGAGGCTATTAAGAAGGTACTTCTGAACCGATACAAACTCAGCCCAGAAAAGTTCCGTCAACTTTTTTATAATCACCATAAAGGACCAGAGGGAACTTGGAAAGACTTTTTGTTTGAGCTGAAAAACTATTTCTACGAATGGATAGGAGGGTTGGAAGTGAGGAACTTTGAAGATTTGTGTAATTTGATTTTATCTGAGCAAGTAAAAAGGAAAACCAGTTTAGAAATTAAAAATCATTTTATCGATGAGTGGACCCAGATGAAAAATCCAGAGAGGGTCGCAGAAAAACTGGATGAGTATGAAAACGTTAGGATGATCATGAAAAAGACATTTCCAACTAAAGAAAAAACGTTCAAACCATGGAGAGGAAAAAATCAATCTGAATCAAAGGCCCCTCTGAATGAACCAAGAATTGAGAAGAGTGAACATGAAAGAAGTAAAAATAATGAAGCCTTCGAAAAACGCAGAAAACCAAGATGTTTTCGTTGTAATTCTACTGAACATCTAAGACCTGACTGTCCCTTGATGAAGAAGACTAGTGGAACTTCAGACATCAATCGTCTTATAAAGAAAGGAGACGAAGACGTTATGTCCCCCTATACGTTCATGGCTGAAGTAAATGGTTTCACTATGCCTATTTTGCGAGATACTGGAACCAGCATCGACGTTGTGTGCCGCAACAGAATCACTCCTAAAATGTTAACTGGAGAGAACATTTGGGTACAACAACCGTTGGACGAATTCCCAGTATGCTTGCCGTTGGCAGAAGTGGAGTTGAAAGGAAAATTCGGACATGTAATCACAAAGGCAGCTGTCGTGCCATGTCAACTAGACAAAGGAAGATACTTGCTGGGTAATCAAACAGCAGCATTATTAGATACAATGAAAAATGAAGATGTTCCTCACCAGATCAATGCTATAGAAACAAGAGCTCGAAGACGCAAAGCAGAACAAGAGCAAGCTGTTGAAGACATAGTTGAAGAAGTCATGGAGGAAGAGGAAAATGAGAATAATGAAATAACAATTGAAGAAGATGATCTGTTTTCATTCCCACCTAAAGAAGATAACTATGAGGGCTTGGCGTTGTTGAAAGTGGATTCTAAAACTTTCTCAGATCAACAAAAAGAATGCCCCGAGCTAAAATCACTTTTGGAAAAAGTGCAAGAAAACCCAAGTGAATCTGCTGGTGGATTAGAAAAACTAGAAAATGGAATACTCGTGAAGAGAAAGATGGACAAGACAGGAGTGGAGAGACTGTTACTGGTTGTGCCTAAAAGGTATCGAAATGACTTGAAAGCCTTTTGTCATGAGGGAACATCGGGACATTTAGGAGTGACAAAGACGAAAGACATCTTTTCCAGACACTTCTTTTGGCCCCAGTGTTATAAAGAAATCGAAGACTACGTTCGAAGCTGCGACAGATGTCAACGCGTTGGAAAACCTCTGGACAAAAAGAAGGCTCCTATGAAGATAGTTCCGGTGATTCAAGAAGTCTTTTCCAAGATAAATGTCGATGCTTGTGGACCTTTGCCAGTCACTCCAAGTGGAAAAAGATACCTGTTGACTGCGATGTGCCTATCATCTAAATATCCAGATGCCGTCCCAGTAGAAGATATAACATCTGTGACTGTTGTTGATGCTTTAATGCAAATCTTTAGTAGGATGGGATTTCCGAAGGTTTTGCAGTTAGATCAAGGAAGCTCTTTTACCAGCGCACTCAGTACTACTTTTCTTGAGAAGTTCGGGATAAAGGTAGTTCACAGCTCTGTCTATCATCCACAAAGTAATCCAATCGAAAGATTTCATCGGACAGTTAAAAGAGTCTTAAAGGTGTTGTGCTTGGAGTCTGGGAGTGATTGGGAGCAAGCTATATATCCAGCTCTGTTTGCCCTAAGAACTGTTACCCATGAAAGCACTGGATTTACTCCTGCTGAACTGGTGCATGGCAAGAATCTTCGAACACCTCTTACTCTGTTGTATGAAAAATGGTTGGACGTGGAAGAAACAGAAGGTGAGCCCGTAACTGAATACGTCTTCTCCTTGATTAACCGAATGAAGCGCTGTCAAGAACTAGCAATCTCAAAGATGGAAGAATGTCAGCAAAAGAATAAAACTTGGTACGACAAGAGAGCAGTAAAAAGAGAATTTCGAATAGGAGACCTAGTGCTGATTTTTGCTACATTTAAGAGTAACAAGTTAAGCCCACATTGGACAGGTCCTGGAACAATTCTAAGAAAACTCTCTGAAACCAATTACGTTGTGCGGTTGCCAGGTGAGAAAGCAACTTCGAAGGTGTACCATGTGAATATGCTGAAGCCATACTATAAGCGACCAGAAGAAGTGAATTATTTGATAAGTGATCTTGATGGAGAAAATGACGAGGAACAAATGGAAATACCTTGTGTGGACTCTAACCCGAATATATTGGACCTTGAAGAGATGTTTCAAGATTACGGCGAATATTCAAATATGAATGAGGACCAAATCGCTCAAATGAAGAACCTAGTTTGGAAATATATGAAGTGTTTTTCAAACATCCCAGGAAAAACCGAACTCGTCATGCACGACATTGAACTTAGCGAAGAACAGTCCATTCTTTCGAAGCCTTATCGAACATCGCCAAGACAAAATGCAATTCTGAAAACCGAAATACAGAAAATGCTGGATTTGAAAATCATAGAAATTGGTTTTTCAGATTGTACTTCGCCAATGATTCTGGTAGAAGCTCCTGGTAAGGATCCGAGACCTTGCATTGATTACAGGAACTTGAACAAGATCACTAAAACAAAGTTCTTTCCCCTTCCAAATATAGAAGAAAGAATTGAAATCGTGTCTTCTGCTCAGTACATAACAGTTCTGGATTTGTCTAAAGGCTATTGGCAAATTCCCCTTACTGAGCGAGCCCAAAGACTGGCAGCATTTGTGACTAACTTTGGCACTTATAAACCCTTAAGGATGCCATTTGGTCTAAAGAATGCTCCTTACGAATTTAGCAAGATGGTATATCAACTTCTAGAGGGATGTGAAGAGTACGCAGTTCCGTATCTCGATGACATAGCGATTTTTTCGAACAGTTTTGCTGAACATCTAAAACAAGTCGATATAGTTCTGAAAAGAATAGAAAAAGCTGGACTAACCATCAAGCCGTCAAAGTGTAAGTTTGCCCAAGCGCGAGTGCAGTATCTTGGACATGTTGTTGGACAAGGTCTTAGGAAGCCAGCTGAACTAAAAATTGAGGCGATCAAGAACTTTAGCCCACCTAAAAGTAAAACTGAAGTTCGTGCCTTTTTAGGGTTAGCCGGTTACTACAGCCGATACATTCCAATGTTTTCATCTATTGCTGCCCCTTTAACTGATTCTTTAAAAGGGAAAGCTAGAAAAGGTTCCATTACATGGACTAAAGAATGTGAGGAAGCATTTGACAAGCTAAAGAACTGTCTTTGCAGCTATCCTGTGCTGTACTCACCAGACTATCAAAAGCCGTTCATAGTTGAAACTGATGCGTCAGATCGAGGAATGGGGGTAGTTTTGTCCCAGTTGGCAGACAATGAAACTGAAGAACATCCTATTATATACCTAAGCAAGAAGTTTACCAGTGTTGAAAAACGATACAGTGTCAGTGAGAAAGAGTGTGCCGCCATCATCTTTGCAGTTTCGAAACTTAAGTGTTATCTCGATGGAAATTTCTTTCAAATTGTGACTGATCATAATCCTTTGGTGTGGCTGAATTCTCATGCCAGTTCTAACGCACGTTTGATGCGATGGTCACTAATATTACAACCTTTTAATTTTAAAGTTATTCATCGAAAAGGAAAGCTGCATCAAAATGCAGATGGTTTGAGTCGGATTCACACTCACTAAAAAAAAAAAAATGTGTGTATGTGCCCAATTTCTTTCTTTCTTTTCATACTTGCATTTATTTCTTTTCATATATTTATTTAAACATTTGGTTTCTCTCGACACTGGGAATTGATAATTTTTGCTTGGCACTTGCCTAGGTTCCTGGAACAGTTGTATAACTCTTGTATGAACACTAATCATAAACTTTCTCATTCTTCGAAAGTTTCCCCAGGGGAGGAGGAGCCTGTAGCGTCAACGTATTGGTCCTTGGCCCTCTACCGGCCAACTTGGAAGCAGACCCGCAGCACGGAATAAGAAGAGAACTTTTTTAGACACTGAACGGAAAAGACATAATTTTAGGTGTGGTCCTAAATGGACGAGTGGTCGTCGGAAATGAACGAACTCTGATTAATTGATTAATAATTCTAAAGTGATTTTGTTAAATAAATAATATGTTAATAAAAGATTTTCGAATCATCTAAATAAAACTACCTTCGTTTTCGCTACTACGGGAGTAGTTTTTTGTGTTCGAGTATTCTGGAGTCTTGTATGTTGTTACACTGTAAGTCCATAATCATTAATTCTTGTAACTAGCTATAATTTTGAAATTCAGTCGCATTTTTTGGTTACTTAGCTTTTCTTTCATACGTTATTTCTTACAGGATATTAAATTTGTAAAATTTGAGCACATAAATTTTCTCCCTCGCCTGTAGAAAACATTTACATTTACGACGTGCCTATTTCACTGCCCAGAACTTACTGGTGACGAAACCAAAAAGATGGTAGTGGAAAGTTGCATACATTTCAGACGCGTTTACATGAGCCATCGAAACCATGGAATTCCGAAATCCCTATTAGGGGAAAAAGAGGTAGAGCCGTAGAGCAGGATTTATAACCCATATGATAGTCTATGGCCTAATCCAACATCAAACCCTTCATTGGAGGGTTTGTGAAACTTCCAAATGAACCCTGCAATTCCGGTTCTGTATGGGAAAAAATCCCCAAGAGGGGAAAATTGCTGAGTTTGCTCTTCAAGCCATGGTTTCAATGGCTCATGTAAACGCGCCTTTAGTGCCGTTGAGAGATCTTTGCAGTTAAATAGAAAATCGAAATAAAAAAATATTTTAAAAGGGTTCTTTATTATTGTCTAGTGACATGTTCTTGCATTCATGGAGAAACACACAGCAGAGTATCGAAAGGCTAAAACTGAATCAAAGAAAAAAATCCAAAATAACCTGATTTAAATTTCGAGCGAATTAGTGGTGAATCAGCATTGCCTAATTGTATCTCACACTACCTGGGAAAACTTGTGTTGGGTGGATTGTAGTAAGTAATTTTTTTTCTCAGCGTTACGTTTACAGTTTTGAAGTACACAATTTCTGATCGTGGTTAATAAGTTTTCGTTGCCAATAGAAATGAAGAATACAAGGGAAGGACCTTTTCATTCCATAGTAGTCCGTCTGTAAGATATATAGCTAGTCATCGCCGTAACAAATACAAATACAAATACAAAAATTGTCGACCAACAACAGGCCAGAGGCCCAGCAAGGTTGGTCCAAAATATATCTAATTCCTTACCAGTTTCCAATAGTTATCGAGATTAACAGTTGTGAAGAAAAAAGTTTTGCCTTTGTTCTTATGCGCAGGGCACTGGTTTACTATCTCTATTATCAAAATTAACGTCAGACATATGGTCTGACTTTTAAACCTCGGAAGAAGCACCAAGGGAAAAAAAATGAAAACCACTACTAGGCCATTCAGATTTCAATACGGATTCCCCTTTTGATGAAGGTAGTTTTCCCGTTCTCAATTCAAATATGTGTAGAGATTATTTCAACTAAAGCCAACTTGATTCCAGGAAGGGATGATGGACCTACAGTATGAAAGTTCGTATCCCACCCCATTGTCGAACTCTCCCCTTCTGCCCATGCTGCTGTTGTCGCTGATGCAGTCTCAGAAGATTTCGCCCATCATACACCAGAGGCCCTTTGAAGACGAATATGACTACATCATAGGTGAAATCATAAATTCATGAACTATTTCAAGCATTTTAGTGTACCCCTTTACCCAAGGCCTGATCTAGGATAACACAGACTATAGTCATAGAAACATTTTGGAGGCCCTTCAGGGAAACTCTTATGTATGATTATTTATGTAAGCTCATATGATGGTCAATGTCTGAATCAAAATCAAATGCTACATCTTGAAAATAAAAAGAACCAGCTATCTTTTTAGAACCAACTCTATTTCCATCTTAAAAAATAATGTGGTCCCACAAAATGACGCAACTAACTTTAGAGGGCAACTCGGTTTAGCAAAAAAATTACTAAAGTCTAGAGTCCCTAAGATTACGGTTAATGCATTTCATTAAATTGGCCAAATAAATGTAGGTATGCTAAATGATTTTACTTTGTTTTTTGAGAAAACCTGAAAATCAAAAAGAGCGATATTGTCCATTGACAAAACCACCAATGTGCAAAAACACAGAGATGGAAAACAGAATACTGTTAAGCTCACAAATCGCCTAGAATTTCCACATTCGTGGTTTTGTCATTTGACCGATGATGATCAAATTCTTCTATCCCAAACTTTAAAAATCCAGTAATGTTTACGATATATAGGAGTTACGTTAAGATGCAATGTCTTTTTACAGTGTGGTATTAGATTCTCATATTAAAATTGTTTTTCATGAACCTGGGTGGTTACTTTTGGAACATACATTACAAACATTACAACGTGAATAGAGTTCATTTTTTATTTAAAAGGTTTTACATCCGATACATATATTTTATTCTTTTTTTTACGGATGGCTGTTAGTACCTTTCAGCATCCGTTCTACTTTTCGATTTCAATTTGTTTTTTAAAGTGTAGGACATCAGAAACCTATAATTTATAGCTTTTTCCCGTTGATTCATAATAACTATATATTACTAGTGAGTGTAATAAATGTAATATTTGGAGTGATGTGTCTTCTAGTGGGTGCTGGCTCTGCTGGGTCCGTGCTGGCCAGCCGCTTGTCGGAGGTTCCCTGCGTCAGCGTTTTGTTGCTGGAAGCTGGAAAATCCCCACCGCTGCTCACGGATGTCCCAGCGCTCTTCCAGAGCTTCTGGACTACCGACATCAGTTGGCCATACCACAGCGTCCCGCAGAAGAACACAGCCAAAGCTATGGTCGACAATGTAAGTAAAAGTAAAGTATTAAGTAATAGTCTTAAGATATACACTGTTAAAAAAAGCCTGAATTTTACGTGCATATTTCTGTGATTATTTTCGGGAATTTACGGAAAGATTGCGTTTCTTCAACAAACAGACGGTTTGTCTGAAATAAACAGAGCGTTTCCGTTTTCCTTAAACGCTTGACAAGCGAAAACGGAAAAACACCGTATTTCTGCGTGCAGAATTTCACTTAAGACCCGTATTAACGTAATTTCTCCATATAACCTCGCACCCAACAGCTTTTAGCCTCGACACATCCGCCGACCGACTCAGCCAACATATTTTTTGTTTGTTTGTTTTGACCACATCTGAAGCAAGAAAGATAAATATGCAGGTATGTTCATTTCTTTTAATAAAATAAGATTTTATTTAAAGATTATATTTTCTATCTTTCTTTTCGATATATAGAATCCAGTTCTTGTCTCTTTCTTATTTGTTTCTGTAATCTCTATAGTCCTATAATTGACCGTGGGATGATTCCTGAAATTAATAATTCCGTTTGTTTACCAACACGCTTAACTTAGTAAATTTAATTTAAAAGTTTGAAAAAGCTGTCAAATGTATGAAATAAACAATGTTCACCTACAAACAAGTGCACATTATTAAAAAAAATAATGAAATGATTTGAAATTATTACATTTAAATTCGATTGAAAAGCAATTGCCCTCGTGTAGCTCTAGTGCGACGATATTCAAAACCTAACCTAACCTCGATTGAAAAGCACGGTTACGCTATCGCTATCAGCACAGCATGGTTTATTTAAAAAACTATGCAAGTATACATAACTTAAAGTTTCTCTTTAATAAATAATACTCTTTTGTTTAATTAAACGAATCAATTAGTGATTACGGATGTATGCAGATCACATGCTTTGATTCGATTCAGATGTCACATATTTGTAACACCATATATAAATGGATATATTTAGAATGATTGATCTTTAAATAGCATATAGAAACAAAATTGAGAAGAAAAAAGCAAAAATGTCTTGGAATTAACTAGAAAATACTATGCAAGTTTTCTGAGTTTAAGAGAGAAATGCCAATTAGAAATTCATGAAATTAACAGGAAACAGCTAAATGGAAAATCCTGAAATTAACGGAGAAATTCCGAAATGGAAGATCCTGAAATTAACGGAGAAATTCCGAAATGGAAGATCCTGAAATTAACAGAGAAATTCCAAAATGGAAGACCCTGAAATTAACGGAAAAATTCCGAAATGGAAGTTCCTGAAAATAACGGAAAAATTCCAAAACGGAAGATTCTGAAATTAACAGAAAAATCCCGGCAACTTGCTGCCAGTAGTTTTTCCGTTAATTCAGGGAATTTTTTTTAACAGTGTAGATGGGTAGTCTCTTAGACGGTATTATTGAGGTATTGTTTATGATAAAACTGCATAATCCGTTGAAGTACTGTTCAACACTTATTTCGTCACCTAGTGATTAAATACTACACACATTAAAGCAAAACCAAATTTAAATATAAACCAAATTAAAATAAATATCTTTTAGTCATAGTTATAGATATAGTCAGGGCCGGATTAGCAATTTGGCAGAGTAGGTAGTGTAACAACATACAAGACCAGAATACTCCAGGAACACTCGAACACAAATAAATAATCCCATTTAGTAGCGAAGACAGTTTTATTTAGAAGATTCGAAATTCGTTTTATTAACACTTTATTTATTTATTAAAACACTTTAGAATTATTAATCAATTAACCGGAGTTCGTTCATTTTCGATGACCTCTCGTCCATTTAGGACCACACCTAAATTTATGTCTTTTCCGTTGAGTGTCTAAAAAAATTCTCCTCTTACTCCCTGCTACGGGGCTGCTTCCAAGTTGGCCGGTAGAGGGCCAAGGACCTAGACGTTGACGCTACAGGCTCCTCCTCCCCTGGGGAAACTTTCGAAGAATGAGAAAGTTTGTGTTCATACAAGAGTTATGCAATTGTTCCAGGAACCTAGGCAAGTGCCAAGCAAAAATTATCAATTCCCAGTGTCGAGAGAAACCAAATGTTAAAATAAACATATGAAAAGAAATAAATGCAAGTATGAAAAGAAAGAAAGAAATTGGGCACATACACACATTTTTTTTTTTTTTTAGTGAGTGTGAATCCGACTCAAACCATCTGCATCTTGATGCAGCTTTCCTTTTCGATGAATAACTTTAAAATTAAAAGGTTGTAATATTAGTGACCATCGCATCAAACGTGCGTTAGAACTGGCATGAGAATTCAGCCACACCAAAGGATTATGATCAGTCACAATTTGAAAGAAATTTCCATCGAGATAACACTTAAGTTTCGAAACTGCAAAGATGATAGCGGCACACTCTTTCTCACTGACACTGTATCGTTTTTCAACACTGGTAAACTTCTTGCTTAGGTATATAATAGGATGTTCTTCAGTTTCATTGTCTGCCAACTGGGATAAAACTACCCCCATTCCTCGATCTGACGCATCAGTTTCAACTATGAACGGCTTCTGATAGTCTGGTGAGTACAGCACAGGATAGTTGCAAAGACAGTTCTTTAGCTTGTCAAATGCTTCCTCACATTCTTTAGTCCATGTAATGGAACCTTTTCTAGCTTTCCCTTTCAAAGAATCAGTTAAAGGGGCAGCAATCGATGAAAACATTGGAATGTATCGGCTGTAGTAACCGGCTAACCCTAAAAAGGCACGAACTTCAGTTTTACTTTTAGGTGGGCTAAAGTTCTTGATCGCCTCAATTTTTAGTTCAGCTGGCTTCCTAAGACCTTGTCCAACAACATGTCCAAGATACTGCACTCGCGCTTGCGCAAATTTACACTTTGACGGCTTGATGGTAAGTCCAGCTTTTTCTATTCTTTTCAGAACTATATCGACTTGTTTTAGATGTTCAGCGAAACTGTTCGAAAAAATCGCTATGTCATCGAGATACGGAACTGCGTACTCTTCACATCCCTCTAGAAGTTGATATACCATCTTGCTAAATTCGTAAGGAGCATTCTTTAGACCAAATGGCATCCTTAAGGGTTTATAAGTGCCAAAGTTAGTCACAAATGCTGCCAGTCTTTGAGCTCGCTCAGTAAGGGGAATTTGCCAATAGCCTTTAGACAAATCCAGAACTGTTATGTACTGAGCAGAAGACACGATTTCAATTCTTTCTTCTATATTTGGAAGAGGAAAGAACTTTGTTTTAGTGATCTTGTTCAAGTTCCTATAATCAATGCAAGGTCTCGGATCCTTACCAGGAGCTTCTACCAGAATCATTGGCGAAGTACAATCTGAAAAACCAATTTCTATGATTTTCAAATCCAGCATCTTCTGTATTTCGGTTTTCAGAATTGCATTTTGCCTTGGCGATGTTCGATAAGGCTTCGAAAGAATGGACTGTTCTTCGCTAAGTTCAATGTCGTGCATGACGAGTTCGGTTTTTCCTGGGATGTTTGAAAAACACTTCATATATTTCCTAACTAGGCTCTTCATTTGAGCGATTTGGTCCTCATTCATATTTGAACTTTCGCCGTAATCTTGAAACATCTCTTCAAGGTCCAATATATTCGGGTTAGAGTCCACACAAGGTATTTCCATTTGTTCCTCGTCATTTTCTCCATCAAGATCACTTATCAAATAATTCACTTCTTCTGGTCGTTTATAGTATGGCTTCAGCATATTCACATGGTACAGCTGGGGAAAAAAAAAACGCTCCACCCTTCGTTTCTCGGCTGCTATTGGTCAAGGAACTTTATGAAAGGTGTAATTTTTCAGGAAATAGCGTAAGTAATTTAGAACTGGCAACAAAAATTGCATAAGGGGTCGTCTACATATCAAAATGAGTACCAACTTTGAAAATTCCAATGGCAACACCCAATTTTTTTTACATAAAAATGTTCAGCACCTTCAAAATACCCCATGTATAAAAAATTATGATCTAGTTCGCATTATTTGCTGAGATATTAAAGCATTAATTTTGAACTCGTTTAGGGGGACATCTCTAAAGTGAAAACAGTAATATTTGGGTTGCGTCTTTTCAAAACAACAAACTAACTGGGTTAACATAATCTCGCCAACGGATGCTAGAATTTAACTTTCTTCACTAATATTGTGATTTTTTAAATGTTTTTTATTTTGAAATTATAAATTCAGAAATAAAACAAAGACTAGAAGATAAAAAATTTTAATTTTAATTTAAGTCGCACATACGGTTATTTATAACGAACAGATTTTCAAATACGATTAGTCATAATCACATTGGCTAACATGATTATTGCATTAATGTTTCACATTTTTTATGCAAATTTTTGTTTCATTAATATTGCTGCAAAAAGTTAGTTAAAAATTTGTCGCCCTTTATCGGTAATATAAACCACGTATTTCAAAACGAGGGTTACAAACTTAACACGATATTTAAGGAAAGCAAAATAAAATTATTCAGAATGATTGGGCAATGATTTATAATCAAGGAAAGTGGGCACTAATAATTTTAAATAAGCAATGTGGTAACAATAAAATTTACAGAAAACCGAATTCCAATTATATTTTAGCATATCTATTTTTGATACTCACTTCTTGAAATTGTATTGGAAATAACACATATTTAAAAACATAGTAATCGATATAATTTAAAGTTAATCCGACAAACAAAATACATTGCATGCACTTGAAATAAGAAAAGATTTTTAGATTTTTTTCAGACATCAATAATTTGAATAAACATTTATCAACAAATGTTTTTCAATCACCAAACGATAATGCAAGTTAGGATTGAATTCGCCAAGTAATTTTTTACACGATCCCTAAAATTCGTCTTTTTCAGTTTTTTTACAATAACTCGGCAAATAATTGTTTTTGAATTAAAAAATTTGGGATTTTGGTTCTACTTGATCTACTTTATCGATTTATGTAAAAAAAAATTGGGGTTGCTATTCATGTTTTATTTTTTATTATTTAAATTTAAATAAAAAATTATTAAAACTGAAAAATTGATGAAAAAACTTGTATGATTTGTTTTTGGAAGATTAAGAAGTATATAATGAAAAAAAAAAACTTTCTTTAATTCCTTTTATTTGTGGAGATATGAATAAAAGTTTATGAAACTTTTTTAACATTATGGGCGTTCAACTTTGAATGCTTATAGCTCAGCAAATAATGCAAAGTAAATAATTATTTTTTACAGATGGGGTATTTTGAAGGTGTTGAACATTTTTATGTAAAAAAAATTGGGTGTTGCTATTGGAATTTTCAAAGTTGGTACACATTTTAATATGTAGACGACCCCTTATACAATTTTTGTTGCCAGTTCTCAGTTCCTTACGCTATTTCCTGAAAAATGACACCTTTCACAAAGTTCCTTGCCCAATAGCAGCTGAGAAACGTGGGGTGGAGCGTTTTTTTTCCCCAGCTGTACACCTTTGAAGTTGCTTTCTCACCTGGCAACTGCACAACGTAATTGGTTTCAGAGAGTTTTCTTAGAATTGTTCCAGGACCTGTCCAATGTGGGCTTAACTTGTTGCTCTTAAATGTAGCAAAAATCAGCACTAGGTCTCCTATTCGAAATTCTCTTTTTACTGCTCTCTTGTCGTACCAAGTTTTATTCTTTTGCTGACATTCTTCCATCTTTGAGATTGCTAAATCTTGACAGCGCTTCATTCTGTTAATCAAGGAGAAGACATATTCAGTTACGGGCTCACCTTCTGTTTCTTCCACGTCCAACCATTTTTCATACAACAGAGTAAGAGGCGTTCGAAGATTCTTGCCATGCACCAGTTCAGCAGGAGTAAATCCAGTGCTTTCATGGGTAACAGTTCTTAGGGCAAACAGAGCTGGATATATAGCTTGCTCCCAATCACTCCCAGACTCCAAGCACAACACCTTTAAGACTCTTTTAACTGTCCGATGAAATCTTTCGATTGGATTACTCTGTGGATGATAGACAGAGCTGTGAACTACCTTTATCCCGAACTTCTCAAGAAAAGTAGTGCTGAGTGCACTGGTAAAAGAGCTTCCTTGATCTAACTGCAAAACCTTCGGAAATCCCATCCTACTAAAGATTTGCATTAAAGCATCAACAACAGTCACAGATGTAATATCTTCTACTGGGACGGCATCTGGATATTTAGATGATAGGCACATCGCAGTCAACAGGTATCTTTTTCCACTTGGAGTGACTGGCAAAGGTCCACAAGCATCGACATTTATCTTGGAAAAGACTTCTTGAATCACCGGCACTATCTTCATAGGAGCCTTCTTTTTGTCCAGAGGTTTTCCAACGCGTTGACATCTGTCGCAGCTTCGAACGTAGTCTTCGATTTCTTTATAACACTGGGGCCAAAAGAAGTGTCTGGAAAAGATGTCTTTCGTCTTTGTTACTCCTAAATGTCCCGATGTTCCCTCATGACAAAAAGCTTTCAAGTCATTTCGATACTTTTTAGGCACAACCAGTAACAGTCTCTCCACTCCTGTCTTGTCCATCTTTCTCTTCACGAGTATTCCATTTTCTAGCTTTTCTAATCCACCAGCAGATTCACCTGTGTTTTCTTGCACTTTTTCCAAAAGTGATTTTAGCTCGGGGCATTCTTTTTGTTGATCTGAGAAAGTTTTAGAATCCACTTTCAACAACGCCAAGCCCTCATAGTTATCTTCTTTAGGTGGGAATGAAAACAGATCATCTTCTTCAATTGTTATTTCATCATTCTCATTTTCCTCTTCTTCCACGACTTCTTCAACTATGTCTTCGACAGCTTGCTCTTGTTCTGCTTTGCGTCTTTGAGCTCTTGTTTCTATAGCATTGATCTGGTGAGGAACATCTTCATTTTTCATTGTATCTAATAAGGCTGCTGTTTGATTACCCAGCAAGTATCTTCCTTTGTCTAATTGGCATGGCACGACAGCTGCTTTTGTGATGACATGTCCGAATTCTCCCTTCAGCTCCACTTCTGCCAACGGCAAGCATACTGGGAATTCGTCCAACGGTTGTTGTACCCAAATGTTCTCTCCAGTTAACATTTCAGGAGTGATGCGGTTGCGGCACACAACGTCGATGCTGGTTCCAGTATCTCGCAAAATAGGCATAGTGAAACCATTTACTTCAGCCATAAAAGTATAGGGGGACATAACGTCTTCATCTCCTTTCTTTATAAGACGATTGATGTCTGAAGTTCCAACATTCTTCTTCATCAAGGGACAGTCAGGTCTTAGATGTTCAGTAGAATTACAACGAAAACATCTTGGTTTTCTGCGTTTTTCGAAGCCTTCATTAGTTTTACTTCTTTCATTTTCATTCTTCTCAACCCGTGGTTCGTTTAACGGGGCCTTTGTTTCGGATTGATTTTTTCCTTTCCATGGTTTGAACGCTTTTTCTTTTGTTGGAAATGTCTTTTTCATGATCATCCTTACGTTTTCATACTCATCCAGTTTTTCTGCGACCCTCTCTGGATTTTTCATCTGGGTCCACTCATCGATAAAATGATTTTTAATTTCCAAACTGGTTTTCCTTTTTATTTGTTCAGATAAAATCAAATTACACAAATCTTCAAAGGTCCTCACTTCCAACCCTCCTATCCATTCGTAGAAATAGTTTTTCAGCTCAAACAAAAAGTCTTTCCAAGTTCCCTCTGGTCCTTTATGGTGATTATAAAAAAGTTGACGGAACTTTTCTGGGCTGAGTTTGTATCGGTTCAGAAGTACCTTCTTAATAGCCTCGTAATCTTCGTATGTTTCTTCCGATTCCCGAGCGATGAGCTGCGCCATTTCAATTGGCAAGAGTCCCGTTAGGTGAGACACCCATTGCTCTTCTGGAAGTCCGATCCTCTTGGCTGTTCTTTCGAAAAGGACTAAGTATAAACTGATATCAGATTTGGAGTCATATTTTGTCATCAAATGGTGTATGTCTTCTCTATGTCTTGGAGCCACACTTGTTCCATTTTTCTCCAATCTTAATTTTTCGAGAAGAAACTTATTTTCCGACTCTTGCTTTTCTAGAAACAAACGATGCTCTTCTAGTTGCTTCCTTTCTTCAACAGCAGTTTGAAGAAATGATTCTACGAATTCTTGTTCGTAATGTGTACTAGCTTTAATGGCTTCTTTCAAAGTTAAAACTGTCGAATTCGCATCTATGTCAATGTTCATTTCCGTAGCGAGGTTTAATAAGTCCCCTTTTCGACACTTTCCCCAAATAGCCATTTTTATATAAAAAAAATATCTAACTACTTTTACCGACAAGATATTAAAAAGTTTCTTTAAATGTCTGAGACGAATTCACACTCGAATAGACTTCATATACAACAAACCTTTTTTTTTACATATCTTAATTTCACAACTAAAAGTATTATTTTCATAACCATAAACCTTTATAAATTATACAATATCTTTTTTTTTTTAAAGATAAATAGCAAGGTTTAATTTCATTTTCTATAAGCAATAAGAACGTATTATGTTAACGTATTAACGTTAAGAACGTAAGAAATACATTCGAAAAGAAATGTCTCAATGCTTAAACACGAAAAAAGGCAAAAAGAAATAAATTGCAATAAATTTTTCTAAGAAAATATTTTCACCTATATATTTTTAATGCAAGGAAATATCAAAATCACTTATAACAAATATCCCCAAAATAAGCATTAAAAAAGAAATAAAATGTGACCACGAAATTATTTTCCAATAAAAAATAAAAAACAAGAATTCAACAATAGATGTCTTTTCCTCTTACTAATAAGAAACAATCAAAAACAAATTCCCGTCCTTTATTCCCATCTACAGAAAATAACCGAACACCTGAAAATAACTAAATAAAAAAAAACAATCGATATTCTTTCTCAGTCAACAGGACGTCAAACCATCCGCCATGTTTGTCCACGAACACATTTTCTCAAAACGAAAACTCGGATGACAAAAGAATTTTTAAACATGTAATTGGGTTCATACAATAATTCTTAACGAATAAACACTCAAATATATCATCAAAGAATTTATACAGTGCTGTCATTCAAATATTTATACTTGAATACACTAAGGTTCTTATATATATTTTTTATTCGTTAACAAGAAACTTGATTGACACAAGATTTTTTTTTATCTGTATAATTATCTTATACCATTCAAATATATGTAAAATATTTTTTCCAAGAATTTTAACAGTGCTACATTCAAAGACGTTTGAATGCACTAAATTCTTTAATATTTATTCACTCTTGATATCAAAATATATACTACTTCGCAACAAATATCTATTACGCTCAAAATAACACTAAATTCCAACAATAAGCTACTTAATGCTTAATATTTAACTAAGTTATAAATATTTTTCAAGCAAATAACATAAGTATTTCCGCTCCACAATTGTATCCAGGAATAACTTGTTACCAATAATGGCGCTTTCAATAGAATTTTATAGCTTTTAAAGCACGTTACGAACATTGATATCATACATAAATAGTTATTTTAGAGTAATTAATACAAAACTTTCTGTTTATCATTTCAAAAACAACTCAAAACTTAATTTCCAAGGAATTAACTACACCTTATTAAGTTTTTTTACGAGTTAAAGGGTTTTTATTTTTGAAAAACCAAACTAATTTAATAAACAGTTTTGTATTGACACTTTAATTTATGCAACTATTTTTTCTCGACACCGGCAAAAGACAAAATTTGCAAAATAGGCACTCACCCAAAGAAGTGACGAGATGCTGTTATCCTCGAAAATCCCACCGCTGCCACCAATTAGAGGTCTTGTAACAACATACAAGACCAGAATACTCCAGGAACACTCGAACACAAATAAATAATCCCATTTAGTAGCGAAGACAGTTTTATTTAGAAGATTCGAAATTCGTTTTATTAACACTTTATTTATTTATTAAAACACTTTAGAATTATTAATCAATTAACCGGAGTTCGTTCATTTTCGATGACCTCTCGTCCATTTAGGACCACACCTAAATTTATGTCTTTTCCGTTGAGTGTCTAAAAAAATTCTCCTCTTACTCCCTGCTACGGGGCTGCTTCCAAGTTGGCCGGTAGAGGGCCAAGGACCTAGACGTTGACGCTACAGTAGGTAGCTGCCTACAGGCCCCGGCATTTTTAAGGCCCCGCAGCTTCCAAATTAGAATTTTGTTTAGTTTTTTTCAAAAGCCGCAATTATACGCTTAATTTGGGATTAAATTGTTTTATTTAATTTTTTTATTTAGACATGAAGTATTAAGAAAATATAATATAGACATAGCTTTTTTAAAATCGCAAAATCTAATTTAAAAGTGCATTTTATTCGTAGTGGTCAATAAAATCTTGCATTTTTCGCGCCTTGTCTCTCGAGTCTAGGAACTTCATAAACTGTAAACAGAGGAAAAATCTATTTTCTGAGTTATAAGAATGAACGGATTTATAAAGTGCTATATTTGTTTAAATGTTATACAGTCCTTGATTTCAATAATATTTTTGCAGGAATCATTTTGTTTATAAGAAGCAATAAATTGAGGGATTAATTACGAAAATTCATAATGGGGCACTCTCAAAAATGAATTCTCAAAAACGACGAAATTTTCCTTATTTCGACGATTCCATTACTGGCAAATGCTCCGAGTGTTCGTTTCCTCAAAGTGAGGAAATTTGAATCGTCATTTTTATGAGGATTTGAATGTCGTCTAATGTAAAGAAATATTTCGTCATTTTTGAGCATGTGAGTACCACAATGAAATTCAGTTTCCTCAAAATCAAGATACAGAATCGTCAAATCAAGATCGTAAAAGTGAGGATTCGCGTTTACTCAAAAGTCACGTGATAGTTTAACGAAACAATCCTCAAAATTAACGAAATGAGGCTTGAGAATTCATGAATCATCAAAAATGAAAGTGTTATTTCGGAGAGTGTACAGTTTTATCGATGTAGTTATTTTGTACAGTTACCTTTTGTTATTTTGTACAGTTATCTTCTGTTATTTTGTACAGTTATCTTCTGTAATTTTACGTATGACGTATGGTAATAAGTCATATTTGCCAAAGTAGACTACTTTGGCCAACCACAAGACATTGGAATCAACACGGTCTGTGCAAAATATATAACTTTAATAACAGACGTTATAGTTAATTGACAGGTGTTGAAATTAGTCTAAGAAAAGAAAAATAAATAATAATTAATACAGAGCTGGTCTTTTCGCCTTCAAATGGGTTTATTTTATCTCATGACTATTGTCATCCTTGGTGAAAATATGCATACAATTTAAAGGGATATTTTGAATTTAAAAATATAATATAAGATGAACACTGACCATATAAATCTTAAAACCTATTTTAGCAAGTGGATGTGACCTGTGGAAAAACTCTCGGCGGCTCCAGTGTTACCAACATAATGTTTTATGTGAGAGGAAACAAAAAGGATTACGACGACTGGGCCCAAAACGGAGCCTTGGGCTGGAGCTATTCCGATGTCAAACCTTACTTCCTGAAAACTGAAGACAACACAGCGCCGGAATTTGTCGCCAATGGTATGATTTCTTTAATATGCTTTTATAACAAGGGGTCTGTTCATTTCATTATTATGTTTATGAACACTTTGTTAGATAATTAGCATAAACATAAAAAGCCGGTTTTATGGATTTCCTCAACACTAAAAATATCATTTAAAAAACATAATTATTTAGTTATTTTCTTACAGGAAATTTTCGTTTTCTTAAAATACAGCAGTTTTCTCAAAAATTATATATCTTGGTTTGTTAAGAGATCCATTTTCTCTGTAATCAGATAAAATCTGCAACTAATGGCGCCTGTTGGGAACAGTTATTTCGGTTTGATTACAAGAAGAAAATTTAGTGCATATAAAAAGTTTTCCGCGGTCAAGATGGTGTGGCGGTCACATTGCCTATCTACTACACTCTTAAAACAAAAGAGTGAAATCTACTCCTATAGAAGAAGTGAAGGAAATATCGATTTTCATTTTCGATACTGGAAAGGAGTTAAAATTAATTCAGACGTAGTTAAAATTAATTCAGACGGAGTTAAAATTAACTCAGTCGGAGTTAAAGTCACTCGTTTGGCGTGATCCCGTCATAGGTTTAACTGAACAAAGGAGTGAAATTCACTCCAATAGGAAAAGTGCATTTTCGACACTGGAATGAGTGAGAATTAACTCAGACTGAGTTAAAATTGCTCGTTTGTTTTAAGAGTGTATGCCGAAGGAAAGGTTTCGTATACGGGATATGACTTGACGTTTACTTTTCTTTTTTTAACGTTCCCTGCAATACAGAAAATATCTGTTAGGCACGAACATTGCTTTGCTACTGGAAAATTCAGTCAACATATTTTGTCTATAGCGTAACAGATATTTTCTGGAAACTTTGCTGAAAGAAAATCTCTGTATTGTAACAGATTTTCTTTACAGTGTAATGTCACCCCGATGTAATTTCTGACGTTAATACATGTCATTGTATTTTAGGCTATCATAACGTTGGTGGTCCGTTAACTGTGTCCAGAAACAGTTGCAAATCACCAATACGAAATCCAATATTCGAAGCAGCGAAGCAGATGGGATTGAAGGTGGTGGATTCCAACGCCCGAAACCAAACAGGCAAGTTCAGATTTTTTTAGTTAAATTAACTCATTGTTGTTCAATTAATTTCTACATACGCTTCTCAAAGCAATTAGGGGAATGCATAGTTTTCCATTTGAAATCATCAGCCTGCGAATTTTTCCTCTCTGAGTTAAGTTTGCACTTACTTATCATTGGAGGGAAAAAGCATTATATTTTTGAAGAATTAAATAATGTTTGTTTTAATTAAATGAAAATATGAGAAACATGGTAAATGAAATTCACTCTGAAAAAGTTTTATTATATAAATTGGGACCCTATTTCTCCTTTTTTGCATTTTTAGATGCTTAAAAATTCATTCTAACTATTTATAAAAATTAAAATTTGAAAAAAAAAAATATTGTTATAATTTATTAAAAATTAATTATTCCAGTGTTTTTAGAACTTAAATTTTAGATTATTTCCTCTATTTTAACCATTTAATTCTGGATGCATAATGAGTCTATTTAACAAATTTTAGATTTTTAGAATTAAAAAATTAAAAGTTGGGACTGAAAGGGCTAACAAAAGTTCGCTAAATGCTCCCCTAAATTGAAGAGTCAAGAATTTTGGCTATATTTCAATTTCGCAATTTAATTTATACTTATAAAAAGGGGTCCAATCAATGAATAGATTTCTTTACACGATAATCCATTCACTAAAATTTTTAGATAAACGGGAACTTAGTGGGAAATTTCCTAATGAATAGTATTAGCTATAATACCTTTTTTTTTCAGGTATTTTTGATTCACAAACGACCACACGTCATGGCCAAAGATGCAGCACCGCAAAAGCGTACTTGGTACCCGCAGAAAACAGGACAAACCTGCATATTGTACCGGAAGCATTGGTGAAAAAGGAAAGTATTGTATGGTATGGTATGGTATGGTATGATACATATATATTTCAGCTTGTGTGCTTGTTCAGAGAACCGCTTATAAGCTTTCGCCAAGTGGGACAGACACAGAAAGAATTTTTTCTGTCACAAAGAAATGAATAACACAGAGACAAATAACAACATTTATTGACTGCCACAAACATCCATGCCTGACAGGGAATCGAACCCGACCCCAGCAGCTCCAAAGGCTAGTACACTAGCCATTCAGCCACCGGGGCGGCGCAAGTATTGTGTTTCGTATTATTTTCAATGTTGTTGTTGTGTGCCGCCAGGGCATAGCCTGGATGGCAAAAGGGTTGCAGTAACTTCCATTGGCACAAGGCTTTGAGCACCCAATAGGGTTGAAAGTCAGACTTCTGCTCCGAGATAGCGCAAAATCCTGGAAGGGGGGAAGGGGGCATTTTTTCTGCACGGTACAACGCAGCCCTAGGACTTCCGTACCCACAGGTTTAACGAGCACGTTCTCCACATATACTTATTACTACATAAATAACCCTGCCTTATCCGAGATTCGAAATCGGACCCGCCCGCATGACAAGCGAGGAGCGAAACCAACATACCGGTTGGGCGCTGATATCAGTTTCAATATAAATGGACAATTCTTTTGTTTTGAAAATGTCAGCATATATATATATTAACAATGCAACTTATAACCCTAACCAGTGATGGTAATGTGAATAGAACTTTATCAACTGATTTCTATGCTTGGTTTTTAGCTTTGAAAACATAAGGGGTAAAGAAAAATCTGAGTAAAAGAAGAACATGTTTTCATTGGATTCCATTTCTTGCATTTTTTTCTATTACATTTCACTACAGGTTAAGATACAAGACAATCAAGCCGTGGGAGTGAGTTTCGAGTACCAAGGTTCCACTCACACAGTCCGCGCCAAACGAGAAGTCATCGTATCAGCCGGTGCCATCAACTCCGCCCAACTCCTCATGCTCTCAGGAATAGGACCCAAGGAACATCTGGAACAGTTAAACGTAAGGATCCCTCGTGCATAAAAGCTCAACCTCGTTTTAAAATAGACTGGTATAAACTTGTGGAAACATAGAAAAAAAAAACAGTTATCTTTGTTTTGAAATACTTTTTCATAATTTATGAATTTAAATCTGTGGCTTGGTTCTAAAAGGGTCTAAGTCAAAAATTTTAGTTGTTGACTTTGGCCTTTTTAGAACCAAGCCACACAAATATACGTGTCGTATAGACGTTTGTCCCAAGGCTCTCTATCTGTGTACCTCTACAACTTTTGTCGATGGCCATTTTGTTCATCGCTTTGAGAGAGAGCATTCAGAAGGATGTCTTAGCTCAATGGAACTTAACTTTTATTTCCTTAATAAAATAGTTATTTTAAAAATCTTTCTGGCCCTCTCCGCACCTTAACAATGTACATATGTAAACATAAATTGAATTTTTAAAAATAAAATTTGGATACAAAAATCAGTTGCTTGCAGTTAGATACACGGTTTTGTTCCTTCAATGAATTGCTGTTTGCAATAATTCATTGTCTTAAACCAGGATTAATTTCAATTCTTTCTATACAGATTCCAGTTGTAGCAGACCTTCCAGTCGGTAACAATCTACAGAACCATGTGGGTGGTATTCTGTACTTCCTACTGGATCCCAGCGTAAAATTACCCTCATTGAAAGATAATTTACGGAGCAACGCAACTGTTGAAGATTACATTAAAAACAGAAAAGGTACCAAAAGTTGAAGCTTATGCGGCTAAACATAGGTTAATGCAAACCAATGTTTATCACCAACTAAGGAACTAAAGACAAACGACATGATATCCTTTTCAGGTGCTCTATCAAGCACGGATTGGTTTCTTCCAATGATATTTAAGCCAGACCCTTCGAACCCAGGAGTGGACTTCCCTAACTCTCAGCTTTATTTTGAGGAGGTTAGAGCACCATCGGAAGAAAACTCGAATGGACTGAAGCCAAGTGTAAGTACTTAGAATTATTTTTAAAAGGCTCTTATTGGATTTTTGCTAAACGTTGATTATGCACATGCAGACCACTAAATTACACTTCAAAGCCGGTGCTTTCCCTGCTTCTAATATACTCATTCAAAGACACGGAGCTATACCTTGCATTTTACAGGGTGTCCCAAAATGGACTACTTCTGTTCTTAAAAAAAGTATAGAAAAGGACTGGATGGAGATATTAACCGTGCAGAAAACGAATGAGCCATGTCTTGAATTTGATATGAAACAATTTATTATGTAAGTTATGTTTATTACGTTATTGCACTTTATTATGTTCTATTTTACCGACAGATGGCGCTTCAATACCATGTGTTGGCTCTATGAGAGAACTAGGCATTACGTTTATACCGAAAAGAAGGACACGTGGTCAGAAAATGAAGTGTTTCATATTAAATTCCAGACATGGCCAGAATTGTGTTAATATCTCTATACAGTCCTTTTCGATAAATTTTTAAAAACAGGTAGCCCATTTTGGAACACCCTCTAGCTTCTTTACAAAAATAACAATTTAAATGAGTTCTCTTCCAGGTCATCAAAGAATACTTCAGCCAGTATGCAAACTCGACGCTGTACGTGTGTAATGCTTGCATATTGCGGCCGAAGAGCAGAGGAACAGTGCGTTTGCAATCAGCCAACATCACCGCCATTCCGTTGATAGACTACAACTTCTTTGATGATCCGGATGACTTCAAAGCAATCGTGGAAGGTAGGAAAGTCTGAATACCATGAACACCCTTGTTTAGAGATCCTAGATACGAGCTCTATTAAGGCATAACGGGTCATGACAATGAAACTCGAATAATGTCCAAACTATCATATAGTCTGGTAAAGTAATGGGCCATTGTTTCGCAGAGTACTGTTATTGGTACAATTAATACTACTCTGCCAACTAATGGGTCATGCAACTGTGGAAAAATTTGAATCAACTAATACTTATAACATGGCATGCAAAGTATAGGTTAGGCAAATTTATTGTTTTTTCGTTTCTTATTATTATTCGTTGTTCATCTTTCGTCGTAGTTCGCCATTCTGTCATCTGTGGGACAATCAGTTTAAAGTGGCGAATTATTTGCTGTCTTATGTGGTAATTCTCGGGGGAGAATCAATTTGAAAGATGAAACGACTAACTTAAGTGATTTTCTCTCCTTCAAAAGAATAGTGTTAACTGTTGAAAACCTTGGCACGAGATTGCCCCGGAGAATCTTGGAACTTTCTAACTGCCACTACTATTTGGAGCTTTCATTCGTCACTCTTGTGGCAAACAGAATTATAGTTTACCACACCATCGGTAAATTCCCTCCCCAATTAATGTAAGTAGCTAGAAAGTGCCAGGACTCCCATGCAATCTTGCGACAAACTTTTTAACAGAGTACTGTGCAAATGATTTTATTATGCTTAGGCATGAAGCTGTGCAAGAACATCGGTCTCAGTGAGCCAATGAAGAAACTTGGATCCAGACTGTTGGACGGCCCCTTTCCCGGGTGTGAAGACTCTTACGGGGACGATGACAGCTACTTCAAGTGTCTGACGGAGAACTTCATCTTCAGCTACTACCACCAAGCAGGATCGGTGAAGATGGGAGACGTGAATGATGACACCACTGTGGTCTGTCCCAGGCTCAAGTACGTCCGTCTTACTCTCTCATTTCTTCCCCATCACAGTTTGTAGTTCATCCTCTCCTTTTCTATTACTCCTCGACCCCTATTTTACTCTATTACACCCTATCTGTTTAACCAAGCCTGTCGATTAAACCCTGCCTTTCATTCCTTTTATCTCTACCCTATATTTTATCTCTTACCCTAACTATATTATTTTCTACCTTCCACCTTTCTCCCAATATTGCCTTAAATGTATCTTCTTTACTCTATTCTCTTTTTCGAGGCAACTATTTCCTTCCAGCTTATATTCCTACTCCAATAGGTTCTCCGATTGGTGCTCTGTTCCTAAGTGACACATTGATTTACCAATTGGGAGAAAGCAATTATTTTCATCTCATTCTTTACTGGCGTTCTTTCATTATTATTTGTATTTCCTTGGCATTCTCTCACTTCTTTTTCTTCGCAAATAGGGGTGTTGGGTATGTTAAAAATTCAGCGTGCTGTGGGAAAAAAAATATCCGCCAGTGATCATTTCGGTCGTTAGTCATCCTATATAATCGGACCTTTTTGACTTTGTATAAAAATAACATTCTGAGTTAATTGCATGACACAAAATTTGCATAAGGGGCCGTCTTCATATTAAAAATGTTACTAACTTTAAAATTCCCGATGGCAACACCACTTTTTGAGTCCCTATTTCAAATCTATGACGTATTTTAATACGAAATGCCTAATTTTGTTAGTTTTTAAGCATTATTAGGGGAGTTAGAGACGTGCAAAGTTTAAGTGCCATAATGTTAAATGAGTTGCACATAAAAAACTATCCCAATCTATAAATAATTAAGATAATGAAACGAATTTTTTACGGAAAAGAAATTATAACAACCCAAACAAAATGCATTCAATATTGGGGTATTTAAAACAATTTTCATATTTTAAAATAATTATTATTTTAATTTTAAAAAAAATTATAAATAGAACCCCCTTAATATTTTTACAGAAATATATTTAAGACAGGAAGTTTAAGCGAAATCCCAATTATTAATTTCTTTTATTCATAATTTGCTGAGTAAATCACAAAATACTTTTTAGTTGCGCTTCAGGGGACTGTGTATAAGATTATATATGAACTTGATAAACAAATAATGCTTTGGAAAGGAAGATAAACATAATTAAACCAACAACCTTGAGATGGTCCCCCATAGGATATCAAGTGATTCGATGGAATAACTCGTTAAATATTCATCCAAACGTAACAAAAACTAAGATTTAGGGGTTTTCGATGATGATTAACCTTTCTAAATAATCAAATATGGGTGTTACTATTGGAAATTTCAAAGTTGTTAACATTTTTAATATGAAGACCTCCCCTTATGAAAATTTCGTTTCATGCAATTAACTTAGAATGTTATTTATTCACAAAGTCAAAAAGGTCCGATTCCATAGGATGAATAACGGCCGAAATAATCACTTGGGTATTTTTTGATACAGGACGATTCCATTTCGCTTTTTTCCTTCCTTGAAAAACTCGTATTTCGGGGATGAGAAATTCTCCTACCTTGTGAGGTTAAAGGGTTAAAGTCGTACTTTGATTTGTACTTCCTGCGTCTTAGCTATAAATCATTGAAATATATAAATCTTGTTGTTGATACTAAACTTTCATAACATAGCAACACCCAGATCTGCTCCAGGAGTCCATGTATTCTAGCAAAGTCAATAACAAGAAATGGATATGATTATACGGCTTCTAAACCTAGACCCAGGCAGGTTAGGAAATGCACCAGAAAGGCTGACTTTCGATGATACTTATAATCTAAATCTTAATCCAGGTTTACTTTGATTTGAACTGAGGTTTCTGTGTTCTAAATACAGATATTTTTTTAATTGAATGCCTCGTTGAATTCCTATTTTCTAATCAAACATCATTCTTTCTCATTTGAATAATAAATGTCTTTTCAGGGTGAAAGGAATCAAAGGCCTCCGAGTTGTGGACGCTTCCGTAATGCCTTTCATTCCTTCTGGAAACCTCAATGCCCCGACCATCATGATCGCCGAGAAGGCCGCGGACATGATCAAGGCGACCATAGACTGCTACACGCAGACGCCAGTCTGAAGTGTATGGTTGTAAATAAAGGTTTCTGAACAACCATTGTGGATGTTGTTGTTGTTCATTGTGTTGTTGCCGATCAAGACTTTTATGCAAGGGAAGCCTGCCTTTGATTTGGGGCCCCCCGAGGCAAATACGCAACTCAACTAAAGTGGCTTAACTTAAGCTTTAATCATGAATTCGATTAAAAAGTATATACAATGGTAATTTTTTTTTGTTTACAGGTATCTCGTATCATAAACTCGTAAGTTGAAAAGACCCCCAAAAGTGGCTTGAAGTCTTTCAAAGGATACTATAAAAAGTTTACAAGATGGATAATTTTATTTTGTTGCCCGCAGACATCCCAAACTTAAAATAAAAAAAAATGTTTTCGGAACATAATTTTTTGAAATTGTGCGGATATTTGTAACAGAATGAGTGTTAAAAAAAGGTGATTTGGGACCCCTTCAGATTTTGAGGAGGAAGCCCAGGCTTCTCCAGCCTATTCGGTGATCGGGCCTTGTCTATGCGTAGAGATTCTGAAGGTCAATTAAGGTCGTGCAACACGGTCTACACAGCAATCTGTAAGCCTTTTGTACTGATTATTTTATTATCATGTAGTCAAATTCTAACATTTTTGTAAATCGGCATTTATTTTTCAAACTTGACGTGAGTAGAGAAAAATTAACTGCAATCTTTAATCAACTAATAAACTACGAAAGTATAACAATCTTGACAGGTTGCAAATAACGACTCACAAAACTCTAAATAAATTATGTATATTTCGGCAACCTGTCAAAGTTTAGATCATAAAAATCGCACTGCAAAATAAGGAATTTTTAAAAAATGTATAAAATACAGCTTAGTGTATATTTATATAAAATAAAAACAGTAAACGCTCCATAGGACAGTTGTGGGTGACATATGTGAAAGAAAGAAACTATATATGACCACCGTGGGTAAAGGCTTTCGCTTAGTGACTTTCTGAGTTGACCCCCGGCTGTTCCCTTGTACTCTTCAAATACAATCAATTGTTATAGGTGAAGTGATAAAAACGTAAGTTAATAACTATTGACAAGATAAATAACACCCTGCCAAATAAAAATACATTTACAAAGCAGTGCAGCTCCAGTGCGTTCATAATTATAGCATTTCCTCATAAAATTCGGAGACTATTAGTCGAAATGTCACATTAGGTTCTACAGCAACGTTAATAAACAAGTATCCCCTTAAAAAAGCTTAAAAAGTAGTGAGGACTGAAGCCGCATCCTACCAAGCCGTTAGCCAAACATAATAATTTACCATCTAACCAAGAAAACCGTGCAACCACAAAATTATATAGTAGTAGAAACTCGGTCGTAGCATTATCCGATACTTTACTGAAAAGTCGTCTTTTCATATTAGGCTATGCCCCCACGCCCACACTTATATATTCTACTGCACAGAATAAACACCGAAAATATAACGCATGCGCAATCGTTTTCATTACATGCCTTTCAACTTGTATCCACAGCGCACGGTGTTCGAGTTTTATAACGCATGCCGCAAAAGTCAGGAACCCCAAGCGTGAGCAGAGCCTCAAAGCATCAAAGAAACATTTGAAGGTTGATAAACCAGGTAATGTCTACCATTAAGAAGGGATAAGGGCCGGAAATGGATCACAGATTGTTCCTCGTCTTCGGTAGTTTTGTTAAAAGTACTCTGTTAATGTGTTTTTGCCAAATAGAATTCGGATGGCTAGGGAGTCCAGTCGATTAGGCATTCGCCTAGCATGCGGAAGGTATCAGGTTCGGGTCCGGGCATTGCCAAAATAATTGCTGACCTATAAACGGTCCGTGCATCCCAAACGAATAAAATACCCCGTATGGAGGAAGTGCACGTTAAATATCCTCTAAAATCGCAACGCTGCGTACGATGTCGCCCTTAACTGTTGCGTTGGGTGCCTACTCACGTGTCGGCTCGTCGCTTGACTGTGGTTCCAAAATAAGACACTCATCGCCAATAGCCCTCGTGTAGCTCCAGTGCGACAATATTTCGAACTTAACCTAACCAAATCGAATTCATTTATAACTGCCGGACAAAACCTATTTGACATTCTGGTTTTCTACGATTTTCTTTTAATAGGTAGAGTAGGAACAAAACCGATTTTACAAACAATGATCAAAATCATTAGGCATAATTTTTTTAATGCGTAGTTTTGTGGTTCGTTATAGTCTATGTTGCCAGATGAATCATGATTAAAAAATAAGACTTCGTGTTGCTGAGGAGAAAAACATAGATTTTAGTAACAGCAACTTTTACTTAGAACCACTTCCATACACACCGCTAATAAATACTAATTAAATACCTATGAATATATTGTAGGAAAATTACCTTTGGTATTTTAAGTTCGATAAAATAAAACTAAAGGTCATTATATGATATTAAAAGGTTAAAATAACTAATTGGATAACTATGGTACTAAGAAAATCCTGAAACACGCTTCCTTTAGCTAGTTCTAGTTTAAACTTTCAGCCTAAAATAGCCGTTTGAATTGATTCCTTTCGAACATTTAATTAATAATATTAATTGTTTGGTTAAATTTGTTGGAAGGTCAAAGAATAATGATGTAAATCTTTTGCGTCTAAAAATGGATGCGCAATTTATCATAACATCATTTAATTTCACATTTTCGAAAATGGACGCGTTTCACATCTTGAGTGGCAACAGTTCCATAGGAATACAAATAAGGTATTGATTTGCTAATCACTGTAGTGGACGTAGCTTACCATTAATCACCAAAACCACCAATGGGATTCATAATGAAAGATGTAATTAATTTACGTAACGTGAAGGGGGTATGGGACACTTTTAGCTTTTTTCTTTAATATTGCAGATATCATTATTATTTTTTTCCATAAATGTATAGTAAATATACTAACACTTTTAGATAGTCAAATTTTTAAAAAAATTATTAATTTTGTTTTAAAAAAATAAAATGTGTCAAAAAGTGACATTTCATATTTTTGTTATAAGACAAAAAATTATTCATTCACAAACAAAAATTTAGCATTTTTATAAACAGGAAAATGTACTTAATAAACTGTCTTTACCGATTTTTGTTATTTGTCAAGGTTTTTCTTAAAAAAATTATTGAATTTTTATTTTAATATTTTCACAGGTTCACTATTTTTTTTTAATAATAAATAAAAAAACAAATTGTTTACAACTAATCCCTAAAGACAAAATAAAGATTTATGTTTGAAAAATAGGTGTGGAAAATTTTAACACTGCATGGGCAGTAGATTTTGAGTTATATCAATTTAAAGTAAAAAAATCATCGAAACCAAAAACCAGCTTTGAAGTTTATAAACGTGGCGGGCCAACACAGATGTCATGACACAAGAAATTACACATATCGCATTCTATTGAAGATATAAATAAAATTTTTGTTTTAAATTATTCCAAAATATTTGTGTTATTTTTTAAGATAATAATAATTTTTCGGATTTTTTTTGAAGATTTCGTGTCCTTTACCCCATGAAACAAGCCAATTATCAATTAACAAGCCAAAAATCGAACAACCTGTGCAATTCGTCAACCATAATTTTACAAAATTCGGATCTACGACATCGCAATCATTAAATTAAAATGCCTTATCGAAAAGTTTTTCGTTTTAAAAAATTGACGATACAATCATCCCAAGTCTATTTTGAAAGTTTTCTGGAAATGCTCTTTCAGAATAATAATTTGGAACTTTCAAAAATCAAACGAAATTAAACTTTAGTCACGCAAGCAACAAAACCATTCGGCTCCGTTTTTTAATTTATCAGCAGACGATAAAAAAAAAAGAACGGATGGATAAAAGCGCGTTTCAAAGGTTTTTTGAGAATTATTAAAATAAAAGAATAAAAGAGGCGTTTTATTTATGAAGGGTCGCGGCTTTTGACCGGATATCTTCAAATGCACACAAGATAAGCTAAGCTGCAGCTGGAGACCAAAGACTTTCGAAGAAGAGGAAGTGCTTGGCGAGAAATAAATTGAAGTCGCCATAAAGTCGCCAAGTAACCCTAGTAAGCTCAAGTAAACCGCTCACCAATGCCGTCTTTACCATAAGGGCACACGGGGCCCGTGCCCAGGGCCCCCATTCTCAGAGGGCCCCGAAGGATCCACAATTTCTCTCGCACATTTATTCTCAAAACATATTTGTCGGGCACATTACACTTTTTTCACAAATCAGAATCTTATCAGAAGATATGTACGCAATCCCTCCGATTCCAAAGTCAAGCTGCACCGTCGAAGCAAGAACCAACATTGTCATTGATGTCGACATTGTTTATGGTTGAATTGTACCATTTTTTCTCAGCTTCGACAAACAAAGGTGAGACAACGATGAGATCAAAACAAAATGTTTTCAGTTAAGTTAATATTTAAAAAACATAGCAAAGCAATCAGTGGATTTAAATATCTCAACCTTACTAACCTAATAAAATCAGATAAATTCGAAGAAACTTTTCCAAACGTACAAATTGCTACAATAATATTCCTTTGCCCAATGATTAGCAATTGTAGAGGAGAGCGGTCATTTTCGCAGACTAAGTTAATAAACAAATGAATTGCTAACAACAATGTACATGGACGACTGAGTAATTTGTCAATTATGTTAATAGAAAGTGATATACTTCACAAAATTGACTTTGATAATAATAAAAGATTTTGCTCAACAGAAATCCCGAAAGAAATCGTAATCGTAACCAAAAAACCAGCAGCATTCTAATATCATTAATGACATATATTATATCATATTGTATTTGATTACCTATAATAAATGGTCCTACTCAGTATTTTTTTTTATTACAATTCGCTTTTTTTACTTTCCAAAAGGGCCTCAAATAATTGTGTGCCCAAGGGCCCCAGCCTAGTTTAAGACGGCCCTGCCGCTCACTGCTCAATTAATGTTAGTTCAACGTAATAGGCGTCATTTTATTCATAAAAAAATGATGGTTAAAAATCCAAAAACAACTGTTCGTCAAGGTGTAGGCTGTAGCATGAGATCTGGATCTCTATTTTTCACCTCATTTTGAAGCATATTAATCATATCTATATACCAGCTTTGATTACCACATTATGTTCGATCTTATTTGTTTCTGTGTTTGTTTTTGCTTGATTTTAAATAAAAAAAAATCTTGTTCGCCAGCACGGGATTTTTCCCCGTGACGTTCCACAGTATTTTGATATTTTTATTTGTTATTTTCTGTTCTTGCAATAATAACGATTATTATCAAAGTTTATTAGACAATCAAAAAGTCGCCAAGTCAATGCAATTAGCCAAAACAAAAAAAACTTTTAAACCGTGCTAAATAAAATACTTCACCTACACTCATTGCCAGCCTAAGTTGGGAAAAAGAAATATGCTAATGGAGAAGATCCTTCCACGCATGTAAAGAGTTCCATAAATTATTTGTCAATCCATCCAGAGAACTAATTTCCTTTAAGGTCTGACAGATTTGAATATTATTTGAGAAAATTTAGCAATTTTATCAGAATGAAAAGTGTATTTGGGTTAAATTGTATTCAGATCATTTTGTTTGAAAATATTACCTTACAAGAGTTTCCAACTAACGGATCAATCGAGCTTTTCCCTCTGCCTTTTTACTCTTTGTTTTTACCCAAGTTATGTTGGCAAGGAGTGTAGTGCGTTTGTGTTTGGGCTTACTACAACGCGATCAACGCCTTCACTTGGGTAACCTGTTTCCTATTGGTATTTTTACTCGACAGCCTCGCCATTTCATTCTTAACTCTGTGCTTGAGTCTGTGAGATAACACAGAAGATAGACTCTTATTTTCTGACTCATGTTTTAGTAAACAACTCTTAACTTACGACCTCAATCAAGGAAGGAGTGTTCTTTTTATTATTATCTTTCACATAAAGAGTGAAGGGCTTAGCATATGTCATTGTCCTTTATCCCGCAGACAAATTATTTCTAGTGTCGCATTTTTTATGGTTACTCTCAGAAACGCCCAACAAGTTATAAAACAAACTCGAAGCTCTTCGCAAAACCGGGCATCGCATAAATAAGTGCCGACCTATAAACGGCCCGTGCAGCCAAAAGTGTCCGAAGAATAATACCCCGTGTAAGGGAGTGCACGTTAAATATCCTTCAAAGTCCTAACGCTGCGTACGATGTCGCTTTTAACAATTGCGTTGGGTGCCTATTCAGGTGTCGGCTCGTCACCTGACTGTGGTTCTGAAATACGACGCCCGTCGCCAATAGCCCTCGTAAAGCTCTAGTGCGACGATAATTCAAACTAAAAAAAATTAATGAAAATTTTAAAAAATATTCGAACCCATTTCAAACAAGAAGTTCTAAAAGAACTAAAATAGCCTACTTTCCTGTTACTTAAATACTTACTAAAATTCTTATCTTGAAAAAAACTAGGATCGTTACAGTAAGTGACATCAACAACCGTTTCTACATTAAATTTATATACAAAAGAATAAATTTCACTAACCACAGCATCTAGCTATAATTTCAACTTCGTAAAGCCATTATTTTCATTTATTTTCTATCACCAATAAAATAAATATTACTTATCGTCCTCATGATTTATTTGCAGTTATAAATAAATATTTAATTTTTCGTAGAAAAAAACCCATAAAACTATTCCAAAATGCACTTAAAATAATAAATCTAAATAAACAAGTAGGTTTGTAACAGAATCTGTCACTTAACCTGCTTCCAAACAACAGTTGTGTTTAACAGGTAAAAAGGCGCCAAACACAGCATTAATTCTATATTAAACATTTACCAGCTAAATTCAGCTAGTTTCATTTATTTTATTTCGAGAATTAAATAATTATTACTCAAATCGTTTGCAAAAAATTATATTTCAAAGAATAAATATGTAATATTTTTCTCTTTTGAATAGAATGAAAACATTGCTTACCTACATACAGAATCTTGAAGTGAAATATATTTGACGTCATTTCAAACTGGTCGATGTCGCAAAAATAAATTTATTTTAATTCATTGTCTAAAAGAATTAAAGTTTCTCAAGCGATTGTTGCCATGGCAATGGTGATTTATTTCTAATAAAATGGCTTCCTATGCTTTTTAAATGAGCATTAAATGTTAAAGTTTTTTAAGTAATTGAAGTACTTAGAATTCGAATTCTTTTCTGAAATTTTCAATATATTCTCATTTGGATGCGCTGAATTTTTTGACGTATATCACTTTTCCGTAGTAGCATTTGTAGTTAAATTCAGCGATTTAAATGACTCGAAATTGAATTTCAATGCTAATTCAATGGGAAATTCGTCGACAAATAGTAGATTTATGTCCGTTCGTTCGTACAGACAGACGGACAAAAAGTATGAAAGTCAGGTCTCTGAGGTCATAGCTTTCTAACAAAAAAAGAATTTTTAAGATCGGATGGATAGAACCGATTTTGGAAGGGGGGTACGGACAGACGGACGGACGGACGGACAGACAGACAGACAGACGGACGGACGGACATCGACCGCATGTCAATACCTACTTTTTTATTTTTTTTAATTCTTCGAATTAAAAAAAAGAAAAGTAGGCTAAAAATGGGATTATAGAGACATGTAAGTCACCTACATTTATCATATAAAGACCCTTTTGTGAAAATATTCGATGCAACCGGTGAAATGTGGTTCAGAAGTGTGTTTTTTATCATTTCCGTGTGAATTCTATTACTCAATAATGAAATAATAAAGAGTACCATTTAAACTTTAAAAAAAACTTTAGTTACATTTTCCGTTACCCATTGTACAAGTGAACTGTCACAAGGCGTTCCAAGCCAAACACTACTTGTTAATTTTTAGTTCTATTCTATTTCGGAACACTGCTGTCCCTTTCTATTTGTACCTAAAGTACCCAGGTGTTCCAATTTAATATATTTACAATGGAATAGCGTGCATTCCATTTCCGATGTCTGCAGTTACAGCTGCAATCACACTTACAGCTTCAATACAAATTCTATGCTCAATCATAGTTCGTTGGCCGGAAGAACAATTTACATTGGTGACAAGTTGCTGATGTAGGTTAACAGAATTAGAAATGCAACTGGCATTTTTAACTTTCAATTAAATAATATGAAATATAAAATCATGGGGGATGTGGGGATAGCCTTGTGGTTAAGATCTCGAAGGGTATTTAACAAATATACTCCGACTTGTGTGCTTGCTCAGTGAGCCGCTTATAAGTCTTCGTCAAGTGAGACAGACACAGAAAGATTTTTTACTGTCACAAAGAGAGGAAATACACCCAGGGCGAAGGCGGGAATAGAACCCGCGCCCGTTACAGCACGCAGACTGCTGGCCTGCGATGCTTACCACTCGGCCATCCGGGCCCCATTAAGATCTCGAACTTTGGATCCTAAGGTCAACTAACCTTTAACTTTAACTTCAGTTTTTTTTTATGAGTCCTCAAAATTCATCGCTATTACTTTTAGTTCTAAATTGATTTTTGAATAAAATACGAAGAGGGCTGTGGGGAGCCTAGTGGTTAATGTCTTTATCTTGGAATCTGATAGTCCCGAGATCGAGTCCCGGTACCACTGAAGACCCACCGACTATATGCGGAGTACGTGATCGTTAAATCTGTTAGGTCCTAAAGTCCCGTGGTTGGACATCGCGCAGTTTCCCACGGAGTACAGGTCCCTGTTGACTATTTCCCTACCCTTCAGGGACGTGTCTAAATTGTGGAGGTGGCGCGCGATAAATGGCAGCATCTGTCACGAATGTGTGTGTTGTGTCTGTCTTACTTGACGAAGTTTTACAAGCGGGTCTTTGACCAAGCACACAAGCCTGAAAATATATGTCTACCAACCAACCTGTATGAAATATAAAATCATAAAGTAGGGGAGACTGGGTATGGTTGTGACAGTTTCCGGTTAATCGCTTATAAATTCGTTAGTATGCCGATTAGCTGGATGAAAGCTGCATTAATAGTAAAGTGCAACACTTGTCTACGTATAAAAAATAAAAAAATTGCGTCCCTAAGTACAATAGTTAGCTTGTAAGAGCAAATTAGAAAAAAGAGGAAGTAGTGTCACAACCGACCCCACCCTGGGTCGGTTGTGACAGTGCCTGGGGTCGGTTGTGGCAGAGTCAAAAAAGACACCAAAGTGTCATCAAATCACTCTTTTTGCATCATCTTTAGAAACTACAAATTCAATATTTATAATAACATTTAATTCATCATTTAATTAATAAATTTAATAATTATAAATTAATTTATAATTATTAATAAAAAATCTTCGTATTATCACTATTATCAAAAAAGTTAACTAAGTATTTATAATTATACATAGCTGTAACCATGTCAAATACAAAACAAACACATAAAAATGTGTTCTTTTTTTTTTAATTCACAAAATATCGTATCTACATAAAAAAAAAATATACATGTTCTTATATAATACAAATAAATCTTTTTGAGCTACACCTGTTTCGTCAACAGTGTATATATCCTGTGGCTCTAGGTGTGTATACACAACAATTTGCATATTTTCATAAAAATCTTGCACATTTGAAGCTTTATCAATACAAATGTATCGTAACAAAGACACGATTAATTTGGTGATATTTTGCCGCTCTTCGTAATAAAATCTCGCGTTTCACTTCTATAAAAGCTTCTCCATATTTCCTTAGGTCACACTGTGCCCTTTCTGCCTTCCTCAGGCATTTTATAGGCATCTAAAAGAAAAATAAATACATTTTACTGCGTTGTCACAACCGTACCCAGCCTACTCTTGCGCAAAAAAAAAACAATCGCCATGACAATACAAAATAATTTACATTCAAAGTTATCACTGGTATTTCATTATTAAAGTCTAACTTATAACGAGGAAAAAATTCATTTCTCTATCTGTACACATATAATAACAGTTATGAAAAGAAATGGAATAAAAATACTTACTTTTGAGTTTTTTGACGGTGAAAAATAACCGAGGCCTCTGGTAGGGTTAATGTCGTGCGATGACTGATGGTATACTGGGGAACATGTTCAGGCAGGCAAGCTGCTCCTTACACCCAACACGGTATTCCTTATGGTTTCGCTAATATAGCGACTGGCACAACCGTACCCAGTCTACCCTATTGTGATAGGGCTGATGATTCAAATGAAGGTTTTGTGATTTCTTTACATTTAAGGCGCGTTTGCATGAGCCATCGAATCTATGGAATGCTAAAATCTCCATTGTGGGAAAAAGAGGTCGAGCAGGATTTCTTACCCAAACGATAGTCTGTAGCCGAATAAATGGCATGAAACGTCAAACCCTCCTTCATTGGAGGGTTTGCGAAGCCCCCAATGGAGGGTTTGTGAAGCCCCCCAATGAACTTTGGAACGGAAACTGCGCAATTACCACCCACAGGACTTTCGGACCCACTGATTTACGAGCACGTACTCCGCATATACTCTGTGGGTCTTCAGTGGTATCGTGATTCGATAGCGGGACCTTCCTATTCCAAGACCAAGACATTAACCACTAGGCTCCCCACAGCCCTCATCTTATTTAGATTAATTATCATTCTAGAACTAAAAGTAGTAGTGATGAATATTGAGAACTAAAAAAACTGAAGTTGGAACCCGGAAGCTACGGGGCCCTTACAATGGGCGGGTCCTGTAGGCAAGTGCTTACTTTAAATAATTAGTGCTGCGTACGATGTCGCCCTGCCCCTTACCGGTACTGCTGTGTACGATGTCGCCCTTACCGGTTGCATTGGGTGCCTACTCAGGTGTCGGCTCGTCACTTGATTGTGGTTCTAAAATTCGACACCCGTCGCCTATAGCCCTTGTGTAGCCTACTCAGCTCTAGTGCAATGATATTCAAACTAAGCCTAACTAATTGGTTATCCGGCCCTAACCTCTAGTGACGTCAATTCAACTCAACTCAACTTTCCATTCATTATTTCGGAGCGCAGCCAGAGACATAACATAGAGTGGACTGCGCATTCATAGTAAAGCAGCTTAGGGCTGGAAAACCAAAACCAGTTTTCAAAAAACCGGTGGTCCCGGTTTTGACTGAAAACCGGTTTTTTTGTATGAGGCCCTTCGGAACCGAAAACCGGTTTTTTTAGGGAAAAACCGATGGAAAATGGAAAACCGGTTTTTTCTAAAAAACCGTCATCCCTTGCGGATTAGCATTATGTCCTAAACATCATAAATCGCCAAGAGGGGAAAGGTTGCTACATATGGCAACTTAACGCTACCGTTTCGTTACGAACTATTCTAAATTGTCGCCAGACCTGAATATCAGCTAGCAAACCGAAGTGGAGACTACCATCAATGTCCAAGTCACGTGGGTTTCTACCAATGACGGCAGCTTGAATTTTTTTTAATGTTTTTGCAGACGATTTTTTGAGCATTGTTGGTATTTTTCTCTTTTGGCTTTTATAATAAATATTTAATTACATTCTTTTAATCTCTGAGCATGTTAACAATCGTGAATGTTGTACTCTTAATTCAGTAACGTTTTGTGCAAGATGCCAAATACTTGTGAATTCCTAATTGTAAAGAGGGGTATAAAAAAGGATTAGTCACACTTTCACGGGTAAAATTTATTTAGTTCTGCATACTTTTAGTAATTGTGTGTTCTTCATAAACTATAATTTCTATCGAGGGAATTTATATTCTAAAAGCTCTTTTGCACTGAAGAATCATATTCATGATTAAATCAACGTTGTTAGAACTCTAATTATAATGAATATTTTGGGCCAAGTCAATTAACTTAATTGTCTGAACATTGGACAGCTTAGAAGTAGAATTTTTTTTTTTTTTTACAATTTGGTCAAAACGAAACCTGTTTTTGCTATCGTAGTTTTTGAGTTATTTATATTTAAAAAGTAGAACATTTGTTGAATTTGGAATATATTGATGTGTTTTAGACAGTTTTTTTTTTTAAATCGGACCGTTAGAACGAAAGTTATAGAGACGGCAGAAAATATTCACCATGTCAATAACCAACTTATATTACAGCAACACTCTACATAAACCTATTATTATTATTTTAAATTAATCTATAATAGTAAAAATGAAGTTTTGTATGTATGTGTGTGTGTATGTCTCTCCGAAACTCACAAACTAGACATTTGTTTGACTCGTAACTTGGCACAAATGCGTAGTTCATACTTGAGTTACAAAATAAGAACTTTCAGAGCTCAAAATGTTCTATTTTTAGAGAAAATTCGAATTTTCTGAAAAAACTACACCACTTTTGCTCAAATCCGATCATTTTTTTTTTACTTTCCTGATGCCATCAGTTGAAAGAATTAAATAAAACTTTCAACGAAAATAAATAAAATTGAAAATGTTTATTTTATTGTGTTGCCATAACTTTCAGAAACTAAATTCATTATTTGAAATTAATTGATATGCTTCAAGTGACGTATTTCCGACAAGCCTTCATTCCTGGATTTATTTATGGGTTTAGTTGATGATTTCTTCAATGATTGTTCTGTTGATTACAAATATGCATATTCAGTCAATAAATGTGTAGTTAACCTATAAGTTCTAGAGCTGCACATTAGGTCTTTTTTTTTATCGCTAAATACGTTGCCAATCCCACCAAATTATAATTAAAACTCGCCAAATTATAGTTAAAACTCGCCAAATGGGAAAATGGTTTGTTTAGCTATTACTGAACAATGATGGTTAATAAAGGCCATCGCACGAGCTGCATATTAGAGTTTTATGTCTTTACTTTTTCGCCAAATGCGTTGCCAAACACACCAATTCATTAATTAAAACTCGCCAAATGAGCAAAATGCTTGTTAAGCTATTACTGAACTATGATGTTTAATAAAGGCCATCGCTTTAGAGCTGCATATAAGGGTATTATGTCTTTATTGTTTCGCCAAATATGTTGCCAATCTCGTCAAATTATTTATTAAAATTCGCCAAATGGGCAAAATGTTTTTAAAAATAATTTATAAGCTGGTTGGTAGTGCTAAGGTCGTTGTGTTAGAGATGTATAATGGATGTGTTTGTTGCTATATCTATTTTCTCGCCAAATTATTTCCCAAAACGAGCCAAAAGAGTTAAAAGGTTTTATGTATTTATGAGGGAATTGTGATGACATTTATGAGTGCATTTTACAGCGTATTTTTGATTTTAGAATATTAGGGCAATGAATTGAGATTTTTTACTTGATAACGAGTGGGAAGAGAATAACTTAAGTTTATGATTTTGTAACAGGTTATATGGTACACATACTTGATCGATTTGATATTTATTTAATCCGTGCGAAGTACGGGTATAAATTTGCTAGTTTTTAATAAAGAGTCCACATTCAATTGTTCAAGTAATCTTAAATAGACGCACAAAATCAAAGAAATAATCTGATATCTATTAAGAGGATCTTAAAATACTAGCGATTCATCCTTGTTCCTTTCTAAGCTTCTTTATCATAACATTAGATTGTCGGCCTCTGTGTTCATGTTCAGGTCGTTGTGGAAAAACTCGCCAAATGGTAAACTCGCCATAGATGCGAGCCAAACGCGAAACAGTCATGTGACTGTGTAAGTTAGATGATTAGGACACTTTAGGTTTGCCAATGCGCAGTCCACTCTATGTTATGTCTCTGAGCGCAGCACAAACACCAAATTTCCACCGCATCTCCTGTGTAAAAGATGCACTTCCTTCCTCGATTTAGAGAAAGGTGTATACCTCTGGACCGTAACATCCTCCATGCAGCCAACCGAATGACCACTGTAATGAGGTGTATTTTGGGTGTGTTGAGGGCGAACCTCGGGGTGGAAACGGGCTGGTGTAATTACAACTTCCGCTTCTAACTGTAAGCGTACGATGTCCAGTTGGGTGCCAGCTCAAATGTCGATTGTTTCGTATGCAAATTGTTAATACTATTTTGATAATTTTCTCCAACAGTTAAAAAACACAACTTTCATTAGTGTACTTGGCTCGCGCCGGGTGACAAAACTTTCGCTTCTTCTATTGATTTTTTAAATAATAGTTACTCGTATCTTGCAAACTGCCATCTTTTCAACAATTAAAAGTAACTTGATAATAATGATAGCATTAATTATCGGTTTCGATGTTTTCGCACTCGTATCAGATGCAGTAAATTCCAGAAAAGCGTCGACAAAAAAGCGTGGGGGATAAAATAAATTTAAGCTTCTGAATTTAGAATTTAATTCATTCCGTACTGCAGCTGTAGTATTTCACAAAAATGGTTTTGAATTTTTATTGTAATACTAAACTAGACGGATAGTACAGCATATTTGCTAGTTTTGTTTTGATTCTACTTATCATAGCATCAACTTTTTTAGCCTACTTTTCTTTTTTTTAATTCGAAGAATTAAAAAAAATAAAAAAGTAGGTATTGACATGCGGTCGATGTCCGTCCGTCCGTCCGTCCGTCTGTCCGTCCGTCCGTCTGTCCGTACCCCCCTTCCAAAATCGGTTCTATCCATCCGATCTTAAAAATTTTTTTTTTGTTAGAAAGCTATGACCTCAGAAACCCGACTTTCATACTTTTTGTCCGTCTGTCTGTACGAACGGACGGACATAAATCTACTATTTGTCGACGAATTTCCCATTGAATTAGCATTGAAATTCAATTTCGAGTCATTTAAATCGCTGAATTTAACTACAAATGCTACGGAAAAGTGATATACGTCAAAAAAATTCAGCGTATCCAAATGAGAATATATTGAAAATTTCAGAAAAGAATTTGAATTCTAAGTACTTCAATTACTTAAAAAACTTTAGCATTTAATGCTCATTTAAAAAGCATAGGAAGCCATTTTATTAGAAATAAATCACCATTGCCATGGCAACAATCGCTTGAGAAACTTTAATTCTTTTAGACAATGAATTAAAATAAATTTATTTTTGCGACATCGATCAGTTTGAAATGACGTCAAATATATTTCACTTCAAGATTCTGTATGTAGGTAAGCAATATGTTTTCATTCTATTCAAAAGAGAAAAATATTACATATTTATTCTTTGAAATATAATTTTTTTGCAAACGATTTAAGTAATAATTATTTAATTCTCGAAATAAAATAAATGAAACTAGCTGAATTTAGCTGGTAAATGTTTAATATAGAATTAATGCTGTGTTTGGCGCCTTTTACCTGTTAAACCATAGCCTCCTACATTATCATGCCGTGTTAAAACGATCAAAATTGGCTATCGTGAGAAAGCTGTCAATAGATGGCGCTATTTAGTGGTCCACGTGCTAGAGAACATGTGCTGTTGTTTTACTATGTCCACACACTAACAATATAAGATGACATGTACAAGCATGCGCGCGCACTTACCTAGAATGATTGAAATCGTATATGAATGCGCGCGCATTTCGTGTCAGTTTTTATTGCCGCAGTGTATAACATAGCCTGCCTTTGCTTACACTTACACCAGTTCGCTGCGATTGTGATAAGAAATTTTAGTTACTAGAATTCGAAATTTGTAAACTTTTGCAAATTCAACGAATAATGGCTAGTTTTTTGCATCAGACCATCTTAAAAGTAAAAGGAAGAACGAAGAACACGATGTTTCAATAATTCCATATAGGAATTCCTACGAAATGGAAGATATTTGGTAAGGAGTTTTTTAAATTATTCTTTTTTGGTGCAAATGTATCGCCTATTCTAAATATTTTTATTCTTGAAACTTTTCGTAATGCATTCATTATTAATTATTATTATTTGTTTTTTCCCTCCTAATATATAGTTTAAACTTATATTTACTTTTGTTCTATCTAGATTTATTTTTATTTGGTTCGGGCATTCTGTTTTCTAATATATGTGTTATCGAAGTAATAAGTTTTGAAATTTTTTTAAAATATATTTTCACGTAAATTCTAATATAATTTATATGCAATTTATAGTTGAGAATTAAATGATCTATCCCTTTTTAAAATTCTGTTTTTGTTCGAAAGTATAGTATTATTATTGAGGGACTGTTATTCTCAACAGAAGCATTTTTAATAAGTGTTATATAAGTATTTATTAATTTTTCTTTAAGAAGCCAAAACTAATTTTTTTAAATGTAACGTCTGAACAAGGTTCTCATTACTTGCCTTTTAGTCTTATTAGATTCTTATCTTTAGATTATTATCCGGGGATTTTGTTCTGCTTGCAGAATCAAAATAAAAAAAAAATACTTCATTCATTGCGAATACATTCTTATCAAAATATAAATATGCGAAGACTACCAACAGATGGCGCGACCTGACTTTTTTTTGAGGATAGCCTGTGAATCTATGTTATTTCACCATTGCTGGACGGCATGTTAATGTAGGAGGCTATGGTTAAACACAACTGTTGTTTGGAAGCAGGTTAAGTGACAGATTCTGTTACAAACCTACATGTTTATTTAAATTTATTATTTTAAGTGCATTTTGGAATAGTTTTATGGGTTTTTTTCTACGAAAAATTAAATATTTATTTATAACTGCAAATAAATCATGCGGACGATAAGTAATATTTATGTTATTGGTGATAGAAAATAAATGAAAATAATGGCTTTACGAAGTTGAAATTATAGCTAGATGCTGTGGTTAGTGAAATTTATTCTTTTGTATATAAATTTAATGTAGAAACGGTTGTTGATGTCACTTACTGTAACGATCCTAGTTTCTTCAAGATAAGAATTTTAGTAAGTATTTAAGTAACAGGAAAGTAGGCTATTTTAGTTCTTTTAGAACTTCTTGTTTTTTTTGCATTGTTGTCATGGGAACAATGGTAAAGAATACCTAACTGTGCGAAAACAATTTCACTTAATGTTTTTAGTAAAATAATAAATTAGTTCATTATTTTTTAGCACTACAATTCCAAATTATAGTTTTACTATTATTGATTTTGCCGTAAGAACCTACAGATGGATTTGCTTGATTTTTTTTTCTAGTAATGACTGATTATACGTCAAAAAACAGTCCTAATGATAATTTATCATGTAAATAGATGAAATGCAAAAATGTATTGGAAAAACAATACACATACATACACATACGTATTTGTTCTTAATACTAAAATATATTTAAATGAAGACTTTTTAGATTTTCGAAAATTTTAGCTTTGCAGGGGGTAATAGAAAATCTCATAAAATTAATACTACTTTTATGACGATTTATATTTATAGTTAGGTTCGGAGAAGCATGGTACGGCAACCCCTCGTTATATCGCGCTTCCCGGGAGAAAAGCAAAAAATGGCGATATAGCCGAATGCGCGATATAACGAGCGACTTGATAAATATTATACTTTCGATGTATTTATGCTCTCAGCAAAGTTTTAAAATAAAGCACAGTACGTATTTGAAAGATAAAACTAAACCATATTAAATAATATAACTAAGCTAAAAGAGAAACAAAATTTTTGAAAGGACTTATTATTATTAGTAGTAGTAATTAGCAATATAAATATAGCACATTATTGCACAGGTTATACATTACACGTTATTGCACTATCCATATTTCACTCATTTTCTAGTAAAACATTCATCTAAAGTTAGCTGCTATGATTTTTTTTCGCCAATAGCTGGATGTTTCGCATATTTTGAACATATGTGAAGAAGTACACGGGAAGAACCGATTGATTTATTAGGCGGACGCCCGCAGTTGCTTGCTTGGCGGACATTGGCTTCAGAAAACCGGTTTATCTCTTTCGTCTTCGCTTGGTCCAGGCGTCGGGATCGTCAATTGCCTGAATCTTGGAAGCTAGGAACTATAGAGATAGTAGTTGAAGTACTAGAGTGGCCGATCACGTGACCTACACCACTGGCTTCATTGGGGCTCTTCTGGGAGCTCCTTGCGCGTCTCGTCGTTAGAATTGGCGGTCTGCCACTCTATTACTTTAACTATGATCTCTGTGGTGGCTTGGGTTCTTCCGGCAAAATTAAATATCGGCATACTTTAACAGTAACACCCGCAGAGTCTGGCTGCGGAATGCTGTACTTCACAAAGAGGCATTTGCTGGCGGTCCTCGGAACCTTGGTTACTTACGGGTTGCTTCTAGTGCAGCTTAAGCAGGAAAATAACTGAACTTTGCAATCGTTTGGCATCAGTTCACTGTGAAGTTTACGTGCAATATATAATTTATTTGATATTCAGAGGCGTCTAAATAAATCCCATGTTCACTCTTAAAACAAAAGGGTGAAATCCACTCCAGTTGGAGAAGTGCATTTTCGACACTGGAAAGGACTGAATATTAACTCAAACTGAGTTAAAATCACTCGTTTGGAGTGATCCTGTCGAAGGCTTAACACACAAAGAATTCACTCCTTCCGGGTAGGTGCATTTTCCAGACTGGAGGAGTGAAATTAACTCAGACTGAGTTAAAATCGCTCGTTCGTTTTAAGAATGTTGTTCAAATGTTCCATAACTAAAGTCTTGGTTTCCTCGGAGTCTGTCGCCAGAAAAATTACCCCTACCGGTCACCGCTTCATCGGAACGCTTCACAAAACTGGAAACCTAGCGAACTCACTCAACTAACTCTGTTGGTGTTTTGGTTTTCGTCTTTGCATGTTAAAAATGGAAAATTTAGGTTCTTCGTGATTTCTCATGAAATCAATTAGCATTTCTTCCTCGGCAAGCGTAAAACAACTCTCGCTTCCGTCATTTCCTCAAAATTTTAATTTCGGGCAAGCACACCACACAACAGACAACAGCAAAAAACGTTGTCATCAGGATTTCCCCAACGCACTCAACAGCAACTCAATCTGGCGGTCGTGTTGAGTTGTCCGACAACGCTCCCGAGGAAACCACTCTAGCGTAATTAATGTCAGTAGCACTTGTCCGACCGCTTAAATCTGTTGACGGACTCCGAGGAAACCGTGGTTTTAGGCTTCAACGAAGTGCAAATTTTTATTTTACTGATGAATACCGACATTTCCCCAGATTTCGCACATTCATCGCAACATACAATCTAATTTCAAACACAGCAGGATAACTTAAACACAACATAAAAATCATTTAAAATACAGAAAACTAATTTAATGTTTCCTTGCCCACATCTTGAATAAATTGAAGCCCGTGTCACAGTTCGAAATCTATGCAAATTCACAAACTGCGGGGAGCCAATTTACGGTAATTTAATATTGACTTTTATGGCGAAGCCCTTGTTTTAACGCGTATTGAGGTTAATGAAATTCAAATCATTGAATGAATTTGTTTACAAGTTTATATATCAAGTTACTAATTAAATACGCATGAATATATTGCAGGAAAAGGTCACTTGGTATTTTTAGTTCGATAAAATAAAACTAATGGTCATTATATGATATTAAATTGGGTAAAATAACTAATTGGATGACTATCGTAGAATATCAGATAATTGAAACAAAAAATATGGAATCATATAATTTGTGAAAGTACTAAGT